>OZ020549.1:10722527-10757493 GCA_963971435.1 Lasius platythorax | reverse complement strand
TTAGAGGTTCACAACGAACAACACCGCTGAGGCCGAGCCCACCTTGACACCAAAGATTAAGTTTCCCACCTCGACGCCCTCAATAAGTAGTAAGCCACCCAAGAATGTATTTATAGTATGTATTAAGAATTGTATTTATTCTTCTGTAATATTGTTTCTTTCTCTCTGAAATAATTCTTGGATTTTATCAATGAAATGCAGAATCGCTTCTCCTTTATTAATCTATCGTTAAAATTCAATTCCCCATTCTTTCGATCTTTCTTTTTCAACTAATTTCCGGATTCTCAATCGTCTCTATTCTTCATATGTTTTGCTTCTAGTTTCTTACATTATTGTAGCGTGGACTCGCGACTTGTCCTTTTTTATCTCTTCCGGTTTTCATTTTATTTGTGTTAAAGTATGTATATAAATAACTAAGTAGATTTGCACAAGAACAAAGTTTTCCTAATGAATAATTAAATCCAAGAATTGTTTTCATCTCAATCAGATTTTTTCCGCTACTAGTTTATTTACCATTCCCTCCGTGGAAAATTCGAAATAGACTAATGAAAATTTTGGCTTGGGCTTGACAAATTGGGCTATTTATTTTTAACATAATCGCACGCTTCCGCAATGAACCTTACTAAATTCAAATTTTAATTTTAATCTTAATTTTATACATACCCGAGCGGCGTCCACAATGAGAGAGAAAGAGAATCCTTATACACACACACTTTAATTCTATTTATTTGCCTAATCAAATAACAATTGTATTAACCAGTCAGAAACTTAAATTTAATAATAGAATTTACCCCGGAGCTTTCTGACTGATGATCGCCGAACGATTGTAACACCCGCGGAAATGAAGACTCACTCACACTAACACACACTCGATCCTATTTACATACGTCTCGGTACTCCGTCGATCTATTTTATATGTTAATCACGTACTATAACCTAAGCTTTTATGTCAATAAATTTGTCATTTAATTAATTTAGAATAAATTATAATGCTTAAAGGAAATTTTATTTATTTTAATTAATCCCGCTCTCATCTCCTCATCCTGAGATCGCACAAGGTCCCGTCCCGCGTAAAAGAGATTAGATTCTCTTACCGAAAAGGGACCACCGAGCGAATGCCCTATGCACAGAGTAATAGCGACCTTCCCAGTCGTTTACCTGTTCGGGCCCGTTAAAATTCGCTCGACTCGAGGCGCGTGCCGAAAAGCACCTGTTTCGAGAAACGGTAAGTTACGCCCTTCCGTTCGACTACCTTTTCCGAGTCTGGACGTAACATACTAAGTAAAATTGGGGGCTCGTCCGGGATTGAAATGTGCGATCTTTGGAAACAGGAATGAGTAAAGGAACAAGAAGCAATTCTGATAAAAACGAAATAGAAGAATTATTCAAACAAGCCGTAGACGGAAAGAAATCTAAATCTAGATCTATACCGCCTACTTCCAATCCAGTTCACGCATCCACACCGACAATACCTACTACATCAACACCTAGACGAATTGATTTTAGTTTGGACGAAAGTTCGATAGAAAATACTTTAGTTTATACCGCCGAAACGCCCGAGTCAGATTCTGACGGTTCCGACGATATAACCATACAACAATTTAAAACGCCTATTAATAATATTGTTGAAACCATAGAAAGCGATTCTGAAAGTTTCGAGACAATGGCTCAAAATCCTTTTGCTACTCTAAAATACGCGGTTGAAGCCGTCCCTATTTCGACGGCAACAACATTTTGTTAAACTATTTTATCGAGGGATGTGAGGAGGCCAAGTCTATGTTGCCTAAAGAGGCTGAACAGCAATTTACGAAAATAATAAGAACTAGAATTGTCGGAGGAGCTAGGCGAACCATACAAGATCAAGAATTTGATAAAGTATCGCAATTAACATCTTATCTAAAAAGGGTTTACGGTCCCTCGAAAAATGTTTACCAATTGCAAGGAGAATTAGGATGCATTTATCAAAAACCCGAAGAGGACGTCATAACTTACGCAAATCGCGTTAAAATTCTCGGGAAGCAAATCTTAGAAGCATATCGAAGTTCGGGGCATATTGCACCTGACCAGAATATAAAGACATCGTTGGAAAAGGACATGTGCAAATGCTTCATTAGAGGACTAAAACCCGATATCGAACAGAGAATAGAGAAAGAGCTAGACGTAAATGAGACAGTTGCCGACGCGTTAAGAATAGAGAGAGAGTTTAGAGCGATGACCGATTTACGACAAGGACTAAGCGCTAACTCAGGTCAAAACCAACCACAACATCCTAATAAATTGAAAGAAACTTGTCAAATTTGTTACAAGAAGGGACATGTGGCTAGTAATTGCCGGAAGCTTACCCAGTTTCCTTCACAAAGCCAAAGTCAAGCGACTTTAGGAACCGAGATATTAATTTGTCAAATCTGCAAAAAACGAGGACATAGTGCAGATAAATGTCGCCTACGGGATCCTCGATCCCGCCAATCGGTGAATGTTATACAAGAGAAAACCATTACTTGCCAATTATGCTCAAAAATCGGCCATAACGCGAAAACATGTCGACAAAGTAATATTAGTCAGCAACCTCATAAAACAATCGTGACTTGTCAATGGTGCGACAAGCCGGGTCATTCAGCTAATAATTGTTGGAAGAAACAGAACGAACAGCGCAATTCTGTAAACAATTTCAAAATTATAGACATTTTAATTGATGGTCTTGTATTTCAGAATAGTACTCTTTTAATTTTTCTGACGAGACATCACATACATCCTTATGCATCGAATCTAAGTGCTGTCTAAAGTTGTGGATGTCTTTTTTGTAGCATTTGAGATCCATATTACAAATACCGCATCGTGCATCTTCCTCGTTTATTTTTGTAATAAAATCCCATATCCAGTTATCATAAATTGTGTCTAATTTATTCTCTTTTGGTCTCTGTGCTGGTATCATATGCAAAGATGCATGGACATTGTGAGCGTTTTTTAAATGGTTCATTAAAGTTAAAGATTTATTTTCACAAATACTGTCGCATTCCTTGCAACGTTGGTTCTCATCGGATTCATCTAATCTGTAGTAGCGCTCACTTATCCATTTGCAGGTTTGATTCGCTATAGTGTCAGAAATTAGATGTCCATGTCCTAAGTGGAATTTTATAATAGAATGAGTCCTCGTTGGAATATACAATTTTTTATCACAAAACTCGCATTTGATGGTATTGTTTTTTATTGTATAATATTTCTTCAAATCTTCTTCTGAGGTGTTTGATGAGACAGCACCCTTATACTCTCCATGAGCTTTATCTAAATGTTCTTTTACTTCTTCTGTGCTTATTTCTATGTCATAGGCACGAGTACAAGAATCGCATTTTATCTCACTCGAATTGTAGTCTAATGTGAAATAATTTCTTAAACTATTAATTTCACTCGACGTTGCCATGATTTCTGCTTTGTATCATAGTCCGCGCACTACTAGTGTATGTGCAATTCGTATAATTAAACCTTTAATTTTTATTCCGTTACCATGGTAACATTTTTATACCCAATATTATTATTTTACGCGTACCACATCTTCAAATTTTTTTTGCAATTAATGTCCTGCACATCTATTATAACCACAAACATCAAAATGTCTAAAGAGATAAATAATAGCAGCAAAAATGCGTCCAACTCAAATTATAATGTAAGTACATTTTAATTTTATATAATTTGAAAAAACAGGAGTGACAGAATCAATAAGAGAGAATGAGATTAAATAATATAGAGAAATAATGAATTTAATAAAGAGAGAGATAGTGTTATTTTAAGACAGAGGAAGTGAAATAATGATATTAATAAATGGAGAGAGAGAAAGAGGGAAGGGAGAGAGAGAAAGGGGGCGAGAGAGGGGGAGAGAGAGGGAGAGAGAGAGGGGGGGAGGGTGGGAGGGGGAGGGGGGGGGAGAGAGAGAGAGAGAGAGAGAGAGAGAGAGAAAGCGTATATTTATTAGAGCGCTCTGGGACAAGTCCCCTCAAGCGCGTTTTAAAAACATGAAATATTCAATTCTACAGAAAATCTTAGATCGACAGAGTAGATTAGAGTATGTGTGCATGTATACAAAAAAATTGTGTGTGTGTTTGTGTGTAGATGTGTATGTATGTGTGTGTTTGTGCGTAGATGCGTATGTATGTGCAGAATTGCGTGTTTTTGTGTGTAGGTGTGCATGTGCACCTTTACCTGCGCATGCAACCATGTAATAGCATCAGCAGGCATGCCAGAGAGAGAGAATCGTGACACCTAGAGATGAAGCAACGACATATTATTCAGAACGACTGAGTAAATGCGCATATAATCTGTTTTTAAATTCAGCCAACGTTTTAGCCTCCTTAATACTGGATGGTAGATCATTCCACATTCTAATAGAGGTAACTCTGAAGGAGCGTTTGAAGAGTTCAGTTCTACAGTGTGGTTGAAGAAGGGTGTCTCTGGGAGCCCTGGTTGTTCTGTCCGATAGCGGCACTTTCAAACTGTAATTTGCACGTAGTAGGCTTGGTTGTTGTGTTTGCAAGATACTGAAAAGTAGACACCCCACGAAGTAGCTTCTTCTGGCGTCAATTCTCAGCCATCCTAGTCTCTCGTAGAAAGGTGTGATGTGTTCATCCCTCCTCGCTGTAGATATACCTTATGCAGGAGTTGACCGCCCTGTGTAGTTTTAGATTCTGCTCGCCAGTCATATCCGTGTAGGCAGTGCAGCAGTAGTCCACGTGCGGCATTGCCAGTGCCACCACTAACTTTGCTCTAAGAGACTCAGGCAAAAGATTTTTACACAGCTCTAGCTGGTATAGAACCGAGTGGATCTTGTTCGCCATTATTGTGACCTGCATTTCCCAAGACATCGTGTTTATTATCGTTACACCAAGATACCTCACTGATGTTGAGTATTGCAGTATCGTCCCGTTCACCTTCACAGCAGGTACATTAGTAAGGTCAATTGCATTAATGAACCTCGAAGTGCCCATAATGATTGCTTGTGTTTTTGCCGAGTTTAGAAGGAGTTTGTTTTCCATCGACCAATTATGAATAGCCTCAATATCCTCATTGATCTTCAGTACAGCCTCGTGCAGATCTCGAGGTTCGCAATGGATGTATGTCTGGAGGTCTTCCGCGTAAAAATTGTACTTGCAATGTCGTAATATACGACCAAAATCCGATAAGTATAAGGTAAAGAGCAGTGGCTCCAACACCGATCCCTGCGGTACTCCATCCCTGACAGGCAATGAGGAAGACAACGTATTATGCAGACAATCCTTGACAGCCTGCGTTCTTCCTGTCAAATAAGAGTGAATCCATCTGAGGGCGCAGTAGGAAAAATTGAGGCCCTTCAACTTCTTTATCAGTATAGAATGGTCTACTCTGTCGAATGCCTTAGAAAAATCGAAGAGCACCGACACAGTCACCATCCTCCTATCTGCAGCCTGCCTCACGTCGTCCAGCATCCTGATAATACATGTTTGTGTCGAGTGGTTGCTTCTGTATGCCGACTGACACGAATCACACAGCCCAGCACTCTCCAGATAATCCTTGATTTGCTCGCAAACAGCTCTCTCTAGTGCCTTCGACAGGGTCGGGAGTATCGAAATCGGCCGATAGTGTTGGCATGATGTTGGATTCCTGATCTTTGGGATAGTACCTATCTCAAAGATCAGGATCGTACCGATGAGGGCGGCTTTCCACTGTTTAGGGAAAACCCCTTGCGTTAGAGAGAAATTGAATATATGTTCCATTATCGGCATTGCACTATGAATTGTCAGTCTAAGTAGCGCCAAAGAGATTCCGTCCATGCCCACAGCATTCGATTTTGTCCTCGAGATTGCACGTTTGATCGTTAACGGCGTAATGTAACTTCAATAGAAGCGTTCGTCATCGAAATTCCCCGTGTTAACATCATCCAGAATGTCACGTTCCTCCATGCTCAAAACCTCATCGCAGCCCGTGAAGTATTTATTTAGTTCCTCCGCGGTATGCGTGAGGCATTTTATGCTGTCCTTGCATTTAATGAGTCCTAGATGTTTTAACCCGCTCCAGACTTCCCTTGCGTCTCTGTGTCGGTTGAAAATATTATTGTAGTGGTTCTTTTTTGCTTGAAACTTGAATCTTGACGTACAAGATTCTGTACACTGTTCCTCAGTGCCTTATATCTGCTGTAATTTGCATCGTTCCTCCGCCTACGCCAGACCCTCCTAGCCAAGTCCCTGTCACGAATAGCCTGCCGAATGCCATCGCTCAGCCAAGGCGCCGGTAGATTCCTGAAATACCTCTGCTTTATAGGTACATGCGTATTGAAGACTCTGAGCAATTCAGAGTTATAGATCTCGATTTTTTCATCCATAAAGTCTGAGGTCAACAGGTTTGTCCAGTTGATATTAGAAATGTCCGTCTGGAAGGTATCAGCATCAAAGTTCCGCCAGTCTCTGCAAACAACTTGCCTGCCGCGTCTCCGTTGAATTCTAATCGCATATCTGATGTAGATGAGATCGTGAGCCGATAAGAATGCAACGCCCCATATTCAATAGCTATTTAATTTGCTAGTATTGGTCGAGTTATATGAATTTCTCTATTTGAATTTATTTGACTAGCGATAAAAAATTACCAATCAATTAATTTAATTCGCTCCTGGACCTAATTATGGAGCTAACACACAATATTAGAATTTACATCTTTCACCGTCGAGAGCCGGTAAAACGTTCTCAAATTATTGTTTACTAACATCTATTAAAAGGCAATTGAAAAATATGGGATCGAAAGGGTCTGAATAGCTTAGATGGTTAAAGCAGTCGCCCGGCAAGCGAAAGACGCAGGTTCGATTCCTGCTTCAGCGACTTTTCGGACCTATATTTTTCTCGCCTGTTTATTCACGGTATGGTTGGAGGATGATCAAGGGAATCTTGTAATCTCAAACCAAGAGATATACGTCTCCCTAAAAAATATTCTTCCAACTTCGCCCGTTTAATTTGCTAGTATTGGTCGAGTTATATGAATTTCTCTATTTGAATTTATTTGACTAGCGATAAAAAATTACCAATCAATTAATTGTAATATAATTTATTATAGTTTTGTTTCCGCGTCCGCGGCCAGCGTCCACGGCCACGTCCGCGTCCGCGGACTCGGTCTCTTCCTGCTCTTGCCCAACGACTTTTATATTTTACTGTAAAAAAATAATATAAAATTTATATATTTAATTATATTAATTATTGAGTATTTTTATTATTTATTATTTATTTTCATTAATTATAATTAATTTTAATGCTTACGTTGTGTGTGCAAAGTATCTTTTTCAAATTCTATTGGTTCTGCATCCACTACAGGCTGTGGATCTTTATCAGCTACCACTGCAGGCTGTGGATCATTAGCAGCTAGCACTGTAGGTTCGGGATTTTCTGTAGCCACCACTGCAGGCTGTGGTGGTTGCTTGGCCAAAGCAGCGGCCAGTTGCTGTTGTAACTCCAGTAATTCGGTCTTTAATAAATTGTTTTTCGAAATTAGTTCTTCGCTACAGATGAGATTCTAAAAAAAGATAAATAGATATATATAGATATATAAGTACCGTCCTCTCTCTTTCTATTTATCTCTCTCTCTTTTTCTCTTTCTCTCTCTATCTTTGAAAAGAACATACACACACAAACACACAAATCTCTCTCTCTCTCTCTCCGCTCTCCCCCTCTCGCCCCTCTCTCCCCCTCCCCATCTCTCCTTTACTCTCCCCCACTCTCCCCTCCTCTCCCCTCTCTCCCTCCGTCTCTTTCTCTCTCTCTCTCCCCCTCTCTCTCCCCCTTTCTCCCCCCCCTCTCTCTCTCTCTCCCCCTTTCTCTCTCCCACTCCCTCCCTCTCTCTCTCCATTTATTAATATCATTATTTCACTTCCTCTGTCTTAAAATAACACTATCTCTCTTTATTAAATTCATTATTTCTCTATATTATTTAATCTCATTCTCTCTTATTGATTCTGTCACTCCTGTTTTTTCAAATTATATAAAATTAAAATGTACTTACATTATAATTTGAGTTGGACGCATTTTCGCTGCTATTATTTATCTCTTTAGACATTTTGATGTTTGTGGTTATAATAGATGTGCAGGACATTAATTGCAAAAAAAATTTGAAGATGTGGTACGCGTAAAATAATAATATTGGGTATAAAAATGTTACCATGGTAACGGAATAAAAATTAAAGGTTTAATTATACGAATTGCACATACACTAGTAGTGCGCGGACTATGATACAAAGCAGAAATCATGGCAACGTCGAGTGAAATTAATAGTTTAAGAAATTATTTCACATTAGACTACAATTCGAGTGAGATAAAATGCGATTCTTGTACTCGTGCCTATGACATAGAAATAAGCACAGAAGAAGTAAAAGAACATTTAGATAAAGCTCATGGAGAGTATAAGGGTGCTGTCTCATCAAACACCTCAGAAGAAGATTTGAAGAAATATTATACAATAAAAAACAATACCATCAAATGCGAGTTTTGTGATAAAAAATTGTATATTCCAACGAGGACTCATTCTATTATAAAATTCCACTTAGGACATGGACATCTAATTTCTGACACTATAGCGAATCAAACCTGCAAATGGATAAGTGAGCGCTACTACAGATTAGATGAATCCGATGAGAACCAACGCTGCAAGGAATGCGACAGTATTTGTGAAAATAAATCTTTAACTTTAATGAACCATTTAAAAAACGCTCACAATGTCCATGCATCTTTGCATATGATACCAGCACAGAGACCAAAAGAGAATAAATTAGACACAATTTATGATAACTGGGTATGGGATTTTATTACAAAAATAAACGAGGAAGATGCACGATGCGGTATTTGTAATATGGATCTCAAATGCTACAAAAAAGACATCCACAACTTTAGACAGCACTTAGATTCGATGCATAAGGATGTATGTGATGTCTCGTCAGAAAAATTAAAAGAGTACTATTCTGAAATACAAGACCATCAATTAAAATGTCTTTTGTGTAAAGACAAAAAAATTTTTGAATTCGCATTTAAATTTAACCCTTATTTGGCAAATCATTTATCCAGTAAGCATACGATTAAAGACGATAAATCGATTGCCCTCCGCAATTGGCTAAACAAGAATACTGATAAATTGGGTGGCTTCCAGAATTCACAATATAATATTTACAAAACGATTTTTCGAAAAATGTGTTGTTTCAAATTAAGAGAACATTTGGAACTTCATAGAGATATCGAAATACCTCCCGAAATCAGTTCAATGGGAAAATCGAGTAGTTCACGCAGTATGTCTTTAGGTTCTAAAAAAAATGTTAAAGATATTCCTACATCAAGCGGGGTTCCACAGGCAGGCAGTAGTAAATCTTCTGATATTGAAGTCCGTGATGTCGATCATGATCGTGATAGCAGGATGGAGAAGGGTTTGAAGAGAAAATTGAGTCATTTGGATCAGCCAGGCAGTAGTCACTTTCCTGATATTTCTGACGATAATGATCGTGACAGCGGAATGAAGAGAGTGAAATATGATAATAGAGGCTCTCCTGATGAATTACCGAGTACTTCAAGCAATATTTTAGATGATGGAGATACTGAAGGTATTGCTACATCGAACCAATGTAGAGATTGAGGTTCTTAATGTCCCTACTAATGTTGGTAGTACAGAGGAGACGAATGTATCAACTTTACCCACTCAAGATAACATAAATATAGGTATTGATTGGGGTAATATTGATTTGAATGATATTGATGTTAGTAACTTAAATGAAACCATTGGAAATATAAACAGGGAAACAGATCAAAGCCCCCACTCTCCTAATGAGTAATTATTTAAATTGTTTTTTGATGTAACATAAAGCGTAACATAATACAGAACTATAATTATATGGATTGTTTTACGAACATATAACGTGTTTATTATCAACTTATCAAGAATCTAAAATAATATAAAAAAATATAAATAAATATAATATAAATAAATATAAAATTAATATAAAATAATATATGTTCGGCGAGGGTATAAATTTCTCGCCGTAGCGATAGTTGTCGCGAAACTGCGACGGCGATATGGCAACTAACTGCCGCGAGAGGCAGTTCACTAAATAGCAAAAAAAGCGATCAATGCATGCAAAGCAAAATCGACTCACCGTATGCTGAGACGATTCCTGGGTCTCCTTTGGATAATCCGTCAATAGTTTGGATAGTGAACCGCATGCAGGCGATTAGTTGGCAGAGAGATATAGCGGGCAAAGCGTGCAAGATATTCTAGCTTCAAGCAAGATCGCAAGCAACGGACGTCCGACAGCTTTGAAATATAGACGGCGAGTGCCGTGTCTGCAAAGAGAGCACGCGGCAGTCACATGTTCCCCAAATATTTCTGGAGGTGTCCTCGATGATTGACGGATGGCAGCATGTCACGGTGAGCCGCGAATATAAAGGTGCGTTGCCAGATCGCCGTCAACCAGCGAGATTATCGACATAATTCAATTCAATAATTAACTCAACTAAACTGCAAGCAAAAAAAAGCGACACAAATAATAAACTTAAAAACTAATACTATTCTTAAATTCTAATAAACTATTTACAATTATTGAGTTTTGGTGAGCGCCGAACATACCGCCCACCAAAAATGCGCAGTATTTTTACGAAAGCTTCGCAGTTGATCTGTCCGTTGGCAACGGACAGAGCTTCACCAGTGGCCGCATGAATATGCCTTCAGCCATTCGCACCGTAGCTACTCGAGATATTCCATCGCGACCCGGTGTACTTGCGTGATTCGACCTCGCTTCCATTGCAATGGAGGTGCATTAGCCTTTTGAACCAGCACCAACGCACCCTCAGCGAGTGGTGTGACTTGTTTTAACCACTTGGGGCGTTGTTGAAGCGTCTGGAGATATTCCATTCTCCACCGCTGCCAAAAGTCTTGGAGCATTCTTTGAAGAAGCTGCCATCGATCGAGCTGCCTCATCGGCGTAGTCGAGAAATCAGGACCAGGCAGAGCTACGAGCGGTTCGGTTCGTAAGGAGTGTCCTGGCGACAGGACCTCGAGATCGCTCAGACCTGCACTCAAAGGACACAGCGGCCTCGAGTTGAGTACAGCTTCGATCTGAGAGAGCACGGTTTGAAACTCTTCGACCGTAAGCACTTGTTCACCGACGACTCGGTGAAGATGAGTCTGAAACGACTTCACTCCAGCCTCCCATAGGCCCCCGAAGTGAGGCGCGGAAGGAGGGTTGAATGACCACCGAATCCTTTCCATCTCTGAGGCCTGCTCCATATGCTTGGCTAATTCTCGTTGAGCGCCTATAAAATTTCTCCCGCAATCACTGAAGATAAGGGAGCAACGACCTCTACGAGCAATGAAGCGTCGTAGTGCGGAAAGAAAGGCATCCGTGGACAACGAAAACACCACCTCTAGATGTAGTGCCTTGACGGCGAAGCAAACAAACACGCAGACATAGATCTTGAAAGAATGAACTCCGCGGGCCCTTCGAGGAGTGACCATGAACGGACCAGCAAAATCGACTCCCGTAACAGAAAAAGGCTTGACCTGGTTAACTCTCTCTGCAGGCAGACTAGCCATTGGTGGTTGTACAACACGAGGGTGGCTCTAAAACATTGATAACATCGCGAGAGGCAACGCTTGATAGCGCGTTGCAAGCCCGAAACCCAGAACCTCTGACAGAGCAAGTACTGTAACGCTCGTCGACCCGGATGAAGATTCTGACGATGAGTGTGCTCAATAAGCAAATCGGTTAGCCGATGCCTGTTGGGCAGCAGTGCGGGATGTCGTGATTCGTACGGCAGCTGAGCGTTGGACAGTCTACCGCCCACCCTGAGAAGCCCCTGCGGATCGAGGAATGGCGCGAGTTTACGAATCTCCTTTGAGACCCTGGTGCGTCTGCGTAAGTTGGCTAGATCCTGAGCGAAGCAGTCGGCTTGAATCACCTTAACGAGGATAAGCAAGGCAGAATACTCCTCTGATTGATCGACAGCTAGAGTGGCAGGCACCGACTTCTGCCGAGATTTATTGAGAAAGCGCAAACAATACGACACTATGCGACAAATCTTAGAAAGCGATGAGAATCTGTGAAGTAGCCTATCAAACTGGTGCGGAGGGTCAGTAGGAAGGAATGCTGTTGTTGAAGCAGCTTCCGTTTCAACCGGCGCAACCAATTCAACCGAATGAATGCTCGAGTCATTACGAGGGTCGAAGTCCTTCAGCCAGTCGGGTCCCGCCCACCATAGACGAGAGTCCACGAGCTCGCAAGGAAACAACCCGCGCGAACAGTGATCTGCCGGGTTAGACTTAGTCCCGACATGACCCCACGAAACGTCGACGGCATTGTCTTGAATGCGCGCAACACGATTACGAACAAAGGTTTCTAGCTTATGTGGAGATGATTGAATCCAAGCCAAGACGATCATGGAGTCCGACCAAGCGTAGAATGCGTCGACAGCATACGAGTTCTCTAAAGTGAGGCAAACAAACCGTAGAAGGTTCGACAAAAGAAGAGCTCCACACAGTTCTAGCCTAGGCAGCGAAAGAGACTTGAGGGGAGCGATCTTCGATTTTGCTGCAAGTAGTTGAGTGTACCTGGCATCTCGCGTAACAGTGCGCAAGTAAATAACGGCTCCGTAGCCTCGCTCGCTCGCGTCACAGTAGCCGTGCAGTTCCACGCGAATGACGTCTCGATAGGCGAGAGATCTGGGCACGCGAACGGAGTCGATTTCCGGCAATTCGCGTTTGTAACGTTCCCACTGTTGGCAGATCTCGTTGGGAGGCTTCTCGTCCCAGTCTAGACCTAGCGTCCACAACCGTTGTATTAGCAACTTCGCTGCGAAAGTAAGTGGCGCTAGGAAGCCCAACGGATCGAAAACACGAGCCATCTCCGACAGAATGATGCGTTTTGTGCAATCACGATTGAGAGGCCGCACTCAAAAGCCGAATTCGTCATCGCGAGCATGCCAATAGAGACCGAGCACCTTGATAGAATCGTCGTCAAGAGAGCCAAAAGAAAGCATCGACTTGCTGCAGTGTTCGGATGGGATATCGGCCAATACCGACGAGTGGCTACTAGCCCACTTCCGTAACTCGAATCCGACACCCTGCAGCAGGCTACGCAACTGTCCCGTTAATTCATGCGCCTCATCTACACAACCCAGACTCGCCACGATATCATCGACGTAGAGAGACGACCGCAAAATACGTGAAGCCAGCGGATGGCTGTGTCTTCCTTCTTCCGCAAGCTGCATCAGGCACCGAATCGCTAAATACGGCGAAGGAGCGACACCGAAAGTCACCGTTGTTAATCGATAGTCCGCAATGGTTCGTCCTCCGAGAAGCGCCACACGATTCTTTGATAATCACGCTGAAGGGGCTCTATCGAAATCTGACGGAACATTTGCTTAATATCCGTGGTGACTGCTATCGCTCCGAGTCGAAAGCGGAGTAAAATTGCGACAATATCTTGCTGGAGCTTCGGTCCGCTTAGCATTGTCTGATTGAGTGACAGTCCGTTGGTCGCTTGCGCCGATGCGTCGAACACGATTCTCAATTTGGTTGACTCGCTTTCGAGTTTTATCACGCCATGATGAGGCAGATAGTAAATCGGTCCGTCAGCGGGAAATGGTTGAGATACTAGCTCCATGTGACCGCAATCAAGATAGTCTCGCATGAAGGCTTGATATTGCTTTTGATAATCTAAATCTCTCCGGAATCGGCGTTCTAACGATCGAAACCGATTTAATGCGATTGGACGCGAGTCAACGAAGCGAGGCAGTTCTTCCGCGAACGGATACGACACGACAAAACGCCCGGAAGAATCGCGACGAGTGGTTTCAGAAAAGATAGATTCGCAACGCTTGTCCTCGGCGGACAACGCAACGCTGTTCGGTACCTCTTCCACGGACCAAATGCGACGAATGGACGCGTCAAGGGTCCCAAGCGTAGTGACGAACGAATGCACGGGCTTGGCGCGCGAAGTCGAGACAGCTCCCATGAGCACCCAACCGAATATGGTATTGAACGCGTCCGGTTCGCCCGATTTACCTTTTCGGTGACCGTCGCGCATAATCGACACGAAATTTTCGGCGTCTAAGGATATCTATAAAGCCAGGTTGATAGTATTCGGGATCTGCAAGAGACAGCCCCTTGAGATGCGGCCATTCTCGCAACTTCGCACGTAAATTAGGTCGCGGCGACGAAATCTTTGTTAAGATGGTGGCTTTCAAGGACAACCGAAGATCGCTGCGACCCTTAACGCAAAGAACTAACGAGGTTCGACCCTTGGTGTTTGCGGCTTTGGTATCGTTGATACCTAAAACGATAGAACGACAAGGAGTACGAGTGAGACCACTTCGCTGAACGCAGCCTTCCGTCACAAAATTTGATTGACTGGCGCTATCCAAGAGGACTCGCACTGGAAAGAAGTGCCCGGAGGCATCTGCCATTTCGGCTTGAACCGTGGAGAGCAGAACAACTGAATTAGAGCGCGAGATGGTAGTCATTGATATCACCGACGCTTCAGAAGAAGGCGCCGTGGTGACGTTTGACGAGGCGACATTCTTGGTGGACGACGAGGCGTGCGTCTCCTTCTGCGCACTTGAGTCGCCCTTTGGAGCGAAATGCAACAACGAGTGATGTAACTCATTGCATTTGCGGCAACGCCATTGTGAAGGACAACTACTTGCCCGGTGTCCTGCCCTGAGGCAATTAAGACACAGTCGCAGTTGTCGAGCCTTCGCATGCCTGTCCTTCTCCGTAAGCTTGAGGAAGGCAGGGCATTTGACGAGGAGATGCGATTGGTTGCACTGTAGGCACGAGACTTCGTTTGTCACGAACGTGGACGTGGTAGATGATTTCGCCGAAGGATTCTTAGAAGGCTTGTCGCTAGATTTCTTAGGCGGAGGCTCGATAGACAGCGAAGCAAAAACTCGACAATACTCGTTCAAGAACTTTACGAACTGCTTAAAACGAGGTATTTCCGTCTTACGATGCTCTGCCTCGAATTTCTCACGTAACGATGGCGTAAGTTTTCCAAGCAAAACATTCAGGAGAATGAAATCCTTCAAATCTACTGGAAATTCCATTAACTCTAAGGCGCGGAGATTCTCATTAAAGGTATCGAGCAATTTGCTTAGTGATTCAGCGGAATCCACCTTCAGTTGTTTCGCGCCCGCGATTGAGTTCCAATAATGTGAAGCCAATTTGCGCTTGTTTTTATATCTGCTGACCAACGTGTCGTAAGCGATCGGGTAATTCTCATCCGACAATGGCAAGTTGCTTATGGCGCTGAGCGCGTCGTCACTCAGCAAGGAAATCAGATACTGAAACTTCTCTGTATTCGTGAGCAGTGAATTATTATGAATGGAGGTATTAAACAACGCGAAGAAAGATGGCCAAAGAGCAAGCTCTCCAGAAAACGGCGGTATCGAAATCTTTGGCAGCTTAAAATTTGATGTGAGTCGTCCCTCTCGGAACGACGGTCGAAGGAGCGTACTTTCGATAAATCGATTTGATCTGGTAACGCGCTTTATCAAATTTCGCTCGGATTTCATCCTCTGTCTTAAATTCAGAAGATCCGTCTTGAATTATCTTCAAGTGCATCGCCTCGAAGTCTTGCGCAATACGCTCTACATCTACGTAGCATTCGAGAAGAATCGCCCTCTCTACCTCGTCTGAGGAAGCCTTTAAAGCGATGGCATGAATTTCCGACATCCGTTGTACGCACAACTCACGTTTAGCTCTTACAGCCTTATCCATCTCGATTGACGAATAAAGTGAGAGCAAACTAAATTAAAATGCACTAATCAATGCGAGAGTCAACGACAACGAGAGGTTGACAGCCGTCGGGCCAATCAAGATCGATAGACAAAGCGACACCGCACTAAAGTAACGAGTTTACTCGTTCCACTGACAAGCGAAAGCGAGATAGATTCACGATTTCGAGAAAGAAGGAAAAGAAAAGACAAGAGAAAAAAAAATTATTTCTGACTATTGTTTAAGACGAACGCGCGACAAGAAGTACGTCCCTGTACGGTGCAAGCGGCAAAAAACACACTCACGCGTCACGCGAATCGAGAGCGGAGCAAGAGAGTGAAAACTAATATACAACAACAAAAAAATTGAAAGGAGAAAAGAGGAAAACCTCTTACAACAATTGATTAACGCAAGAAGAAACAAAAAAATAAAATGTTAAATTGATAACAATTGCAAAAACAGCAAGTTTTCATAAACGTTAATATTGCATAAACAATCAAAATGTGCAAATCAAAGGCGCATAAATCATATACAATAAGTTGTTAAAGTACGAACATATTATACATAAAATATTGATCGCACGCTCATATAGAATATCGCTCAACAATGTTGAAATAAACGACTTAATGTGTCCGCAAATATCGACAATCAAAATAACCGAAGTATCGGTAGACCGAGTTTATGTTTTCGAGAACGATTGCTCGGCTCAAGGTGAAAAAAAAAGAAAAGAAAAAACCCCGCGAGACAAATAAGAGACAAGCAAGTCACGATCGCTGTGCTAAAGAATGTCGTTATAATTCGCAAATGTTAGCAAGATTAAAATTTACAGAAAATTGTAATTTAATGCAAACTAGATCAATTATAACGAAATCGACACAAGTGCGGCACGGCTAAGACGAACCGAATGCCATCTGCCGTGTGCAAATAAATGAACAAGAATTTGAAATTAATTATTAACAATTAATTAAATATTATCCGGATCGAAGGACCAATGTTCGGCGAGGGTATAAATTTCTCGCCGTAGCGATAGTTGTCGCGAAACTGCGACGGCGATATGGCAACTAACTGCCGCGAGAGGCAGTTCACTAAATAGCAAAAAAAGCAATCAATGCATGCAAAGCAAAAGCGACTCACCGTATGCTGAGGCGATTCCTGGGTCTCCTTCTAATCCGTCAATAGTTTGGATAGTGATCCGCATGCAGGCGATTAGTTGGCAGAGAGATATAGCGGACAAAGCGTGCAAGATATTCTAGCTTCAAGCAGGATCGCAAGCATCGGACGTCCGACAGCTTTGAAATATAGACGGCGAGTGCCGTGTCTGCAAAGAGAGCACGCAGCAGTCACATGTTCCCCAAATATTTTTGGAGGTGTCCTTGATGATTGACGGATGGCAGCACGTCACGGTGAGCCGCGAATATAAAGGTGCGTTGACAGATCGCCGTCAACCAGCGAGATTATCGACATAATTCAATTCTATAATTAACTCAATTAAACTGCAAGCAAAAAAAAGCGACACAAATAATAAACTCAAAAACTAGTACTATTCTTAAATTCTAATAAACTATTTACAATCATTGAGTTTTGGTGAGCGCCGAACAATATAAATACATATAAAATAAAGGCTCTATAATATATAAAATATATATTATATATATATATGGGACAATCCACGTCACTTTTACCCCCCATCTGTCCAAAATTGGTATCGACGGATTTTAATGACTAAGGGCGGAAAATGTTCGTCTTGAAAATAGCTTTCGAAAGGCGTGTGGCATATATGCGCAATTCATCATGGCGTCATAGTTATGGCTGCTTAAAGGGATAAATTAAAAATTTTAGATCCAACATGGGCAGATAAAACGGTGAAAAGTAACTAAATTCATGTGAAACTCAGTATTTGGGGGATTTTGGGGTCGCTGATTACGAATCTGAACGTAAAATTGTGAAATTCAAAATGGCGGATCCAATAATGCGGATGCAAATATGAGAAACGGATGAAAATTCCAGTAAATGATCTGAAAACTCTTACTGGAGGGTTTTTAGAGTCGCTGATCACGAATTTGTAGCTAATTTGTTAAAAAACAACAGACAAACCGTGTTAATTTAAATTCTACTCTTAGCTTTACCCAAATTACTTTTAGTCCATCCAGCATTTTCTCAAGCTCTTTTTCATAACACTTCTTGTTATTAAAAATTCATGACGTGAAATAAAAATTGTGTGAGTGAGATTCTCACGCGTTAGAAGTGAAACTTCTTAGCTTCTAGAAAAAGTGGACTTTATGCATTGCTCTTTTTGCATTTGTTAACGATTTTTATTATTTCAGGATTAGGAAATGGTTATGTGGAATTTAATTGAAGAAAATCTCTCTTATTTAAATGAAATATTATTTTTATTCATCAATTACCATTGATTCATGCTCCAAGAAAGAAATTATCGGTTTATGATAGCTGAAGTATGATACAAAAATTTTGAAAAAAATTAAAAAAAATATTTAAAAAATAACTCTGGTATACACACAGTACACGCTGCGCATGCGCGTAGAGTGCGTATGACGTATTTGACAGAGAGAATAGAAACGATTCTCCCACTCTTTCCTTTCAACTGCCGGTTGTAGTCGGAGAAGGGGAAGCGTTTCACATTTCGTTTCATCCAGGCCAATTTGCCCTACCGCGCCTAAAGAAGTTTCACTTCAAAAATACAACAATATTGAAATATTACATGAACAAGATTACAGGATAATAACAAGAATTGTAGTAACTTAATATTACCATATAACACGCGGTTTTTGTTTCTCGCAAACGAAGTAGCATCCCGAAAAGTACAAATAAAGGCGGATGAGTATCTAATGGCTACGGGTACACCGTGCATTTGAACTGCGACGTATACCCTATATTCGACCTATATTCGACCCTTGTATTCGATTCCAATTGTTTACACCGTCGCGACCGTCGTATGGGTCGAATTTAGAGTATAGGTCGCGGCCTAAACGCCACGGTGTAAACGTAGCCACTATTCGTACCTTGTTGATCTATTGGCTTTAGTGCCACAGCGTGAGATCTAGAATATGAAATTTTAATGCTTTTTATTTCTTATTTCTGTCTTCTTTATTCGTTATTCTATAAGGCGAGCGCTTCACCACAGGCAACGTTGTTTCCTAGTATTAATTTTTTGACGTCCACTCCACCAAATATGGAAGACTCACCTTTAGCTGTCCATTCTGATAGATGTATAAATCCATATGATTTGTCTCCTCATAAGGGTAAAAATCTTCGATCAATTCCAAAAAAATGCAGAATTCTTTACCACAATATTCGACATGGATGCGAATTTGCAGTGGTTGCAGAAAGTACAATGCAGAGAGTCTTGATACAAGTTGTAACACCTCACTCTTTTCAGATGAGAATGATATTCCAGAGCCATGTAAAAAGACTTGTACGTCTAGAGAAAAAGAGCTTGAGGAAATGCTGGATGGACTAAAAGTAAAATTTCTGAGCTTGCCTCCTAACGATCCATTGCGTATATCAATTCTTACAATAGCTCCTGAATGCTGGAGTGTTAATCAAACAGCAAAAGAGTTCAATACTACAAAATACTTTGTCGAGAAAGCGAGAAAACTAAAAGAAACTGAAGGAATCCTGGCAACCCCAATTGCAAGAGCTGGTAAGACGTTATCACCTGACATTGTTGATACAGTTCATAATTTTTATGAGACTGATGAAAATAGTAGAATTATGCCGAACAAGAAAAATGTTGTTACAATAAAAGTAAATAACCAAAATGAAAAAAAAACAGAAACGTTTAATGCTGTGTGATGTTAAAAATCTTCATACACGGTTCAAAAGAGTTTATCCACAGTTTTCAATTGGCAAATCAAAATTCGCTGAACTTCGACCGAAATGGTGCATCCTTGCTGGAGCTAACGGAACACACAGTGTTTGCATTTGCACGCAACATCAAAACTTTAAAACAATGTTTGATGCAGCCAATTTAGTTAAATATACTAAAGACTCTGATATTCCGATTCAGAAATATCAGGATTGTTTCAATTTTCTTCTATGCAAACATCCATTGCCAGCTTGTTATCTTCGTGAATGTCAGTTATGTCCAGAAAAGGAAAGTTTTTCTGATCATCTTGACAGTATTCTTCAAGAGAATGGTATATCGCAAGTAATTTTTAGTATTTGGCAAGCGACTGACAGGTGCACTCTGAAGAAAGAATGCCTTTCTACGGAAGACTTTATTCATGACTTTTGTACTAGTTTAGAGACGTTAATTCCTCATCATTTTATTTCAAAGCGTCAGTCTGAATACATAAAAAACTTGAAGGATAACTTGAAAGATGGTGAAGTTGTTATTCATACTGATTTCTCAGAAAATTACGCTTATATTGCGCAAGATGCAGCCCAGGCATTCCATTATAATAATGATCAATGCACGGTCCATCCAGTGGTTTGTTACTACAAATCAGGTGAAATGGTATCTCACAAAAGTTTTGTGATTTTATCAGAGTGCACGACACATGATTCTGCCGCAGTCTATATGATGCAAAGATTAGTTGTACCTGAATTGAAGAAAATATGCTCCAAAGTCACCAAAATCTATTATGTAAGCGATGGTGCCAAGCAGCACTATAAAAATAAATATCAAATGTGCAATCTTATCCATCACAAGGAAGACTTTGGTGTTACAGCTGATTGGCATTTTCATCCTACTGCGCACGGAAAAGGACCTTCTGATCGCGTTGGAGCTATCCTGAAACGTGAAGCTACACGTGCAAGTCTACAAGCAAAACCAGATGACGCAATTTTGACAGTACAATCTCTGTTACAGTGGGCAAAAAATAAGTCTGACAACATGCATATCATGTACTACTCTCAAAAGGAACATGCAAAGATGAAAATTTCTTTCGACAAGATTTGCTGCAGCACCTCAAGTTCCAAAAATTTCTTTAGGCCATGCATTTCTCGTACTGCCTGATAAGAGATTACAGTACATAAAATACTCTGCTAGTGAGCAACCACTGAACATTCTACAGTACAGGTGAACTCACGAAAATAAAGCACCCCGAAGCGTGAGAGTCCAGGGGAACTCACGAAAATAAAGCACCCCAAAGGAGATGAATTTCTACCACGTCCACGCCGTCATCTCTGGGTAACGCTAAGAGTAGAATTTCAATTAACACGGTTTGTCTGTTGTTTTTTAACAAATTAGCTACAAATTCGTGATCAGCGACCCAAAAAACCCTCCAGTAAGAGTTTTCAGATCATTTACTGGAATTTTCATCCGTTTCTCATATTTGCATCCGCAATATTGGATCCGCCATTTTGAATTTCACAATTTTACGTTCAGATTCGTAACCAGCGACCCCAAAATCCCCCAAATACTGAGTTTCACATGAATTTAGTTACTTTTCACCGTTTTATCTGCCCATGTTGGATCTAAAATTTTGAATTTATCCCTTTAAGCAGCCATAACTATGACGCCATGATGAATTGCGCATATATGCCACACGCCTTTCGAAAGCTCTTTTCAAGACGAACATTTTCCGCCCTTAGTCATTAAAATCCGTCCATACCAATTTTGAACAGATGGGGGGTAAAAGTGACGTGGATTGTCCCATATATGCAATACATGTATATATACATATAATATAATTATATATATATATATATTATATATAATATATTGTGACGTTGCCGTCCCGACGCGCATCCACCGCACCCTTATATACCGCGTGGCGAAAGCCGAGCGGTCGCAAACCGAGATCCGCACCGAAATCTCCGGAGAGGTGAAAATTTATTGATAAACGAATTAGTTTTAATTTAGTTTTACATTTCTTTTTTGACGACGAGGGGAGCCTCGACGAGCATCCTTGCCAGCGGCCTTAACCACAGCAAGAAAACCAGTCGAACGATGGAAAATCACCGGAATTCGGGGACGAGTCAGCCTCAACGATTCCACCGAATAATAATTATTTGGCGATCCGGGAGAAGGTCACGTCGGTCGAAGGTACTTGTTTGGAAGCGAACACCGGCACAGGACGCCGGAAAGTAAGCGGATCCTCGCGGGACAAGGCTGCCTCGAGGAGCGGGCGGCGAAGGCGCCCTAAGGAAAACTGCGAAATTGTTCGCGGAGCCGGCGCAGCCCGACCTGCCGACTTCCTGCTACGAACGGCGACACACCCTGCCGTTAGAATGTATTTTGCGGCGCGCCGCACCGGCGAAAAAGTTTGTTGAAAGGATTTGGCAGATAAGGGCCGTGGGCGCGTAGGCCCCTCGGTACAGCGTTATGATCGTCGCGCGGCGGCGATAAGCGGCGCGCGGACGTGATTGGTCGCGCGATTACGCACCCCAGGCGCGCAGCTAGGAGCTGGCCCCGGATTATCGACCCTGGATCGTGCGATCCTTGCAGGTTAGACTGGCGCGAGCGCTTGACTATAGAGGTGTGTCGAGATTAAGAGAGAAGTAACGTTGTCGCGGATCTGAAAGCTGTCGGACGTTGACTTCACGGAGGCCACCAAGGATCGAGGAGCAACCGGACCGGTGAGGCTACCCCGTCGTCAGTCTGTGAGCCGCGTACAATGTGTCCAAGTCGCGTTGTTCTGACGTCGTCGCGAATTTAGTGTTAGTGATTTCGGGAGGGCCAAGCCTGTGTATTAGCGATAATTAGGATTCCGAAGTTAGTGTATGCGACCGACGTCAAGCGGCGAGGGCTCAGGGATAATTGTCGCGACGGCTAAATGTTAAGCTTTTCGTCTCTCCGGGGCTCGGGATAACGCGAATCGTTGAGGTGTTTATTTTGCGCTTAGCGATAAAGCGACGGTAAAGTCGCGATTTTCGCTCTCGGTGTTCGTTCGTTTATCGCGCAGAATTGACGAAATCAGCGAAATTGTTGTTGTCGGCCCGCGCACGGAGAAAACTGCGTCATTGTAATTCCGCGTCGTTAGTGAATTGTCGTGGCAACGCACGCCTACGCGTTCCGGTTATTATTTAGCGTATCGTCTTTGCGTGAATGTCACACTTTTCTGTGATCCGGCCAGAATATCCCGACGGCATTGTGAAGATTATACTGTACGCGTTCGTCGGTATCGTATGTCGGTGTGATTCGCGTATTGCTTGTCGCGTAAATAACTTCGTCGTTGTAATTGCGTTGGCCCGATTATCGGTGCGTTCGTCTGTCGTCGTGTGCATGTGATTAGCGAATGGTGAGGAGTGATTAGCGTCAGTAATTAGTGGTTGAGAGATAGTAAATCGCGTTACGTTCGCGTTAGCGGGACGTAATGTCGTGCCTGGAGTAACTATTGTATGACGCGTTTTTCGAGCCTGTCTTCGCGTCGCGGATCGCGATTTTGTTATCGGGCAAAGATCTTTCTCGGCCCCGTCCGAGCTTGCTGCGTCATCGACCTTCTGTCGCTTCGGTACCGTAATTGTTGTCGGATTATAATCGACCTTACAGAAATCTACGATTGTCTGCGTGCGGGACGTCCGAAAAAGAGAATTCGTGCGAAGCACTGTCACTTGACCACTAGAAGGAGCAGACGTAGACAGGAACGGGGAACTTGCGCGAAATACTGGCACTTTACATTTTGCACCAGAAGCTTTGGACTCGTAATTGGATGAGGTTCTGCAATTACATTATTATTATTTATTATTATTATTTATTATTATTCATTATTATTATTTTTTTTTATTTATTATTATTTTTAACTATTATTATTATTTATTATTATTATAATTTTTATTATTTATTTTTAACTATTATTATTTATGTCATTGGCATTTGTCATGCAGAACTTCCCAGACCACACTTTCCATACAGCACACATATACAAATGATGTCCAGAAGACAACTCAAAGATATCTTTGAGAGATATGATCTTTGGGATGTCCTCTGAATGTCTTTTGAATATGCATGCTGTATGGATTACTTTCTAGGTGTGATGATGTCCTCCAGGAATGTTAAATCCTTGTACAACACCCAAGTTGGTATATATGTGGGCCGGTCCACTCCAGCTCCAGACCTCGGCATAGACTGCGCAACCTTCCTCCGCTCTTTCCCAAAACGCTGCCTCAGGGATTAAAATCTTTTCTCAGCAACAGGACCTGACAAATAAATTACGTTTTATTCCAGTGAAATGCAAATTATTAGGTGTTACATTTTATTTTTAAGTTGCAATTAAAGTTATAATCTAATCCAACCCGCATTTTGCCAAACATGTTTTTCAACGATTTATTCATCGACTATTGTAATAACAAATCGCTACAAAACTGTACCAACATTTAAAAATAACATAAATAAACTTACCTTCTAGTGGGTGAGTGAGGCTTGCGCCGAACTGCGTCCATGCTTCGGTCTTTACGCTTACATTGGCGTACAATTTCTCGGTCTTGTCGTACAAAAACCGATTAGCTCGAACCACGGCAATTAACTCTCTGTCAATGCTGACATCATCTTCCTCGAAAAGAGATTCCGTGTCCGACATATTTGCAGGTTAGCTATACGTTGACACAAACAACTGCACTGACTCTTGTCGCGCGCGCTTTCGTGACTTACTGCCGAGCTCTAATTGGCTAAGAGTTAGGAAATAGACCGTAGAAAATGAGATTGAACCATTTCGATTACGGTCTTACTCTACGCCCTATTACACCGGAAATACCAGCTTACTCCGACATCTTACAGCCTTAATCCACTACTCCTTCTGCCATTGTAGACGGTGTATTATGCGTAAACTACTTTTAAAATGAGATGTTTTCTTTATTTTATAAATGACAGAATCTATAATATCTCTAATACCTCTGTTTTAATTATAAGAATTTGCTCTTTAGCTGCGATATACTCTTCAATCGTTGGATAAAGCTTCCCCATGAATCTTGTTACACATTTCCATGCATTGAGAGTTTTTCTCCATCTTTCATCCAAGTTTGAGACTATGTAATAATTATATGTAGATTTTAAATGTTTCTTTGTCATTGGTAATAAAAGAAAGTCTTCCTATATCTACTACTATGAATATGTTATCTACCGATCTCATTTGCTGAATCTACAAATAGGAAAGAATAATATTATCATATCATCATGGTCACATATCAGCTTTCTAATAAGCATATAATAAATAAATTAAAAACAATTAATATAAAGTGGGAGTTCATACATTCCGGTAATAAATAAATAATATAAAGTGGGAGTTCATACATTCCGATAATATTAAAAATGATAAACGGCTCACGCTCACACACACACACACACACACACACACACACACACACACACATTGTGATTACTAATTACCATGAGCATACATATACCTAATAACACTTAACACTGTTTTTTTTTATTTATGTATTACGAATTGCACTCTTGCACATTTAACCTAGAAAATCGATATAATGGATATGGTACGGATGGATCACGAAGCAGCGCGATCACCACTAGCGCTATCTTATGTCGCATGCTCCAACTGTACATTTTTCGCGCATGTGCATTAAGAATAATGATGATGACGACGACGACGACGACGTGGACGTTTCTTAAACGAAAATTTCCACATTCCGACTTTGCGTCGTAATAAATGCTTAATAGAATATGTAGAACGAAAAAATAAGGACACTTTCCTTATATAATTCAAACCCAAGCTATCGATTAAGCCTATCAAGAATTCGATCGGTTTAGCGGTTATTGAGGTCTAATAATCTGAGATAACTCTCAACTATCCGACTCGCGTAAAGATACCCGGAGTGCCTTGCTGCTGCTGCTCGGTACTTGGCGCGAGACACTACTGTGTCTCTTGATACTAGTGCATAGTCAAAACATTAAATCGAAAGGAATTGTGTGTGTACTTTATCATAAACGTATAGAATATTTTTACATAAAATGTGATGTTTTGTTCTCTTATGCGTAAACTACTTTTAAAATGAGATGTTTTATTTATTTTATAAATGAGAAAATCTATATATCTCTAATACCTCTGTTTTAATTACAAGAATTTGCTCTTTAACTGCGATATACTCTTCAATCGTTGGATAAAGCTTCCCCATGAATCTTGTTACACGTTTCCATGCATCGAGAGTTTTTCTCCATCTTTCATCCAAGTTTAAGACTATGTAATTATATATAGATTTCAAATCTGTTTCTTTGTCATCGGTAAAAGAAACAAATTAAAAACAATTGTCATTGGTAAAAGAAACAAATTAAAAACAATTAATATAAAGTGGGAATTCATACATTCCGGTAATATTAAAAATGATAAACGGCTCTCACACACACACACACACACACACACACACACACACACACACACACACACACACACACACACACACACACACACACACACACACACACACACACACACACACACACACACACACACACACACACACACACACACACACACACACACACACACACACACACACACACACACACACACACACACACACACACACACACACACACACACACACACACACACACACACACACACACACACACACACACACACACACACACACACACACACACACACACACACACACACACACACACACACACACACACACACACACACACACACACACACACACACACACACACACACACACACACACACACACACACACACACACACACACACACACACACACACACACACACACACACACACACACACACACACACACACACACACACACACACACACACACACACACACACACACACACACACACACACACACACACACACACACACACACACACACACACACACACACACACACACACACACACACACACACACACACACACACACACACACACACACACACACACACACACACACACACACACACACACACACACACACACACACACACACACACACACACACACACACACACACACACACACACACACACACACACACACACACACACACACACACACACACACACACACACACACACACACACACACACACACACACACACACACACACACACACACACACACACACACACACACACACACACACATTGTGATTACTAAATACTCAAAATGAATGATATAATCCCTAAAAACCTACCTTTCTATAAAATGGTAAAAAAAGGCGCCAAGTACACGCGCCATAGTTTTTGTGAAAAACTTTCATATGTATTTTTTAATTTGCACAAGTAGTGTTATTTTAAACCATAAAAAATATTTTACCAATTATTTTAATATTGTGTAAAACATCCTACAAAAATAATGATATAAAAAAATTGCGCCAACTAAAAATAAAAGCATATAAAAATATTTTATCCAAAAAAAGTTGTACAAAATATGTAGTTGTTTTAATTTCCTATTTAATACATTGCAATATAATTAAAGTAGTAGGGCGCATAGCTAAAATAGTATATATTTTATAATTAACTAAGTGCACAATTATAATTTACCAATAACCATATATATTTTAAAAAGTTTAATAAAAAAAGATTATATAAGACGAATTAAAAATTCATACAAAAATTAATAATTAAAAATTTTTACAAATTAAAATTTAAAAACTTATGCTAAAATTAAAAATTTATAAAAAATAAAAAAGAATTTATTTAAAAAAACGGCGCTGCTATTTTCAAAATTTTAATAAACATTACATTAATAACTGTGCATTAACTCAACGTATACTATTGTGTGTTCGTAGGAATCGCTGTATAAAAGGAGTTTTATCGCTTGCGACAGGAGTTTGGAAAAGAGCGCCGAAAAGTTATGCAAACGCAGGCAAGATCTGGCGCGGGTGCAGATCATGTGCAATATAAATCAGATTGGATATTATATGATGATTTATTGTTTCTTGTTGATTATATTCAACCTAGAAAGTGAGTAAATCATTTTTATGTTTATATTTTTGCTTCGTATAAGACAATAGTTAAAAGGTCTGTAATTTAATTATGAGTATTTAAAATAAATAATAAGTATTATGTTTGTATAGGACAACATAAAATTATCAACGGTCTATGCACCAAAAAATTCCCGCTTCACAAACTTCACTTCTTGTCCCATCGACATCTTCAACATATTTATCTAAACAAACTTCTAGTGACAGCTTAGGTAAATGGAATGCTGACTTGTATGAATATTTAACAGGACTGAGGACTGAGAATTAAGGAAATACAACGTGTTACTATCTAGGATAAGGTATGTATTAATATTTGTGATTATTTACTCTTATAATTAAAATTTTTTTGTTAAATGTGTATGCAATTTAAATTTAGCAGCAATGTTTTTTTACAGATTTGGATATGAAAAAGCCTGTGATAGATTGATAATAAGACTAAAACTCGTCCTATGCCAAAGTTAAAGTTTTAACTTTTATATTTGACATAACCTTTTATTTTTAAACTAAAGTAATTTTATTAAAATAAGTATTAATAAATTTAATTTTATTTAATTTTATCTTATTTTATTTTATTCCATTATATCTTATATAGACGTTTATTAAGAAATTAGGGAACATATGAAATGTTATGATTTGTTTTGAGATTAAGTGTTATGTTCTTATAAATTTATATATGACAAAATATAAGTAATAAAAAATGTTTCAGGATTTAACTTTGTTCTAATTACAAGCCTGTTTATTCAAAACATTATATATAGATACACACATATATAGTTTATGACTAATAAAATGATAATTTAATAATATTTTTACTATGACAAGTAAAGTATGGCCAGCACACGACTTTGTATATCATCTATTTTATAATCTAAAACAGAAATAGTTAATTAATAATTATTAGAAAATAGAAAAAAATATTCCTATAGTAATGTTAAAATTGTTCTTACCTTAATGTGACTGATTTATAGCTGATGTATACGGAATGTTCTTTCATATTGCCAAGGGGCTTGTTCTTTGCCAATTTCGGAAACAAAATACTGCATGAAGTAGTTTCTCATGCCATATGCAATACGAGTGCTCCTGTTTGATCCATTCTGCCTAGGCGATGAAAAATTGTTTCGCTATCTCTCCATGTTCCTCTTTGTATTTCGCCATTATTCTGTTCAGTATCGATAATTCCCGGAGGGCAATATTCGGCACGTCCACTAATCATCATAAAATTATGCAGGCATACAAGGGTTTTTACAATTAATTCTGCATTTTTTGGGGAACAGCTTATGCAGGAATGCAAAATCTGCCATTTTGCCTTCATAATACCGAATGTGTTTTAAGTTGTTTTTCAATAACTCTTCTGGCTCTGGACAAACGGTAGTTAAATATGCGCTCATCGTCAGTCATTTTATCATTTTTCTTGGGGAATGGTCTCATCATATAATTTGACAGTGGAAATGCCTCATCCGCAACAAAGACATACGGAAATAGCACTGTTCGCTGTTCTTTCTTCTACTTCCTGTCTAAAGTGTGTATTGCTCCAGACGCCACCATCACTTATCGACCCTACAAAAGCATTATTAAATTACATTAACAGACTTCGATTTTGAAATTAATTGACACTTGATTAATAAATTATATTAATTGAAAAAGGTATATACTTTTTACTTCAATTATTAGACTAAACTATTATTCTAAAATATCAGAAAAAAGTTTAAAGAATTGTTTTTACAAACCAATGTGGTCTACTGACGAAATATTGACGAAATATTAAAATATTGAAGTGTATTATTACAATATATTTTGTGAAATGCAAACAATTACAAATTTGATTTTATTTGGTTTATTATTGCTACAGATACATACCATATTGCCCAATATCCACCCAGGTGAATTTATATTCTGCATCGCAAGCACCCAAGAGTACAATGCTGAAGAATCCTTTATAATTAAAGAATTCTGATCCTGACCTAGGAGGAGCTTTAATACGTATATGTACTCCA
The DNA here is from genome assembly GCA_963971435.1 of Lasius platythorax. Classification (NCBI taxonomy): domain Eukaryota; kingdom Metazoa; phylum Arthropoda; class Insecta; order Hymenoptera; family Formicidae; genus Lasius; species Lasius platythorax. The sequence continues at coordinate 10,727,871 of OZ020549.1, read as the reverse complement.
TCTATGGCACCGAGGCAATTTGGAAACTGCCACTTATCAAAGAATCCATTGGAGACTTTCTTCCATGAACTTTGATCCATAGGTGGTAGAAATATCGGTTGCAGTGCTTCCCAAATTGCCTGACAGGTCTCAGGTATAATAGCGTATACTGTTGATCTCCCAATTCGAAATTCTGTATGTTTGCTTAAAATAGAATCCCCTTGTGCAAGGTACCTGTAGAAAAAATTCCATGTTAATACAGCAAATAGTAGGGATCTACGTCCAAAAACTATTACGAAAAATTGAATATAAGAAAGAAATTTAATCAGAGATTCTAAATACTCACAAGAGAGACACCTGCAAACGTAGTTTGGGGTCTAGTGGAGTCCTTCTGCTTCGCTTTAGTAATTTATCTCGCACTCGGTCAAGTAACCAATTAAACTGTTCCGGTCACATTCGGAAATTATGATAAAATTCCTCGTGGTCTTGCGTCTCGATTTCACGCACAAGATTTGTTCGATAACCAAATTGATCCTTAGACCGATTTATGGGGCGGACCCACCATCTTCTTCCGTGACCTCGTCTTCGTTTCGATTTCTTCCACAGTTGTATCAAATAATGATGCAACATAATAACCAAAGCACTTGTAGAAATCAATTTGTCGAGTTCCATTTTATTTTAATTAATAACATCCCATGCTTGACAAATAAAGATGTCTTTTTCATTCTTTTTTCACTTCTTTTCCTTCTAGGTTAATAAAGCTCGATCTTACGCGCATGCCTACAGCACTTACTCCACCGTATTGTAGATTGAGTCGGCGTAAACAGCTTACGCCAAAAACGTTACTCCTACTCTTACTTTTTATGCCAAGCTTACTCCAGCTATTGCAGACGACGCTTTATAGAATTAGACGTTTCGGTCCCGCTTCGGGCCATCTTCAGTAACTGTATAAACAAGTAAATTACATGATATGAGAGCGTTATAATCATAACCGGTGATCGGATTATATGAAAAGATTAAAAACGTACGCTTGAATTACGAATAATGAGATAATTAATAATGTGTCTACGCGGCATCCAGGCTACCTCACGACCCTCTCTAGAGACGCCTCCCGATCGGTATCCGCCGGTAGGAAGGGGGATGTGCATTGACAAGTAATGTACATCGCTATGTTAAATAACAATATATCAATTGTTGTCACAAAACATTACAAGAGGCAACTCACCAAAGACAATCGTAGAGACGCACAGAAAGCCGCGAGATCTTAACGCACAAGTCTAAGAAATTGCTTTGACTCACATCGCACATCGGTCATAACAATGTCTGTACTGTCAGATATAAATGTCAAACAACAACTGTGGTTCGCGTAAACAAGTTTTTGGATTGTTGATGACAAAAACAAGAGAAAAAAAACAACTAAACAAACCGTAAGCTGTCTAGAATTGAGGTGCAAATTTGATCTAATTGTTCTGTGTCGGTCTGCAAATTAATGCTGTTTTTTTGTCTTTTTATGTATATCATTTCTGACAGTAGTCTTTTAGTTAAAATCGGTTCTTCGTCTAAAATTTTAACATTTTCCCAATCGAATTCGTGGTTCGTCAATCTGTGATCCGTTATCACTGAGCGTTGCTATGTGTTTCTATTAATATGGTTGCGGTGCTCTTTCATTCTAGTTTTTAAAAATCTACGAGTCTGGCCCACATATGAGGCATCACAATTATTACACGAGATTTTGTATACAACATTTTTTCGGAACTCATTGATTTGTTTGTCTTTGTGTACTTTAATATAATTGTTAAGCTTGTTTATTCCCGTGTACGACATTCTTATATCTAAGTCACGGATTACTCTGTTGAAATGATCCGAGATTCCCGCCACATATGGAATATTAAAATATGAATTTTTTCCTTATTGAATATGTTTTGAGTGTTTTGGATAGTGTTCTTGTCATTATTAAAAATAAGAAATTAGAGTCTGTCATGAATAGTATTAAATATGAAAGTTAATGGGTAATTATTGTCAAGTAGTAGATTAATGATAAAATTTAAATTCTTCTGGTGGAATCTCGGATTAGAGAGAAGAAACGCTCTGTCAGTCAGACCAATTATTGTGCCTCTTTTTTGGCAGAGAGGGTGCTGTGACTCAAAGTTTAAGTAACGTCCAGAAAGCGTCGGCTTGTGATACCAGTCGAAATCTAGTGTATTGTTGTTTTTTATAATAGTAATGTCTAGAAAGTTGAGATTGTTGTCGGTGCCCTTCTCTATGGTGAACTGTAGTCTTGGGTGGTATGAGTTAAAAATCTGTTGTATCTCAACAATCATGGAGGAGAGCGCCGCCATCGCAATATCGTCCACATAACGGAAGAGTTACAGGCAAATTTGCAATCGCTTTCTTTTTCAAATCCTGCAATGTAATGTCCGCAATGATTGGTGACAATGGTGAGCCCATGGGGGTACCAAAGGTTTGTTGGTAATATTGATTGTTAAATGAGAAAAATGTGGAATTTAACACAAGCCGGACTGCTGCTAAAAAATTGTCTCTCGGGATGTCACAACTTTTTTCTATGTAACACCATCTTTCATTGACACTGTCCATTGCAAGATCCAATGGTATGTTCATAAATAGAGATACCATATCGAGTGATATCAATTTATAATGGTCATCTATGTATTTATTTTTTAGTTTATTTACTAATTGAAAGCTGTTGGCGACATGACTCTCGGCTACGGGTATGGAGTCATGAATTATGAGTCATGGTATGGAGTCTTGAAGGAATTTTGCTAAGTTGTATAAAGAGCTACCTTTGGAAGAAACTATTATCCTGAGAGGGCAATCCGGCTTGTGTATCTTTGGTAACCCATACGCTCTCGGCAGTGTCCCATCAGAACAATTCAATGTTTTATACGTTATCTCAGAAATATAATTATTCTTCTTCCAGTCTGTGAGGAAACTACGGAGGCTATTAGTTAATTTATTACTCGGGTCTTTTTTGATTATAGTATAGGTGTTAGTGTCATTTAGCATGTCGGTCATTTTGTTAAAATATTTATTTCTGTCCATGGCAACTGTAGTATTGCCTTTGTCAGCTCTGGTAAAAATGATGTCCGGATTATCTTGTAAAAATTTCTTAGTGGTCGTCACGGATTTGTGTAAAAAAATATATTGAGGTGATTTTTGATGGGTTAGGCTCGTTAGATTGTTGATTAACGGTAAAGTTTTATTTCTGATGTTCATTCGTAAAACCGTTGGTAATTTGCTTATGCTATATTCGACGCTTTTCACAAACTCAACAATGGTTTTCTCTCTATTTATAAATGGTAAGCTGAAATTTTCACCAAGTTGTAGGAGGCATTGTACTTCATATGGAAAATTATGTGAGGTTAAATTTACAAACCATTTATCTTTTAAAACAGAAATAGAAGTGGTAGGAATATTGAAATTCCGAGGATCGAGAAAAATTTCCGACGAAGAGGATAGAGAGGTGGAGAAAGGAGGGTTGAGGGAGAAGGAAGTGACTATGGGTATCGTAAACGGATGTTTGGGTGTTGAATGAAGATTCTTACTAGACGTTGTGGTATTATGTGTATCAGTGGTGATGGAGTAAAAATAATGTACCGGGCGGATCTGTTTTTGCATTAATCTTGTTTGTCTAATTAACAGCCAGTCAAATTTCTTTTCTAATCTTCTACATTCGCTCACAAAATGGAAATGGAGAGAATTACTTTGGTATTTAAAAAAGTTGTTGTATATCGAGATCAGTAGTGATTGTGTAATGTGATGTGACAATTCAATGATCTCGAGACGACTCGACCGTATTGTTCTGTGAGCATCGCTAATCTCATTTTTTAACGTCCCTTTGACGAATCGATTTAGCATATTGTTAAATTTAGAAATCGATCTGATGTGAAGTAAATTGTTTTTAAACCGTCAACAGAAATCAAGATGAGGTGGAGTAATCTTAAGTACCAAGCAATTGTTAAGAAAACTAATTCGTAATTTCATTTTAGTCGTCGTTTTATGTAAATTAATCCACCTTTTCATATGTACAACTACATCTATACCAAAATTAAATTCAATAAAACGGAAGAAACTCAAATGACGCATATTTTCAGCCTGCGTAAAGTCAATAAATAAAACAAAATTACAATATTATTTAGTTGTTAGTTTGGACTTTTAAATCACATAGAACACATCGCACAGAATCACATTAAACTTATACAGTGTGAACTTATAAATTATATATAATTAAATCATAGTTAGAATTTATATAAATTATATATAATTATTATATAAATCACAGTTTGAACTTATAAATTATATATAATTAAATCACAGAGTTTGAACTTATAAATTATATAATATATATATCTTTATATGTTTATATATTATTTTTATAATAAAAAAAACATGTTAATAAGCTATAAAAAAAACAATGTCAGATATAAGAAAAAACATGTCAGATATAATTATAAGAAACAAAGAACTATAATATATTAATCACTTTCGCATGTTTCATTTTTTTCGCATCACATCATTCTTTTGCCCTCCTCAACCATTTTTGGATTGCTTTTTCCAATTCCAATTTAGTAAGAATCACAATATGCAGTACCTGCAGCTGTAACAGAATAAGTGATTAGTATACTTGCGAAGATCATTGAATTTATTTCTTCAATAAATTAATTTTGCATTAAAAGTTGAAACAAATATATATATGTATATATATATATTTATTTATATGCTATTACAAAAATATATATGTGTGAATTTACCTAATAACATATCCGCTATTTGAAGAGTGGAAAATTGTTTTTTGAGCTTAGCACCCAGCCAACTATATTGGACTGCAAGTTCATTAGCAATTAATCGGCTTAAATTTCTTTTAATAAAATTATAAGGACATGTGCCTCCTACTATACGTGTTTCCATAATCTGCAAAAATTCGCATATATTACATTACAATAGATCATCTGTTCTTTTCACTGGCTGCACTAGTTCAGAGTTTATCTTTTTTATTCCACATTGGAAGGAAAAATATAAACTCTGAACTAGTGCAGCCAGTTCAGCTGAAAAAAAAACAGACTTAATATTCAATTCTTATTTTACAAAGTATTTTATAAAGTATGTATAATTTGTATATACATATATGTATTACCGAACGTTCAAAGTTTTCTGAAATTTTAAAAAATTCCTCTACGGCTTCTTCAATCTCTTCAACCGTCTTTAACAGTAAATCAAACGAGAAATAAATTGACTTTTTATTTTGCTTGTTGACATCCTTATTTGGTTGCATAAGATTACCGGTTACGGCATCTTTTATTTCTCTTAAATCGTCTGCCATTTGCCACAACTGCGTTTTGAAGAAGCT
>OZ020549.1:10630581-10722327 GCA_963971435.1 Lasius platythorax | reverse complement strand
CTCCAAAGTGCGATAGTATGTTTTCCGAAGATTTTTTCGCGCTGAACACGGTGCCGTTGTCAGAATTTGCCTAGCACGTCAGGATTTTGAGTAAATTAGAATGAAAGGGGCCAAAAATGGTGTTTTTGACCATTTTTAATTTTTTTTTGCAGCATAAAGAAAACTAGTTTCTAAATAAACTCAACGGCATCTGAAAGTACATTTCAAGAACTTTCTAACGAATAAAAAACAATTGAACACCCTTCACTCGACCGTACTGGCAAAATTCTGTTTATTGTTAAGTGCACATCACAACGTTTCGACCTTAGTTTTAGGTCCTTATCAAGTGATCTATAAATCATAAGAAAAAGCACGAAGAACAATTAACATTACAAATAGTAGCAACGAATGATTTCTAACGAATTTTGGTTCATGATCGTACGACTTTTTTTCATTAAATTATGGCTGTTTAAATTTTAGACATTCTGTATAATTTACAAGAAAGGTAAATACATACTTATATATAGCAAATAAATAAATAATTGTAATATGAATTTACTTGCAAAAAGTAGGTCAAGTATAAACTTTGAGTACACATGCTATTACACTTAATTGTCAATTCAAAATGGCGGAATTATTATTATACGAAACGCTTAAAATTCAAGCAGCCATAACTTGATGAAAAAAAGTCATACGATCATAAACCAAAATTCGTTTGAAAGCTCTTGAATTATACTCAGATGCCGTTAGGTTTATTTAGAAATCAGTTTTCTTTATGCCGCAAAAAAAAATTAAAAATGGCCAAAAACGCCATTTTTGGCCCCTTTCATTCCAATTTACTTAAAATCCTGACGTGCTAGGCAAATTCTGACAAGGGCACCGTGTTCAGCGCGAAAAAATCTTCGGGAAACGTACTATCGCACTTCGGAGAGAAAGAAAAAGTGATTTTTTGTACCACTGTGTTATTATATAAATTATTAATATATGTTATCTGTCCAAATATAATTATGTAATAATAACTAACAAGTGCTAACAATTACAAATATGTACTAAAATAATAAGATATTTAAAATAGATTAACAAATGTTTCTAATAATAATAAAAAATATTTTTGTTTTTTCTTTATTATGTTGTTTTTATAATGATTTTGTGAAAATTATAATATATAATAAAAGAGAATAAACAAATAAAATAAATTAAAATAAACTATAATCCAATTTTGTATAATACTTTGAATTTCGGGTAAATTAGCAATAAATGTATTTTGTTATCTATAATTCTGCATGTAATAAAGGAAAAATAACATATGTATTTTTATATTTTAATCTAACACACTTATTCGCAATTTGATCCAAATTCCAAGTCTGTAAATTGTCTAGATTACAGACTTCATAAATGTTTAATTTAGAAGATTTGCAGAGTAGTATAAAAATCTCTAAAGGTCTTATATTTATTTCCAACTACAATAATATTCTCGTTAGAAGCAGCAAAATTGAGGATAACTATAATACTTCCATCCAATAGACAACAACAATTATCAGGTTCTTTATTTGTTAAGATAAATTTTTCAAACACGATTTTATTAAATTGATTACAATTGTGACAATTGATAAGTGAACCATTGCAATGTGGATTTAAAAGTTGAGGTTTATGTTGTCTTAGATTAGGATTTATGTTTAGATTAGGATTTATATAATTATTTTGTTCACTTATCCGACAAACAATTTGCTCCAAAGGCTTATCATTTTTACGAATCATTTTTAAAATTGAGTGCATATAATTTTCGAATGGAAAAGCACTGAATTGTTGTAGTGATCCAAATTTTTTTACGTCGTTACAAAGATGTAATAAATTATGTGTATTATGCGATGCATTTTCTTTACCGTATAAAATAATTAATGTTCCAACGTAATATCGTAATAATAATGTAGCGTAATCTAAATACAGTACAATATACTTTGAATTGGATAAAATAGTAGCAACTATGTGTAAAGTTAAAAATTTTAAATATTTATCGCGACTTAATACAGATTTTAATACAACTGGTATATGTATAATACACAGTCTATAATAAAAATGTTCTATATTCAATAGCTTTCCACCTTTTGCTTTCTAATATTGATCTTGGTTTTCTATTAAACTCACATGGTATATTATACCTAAAAACTTACCTTTTTAAAAAAAGGTAAAAAAAGGCGCCAAGTACACGCGCCATAGTATTTGTGAAAAACTTTTACATGTATTTACAAAATAGTGTTATTTTAACTGTAAAAAACTACTGTAAAAAGCTATCTTCAAAATAGTGTTATTATAACTGTAAACAAACTACTGTAAAAAGTTATCTTTAAAATAGTATTATTATAAACCATAAAAAATATTTTACGAATTTTAATATTGTGTAAAACATCCTACAAAAATAATGATATAAAAAAATTGCGCCAACTAAAAATAAAAGCTTATAAAAATATTTTAACCAAAAAAAGTTGTACAAAATATGTAGTTGTTTTAATTTCCTACAAAAATAATGATATCAAAAAATTGCGCCAACTGAATAAAAATTTATGTTATAAAATTTATTTTATTTCCAATGTTAAGAAAAATTATATTTAATACATTGCAATATAATTAAAGTAATAGGGCGTATAGCTAAAATAGTTATTTTATAATTACATAACTAATTGTAAGTGCACAATTATAATTTACCAATAACCATATATATTCTAAAAAATTTAATAGAAAAAAGATTATATAAGACAAAAAACAAATTAAAAATTGTTAGCAGGGCGTATTGAAGAACACACGGGAATACACAAAGCAGGATATATTTATTGCTAGCTTGAACGTTATGAGACAAAAAGTGACTTATTTTACAGTAAGCCGGCGCGACAAGGAAGTGACCGTAGACAAAGAATATAAAAGTAACTAGATAGTAGATACGATAGCGCTTCGGGCGCTCTCTGGTGATTGGACCGTGAAAATAACCGTGAATATACATATAATAAGATAATAGGATCGCGAACATAGAAAGAAACGGAAATTGTATCCCCAACAAAAATTTATACAAAAATTAAAAATTAAAAATTTTTACAAATTAAAAATTAAAAATTTATACAAAATCAAAAAATAAAAAAAAATTTAGTTAAAAAATCTTGGCGCTGCTAAACTGACCAATATTAATGACATTAATTAACGTACTTCGTACACACACACACACGTATACGTTGAGTTAATGCAGTTATTGATGTAATTAAATTAGATTAATTATTTGTTATTTTAAGATACATTGCAGTTATTAATCTTGAAAAAAGCAGCGCCAAGTTTTTTAACTAAATTTTTTTTAATTTTTTGATTTTGTATAAATTTTTAGTTTTCGCATGTTTTTAATTTTTACTTTGTAAAAATTTTTAATTCGTAAAAATTTTTTATTTTTAATTTTTGTATAAATTTTTAATTTGTTTTTTGTCTTATATTATCTTTTTTCTATTAAACTTTTTAGAATATATATGATTATTGGTAAATTATAATTGTGCACTTACAATTAGTTATGTAATTATAAAATAACTATTTTAGCTATACGCTCTATTACTTTAATTATATTGCAATGTATTAAATATAATTTTTCTTAACATTGGAAATAAAATAAATTTTATAACATAAATTTTTATTCAGTTGGCGCAATTTTTTGATATCATTATTTTTGTAGGAAATTAAAACAACTACATATTTTGTACAACTTTTTTTGGTTAAAATATTTTTATAAGCTTTTATTTTTAGTTGGCGCAATTTTTTTATATCATTATTTTTGTAGGATGTTTTACACAATATTAAAATTCGTAAAATATTTTTTATGGTTTATAATAACACTATTTTGAAAATAACTTTTTACAGTAGTTTGTTTACAGTTATAATAACACTATTTTGAAGATAGCTTTTTACAATAGTTTTTTACAGTTAAAATAACACTATTTTGTAAATACATGTAAAAGTTTTTCACAAATACTATGGCGCGTGTACTTGGCGCCTTTTTTTTACCTTTTTTTAAAAAGGTAAGTTTTTAGGGATTATATCATTTCTTTTGTAGTGTATGTTAAACATTTTTAAATAATAAGCAAAGAACCCGTTACCACCCCCGTCATATTTCATTAAAATACGACGGTCCTCTTTGCTTACTATAGATATTCAAATTGTGTAACACTTTTTCACATGGCGCGTGTACTTGGCGCCTTTTTTTTACCTTTTTTTAAAAAGGTAAGTTTTTAGGGATATCATTCTTTTTTGCACTATATGTTAAACATCTTTAAATAAATAAGCAAAGAACTCGCCACCATCCCCGTCATATTTCATTAAAATACGACGGTCCTCTATCTTTGCTTACTATAGATATCCAGATCCTTCAAATTTCTTTGTTACTCTTATTGTAAGAATAATTACAAGTAAGGATAATTACAAACATTAGAAATATACATTGATTATTCAATACAATGAAATATACAATCTATGCTTCTAAATCCATTGATGAATAATCGTTGCTGCTTATCTAGTTCATTATTAAATATATAAATAAAGCGAATTATTGGCGATTTATATAAATATATTTTTCGCAGTTTACGAATAATGCAGAATATGAAGCATGTTCACAAAATTGCTGATACATTACGAGACATTCTTTTATAAAGGGGTTGATCGAAATACAATTATTCAATGATTAAGTATTAATCACAAGTTTGATGAAGAATTTTTTTATATAACTGCTTCTTTATTTTATAATATCCAATATATATTATTTATTAGCCATCTTTTGTAAAAATATTATATAAACATCTTTAGCACCTCTAGGCCACTGCCTTTTTTTAACTTGTGCATCATCAGCTTCGACCCAAGTATTAGATACTCCATCTCTACATATACTCATATAATGACCTTCATTAATACATGAACCATGATGAAATATAGCATTCATCGTCTTATACAATTGTCTAGCTATTAATACTTTAGTTGTTGGGACAGCACATAAATTAAATTTGTGTGCTGCTTTCATTAATTTATCATCCTGTGATGAAAATATTAAATGAATAACAACTATCTCTCTTGTCAATGTTATTTCATTTTTAAACATTATATTTCCAGTACAATGTTCACATGATTCGTTGTGTGATTGATGCCAATGTGAAAACGTAATATTTAATAAATCATTAAGATTATAACTTTTTATCTTCAAATTATTAACAGGAATTGAAATAGCAATATTATTAGCAACAATAGTTTTTGTGTTACCACAAGTTTTGCACCGCTTAGTAGAAGTTACTTGATATTCTATCAAATTTCTTATACAATCATATTTTTCGCAAAAAGTCGTAAGAAAATCAGATGCATTTCGTTTTGCGGTATTCGAAAAATATTCTCCTAAACATTGTCGTATTGCATATGTATTTAGATTACGCATTCCATTTTCATATCGATGCATTAATATACGTAAAACATCTGATTTATCGCAATTAAACAACTGCTGCCTAATGACATTTAAATGCAATAAACATTGCAATACTGCATTTGCGTAGCATGAAACTTCGTCTGTATTTTGGAAACCATGTATGACCCAAGCAGTACTTTGTCGAACTTCTTTATCTGAACTTGATTTTTGAACAGAAGCAACTACTTTTGGCAACGCCCATGAAACATCTTTCACTTTGCGATGGCATTCTTTTGAAATGGTAATCATTTCTGCTTTTGGATTGTGTGTCTGTTTTAGACGATTATATTCAATAATAGCTTCTTCGCTAGCCATTACTGATGAAGGATCGTAATTAATTAAATGTAATCCTTCTAGAGATGTTACTCGCGACAATGCAACATAAGTTTGATCACAACTAAATACAGAGTTACCGATGTCCATAATCGCACTTTGCAAACTCAATCCTTGACTTTTATGAATAGTGATTCCGTAACTCAGAGATAATGGAAATTGTTTTCTGATAACAAACGCTCTATCCATCACCTCAAATTTAACACTTACTCTTTCAATTGCATATTCTAAACCTGACGATAAAAGAAGTTTAATCTTTTCTACGTAATCAGTAAATGTATCTTGTACAATTGAAATCACTTTAGCAATTGTACCGTTTACAAGACCTAAACTAGCATCGATATTACGTCGGATCATAACTTTTGCTCCAATTTTAATTGTGATTTGTTTTGAAAGTCCAGCTGTTCTAGAATTATCATCATCGTTATTTGATAATGTTTTTAATACTTTCTTCTTTACATACGGAATACATTCTATCGTATCTTCAGCAATTAATAATATTTCTTTGGAAACAATACGACTTAACATTGCATTATTAAGAACATTACACATATTACAAGTAGGCAATAAACAAACAGTGTCCGATGGTAAATTATTAATAAAATTACATAACTCATTTAATCTAGATTCGAAAGAATCACCTTTAAAAGATATTTTTCTACTTTCGAGAATCTTACAATCAGATTTTGTTACTAAACCGATACGAATTCTCGACAGTAATTCACGGTAAGAGTCATCTCCTTGCTGACGCATATTGATCGTCAATTCATCATAGTCAAATAATGTAGTCCATAAATTAACAGCATTTAAGGAACCGAGATGTTTAGCAATTTTTTCATCTGATAAATGCATAAAGATAAGATCTTCGCGTACAGGAGGTAATTGAAGCAAGTCTCCGAATAAAAGAATGTGTTTTCGACCAAACCAACCATCATCGCAATCATTAGTGTCAAATATTTCAGACAATCGAAGATGTATATACATTATAGTCAAATTAGATATCATTGACACTTCATCAATTACAAAAAAATAACTTCTTTAAGATCTGCTCGTAAAACTTTCAATACATGATCAGATAGTTGTTTATACTTAGGAGTATGACCATGTTCAACGGGTAATTGAAGCAATCTATGCACTGTCACCCATCTATATTAAATGCTGCTATACCAGTAGGTGCTGCTACAGCAGTATCTTTGTTGAGATTTTGTTTTATCCAGCATTTAATAGTCTTGATTAAGAAACTTTTTCCAGTACCACCTTCTCCGCTAACATATAATCGTAATATTGATTTATCCGACTCTATAGTATTGATAACTTTATCGAATACTCGTTTTTGATCCGTATTTAATTTTGCTATCATTTCAGGTACATCAATTTCTCGAATTACTTTATCACCAAGATCTTTAAAATCTTGCATTGCTTCACCAGCTTCTATATTTTGAACACCTATCGGATTTTCAGGATCATCCTGAGACTGTTGTTTTTGTAAGTCGTCATCTAGACATTGCTGAACTAATTGTCTCGCAGTTTCAAATGCTTTTTGCAATTCTTCTAATCTTTCATGATATTGCAATGCTTCTACAAGATGCAGTTTTACCTTGTGAAAAGATTCAGCATAAGTATCGCATTCGTTTCTAAGATCCTCTAATTTTCGTCATGGTTTAAACATAAGCAACAATGCAAAGAAATAATTTTCCGGCTGTGTATTAACATCACATCTATAATGATTAATAAGATATCCACGTTGTCGCCGTTTAAGATAGTAACCATTACTTATTTTATAATATTCAATATCCTCATTTTGCGGTTTTATCTTCGAGATATCGTACCACTGTGCAAATTCATAAAGAGACATATTTTTTAGTTCGTTTGGTCTATGTGGATAATGATTATCTATCAAAGATGGATAAAATATATCAGTAGATTCAGCATCAAGGGCTTCAATTTCTTTGCGGCTTTTTAATTTTCGATATCGTATCTGATTAACATCTAACCATCTAATAGTTGTATTTCGATCAGTTCCGTATAAAGGAATACCTAACAATGTATCAGCAGCTTCGAGAGCTACACATTTTCTATTATTCGTAAATGGCAGAGCAATATTTCAAAGTAAACTCGCTAATGATTTCTTTATATTATTCTTACTATCAAGGATAGTCTCAGACAACTCACTTTTTCCCGCTTTATTCAAATATTTAGTAACGTACCAGGTAAGCAGCGATGATTTTTCACCAATAAATTGCATATCCATATTACCTTCCCATGCAGTAAAAAGAACAGGATTATAATCATTTATATTAACTTCATTATCCGTTCGAGGAAGATCATAAATTCTACTTTTATGTTTCAAGTGTTTTCTACCGGCTATCGCAGTTGCATCTCTCATATTCAAAGTTTCAGTAACGGGACGAGGAAATCCAAAACGACACCGACGAGTAACTTTACGTCCTACTTTTTTAGAGCGAAGACAATAATCGTTATGTGTATGTCGTTGATGCGTATTAACACGCCTGTACAATAATGGCGAAATATTTTGATCCGGCATTTTGCAGCTTATAGGTTGTAAAATAAATTTGGAGACTTCTTCAATAGTAGATTCACCGAAAATCGGTGCATTTTTAATCCAAATTAATAGGTGAAAATATTGTATACCTCTACCTTGGTATTCTCGTCGCCAGAAATAGTGCGTTACTTCTCCAATTGGATGATCTATGGAGTTAATGAAATCAAGCATTGCTCGAAACTTATTATCGAGAAACCTGGATGTTGATACAGGATCTCTAGCAACGAGTACGCTAACAGATAAGGAAGCGTCATGCCATCCATTTACTTCACGAATTTATTCACCTAAATCTTCCCATAACCATTCACTCGAACTTAGTGTTAAAAACCATGTCGCAGGTCCATAATGCTGCGTCATACAATTTAAATCACTTCTCGGCTTACGCCAATATTGCTCCGTATTTCGAAGTGTCGAAAATATTGTACTCAGATTAGATTCCAACAATTCTTTCGACATTGCATCTAAATATTCTGCAGCTGTATAACGAACTCGCTGATTAGTTACATTCATTTTATGAAAAATTCCGCGACTTAATTGACGCATATTTGCATCGTTCAATAAATAAAATAAGTATTGTTAATTCAATCTGTATTGTGGATGTTTAGATGTCAAACAACATTTAATAAATACATGATCAAAAAGTTTGACTTGTCTAGTCTCATGTTGTCCATTAATACCAAAAGGATATAAATCTGGAAAACACATTAAATCTAAATATTGTTCATGATTATCCAAAGGCAAGTCCTGAACTTTTAACATTTGGTATAAGGCTGTCGAAGTTTTATTTGCTTTCTTTTCATATAAGAGATAAATAGTATATTGTTCGTAATAGCCATCATTTTCATCAGTAACTTGAGCTAATATTACTTTCTGTTGACCCTCTAATATAACTTCTTTATCAATTTTAATCTCTTCTATCGGATCATTTAATAATTCAGCCTCTTCATCCAATGTCGCTTCGGCATTATTTTCTGTTTCTTCCATGTGGAATTCTGAATTTTTTAATTTTGCCAAACTTATATCATTGTGATTATTTGGCAATATAATATAAGAGTATAAAGCATTATTGTGCTTTAACCACGTTAAAGCGTCAAATACTTTTTTAACATCAACTATCTCTTCCCAAATAATCTTTGATTTTGTCGGAATACCTCTAACTAAAATATATAATTCGTGATTATTATTTATTGGGTCAGTATCATGACATAATTTATTGAATGTCTCCTGCAACGGAAGTGGCAAATGAAATGTTCTGCCTTTAACTTTTTGTACCATTTGTCTTTGAGGCAATTTTTTATTAATAACTGTTCTCATTTTGAGTACAATTTGAAACGCTTTAGCTCTCTGTATAAAAATTTTTTCAAATGTGTTAAGAGATGATATTACTTCGGGCACATTATGTGTGAAGAGATTATTCAAGATGCAATATGCAGGCATTAGGCTTTTACGAAATTTCCCTGCACAATAATTACATATATATTCCGCATTAATTTTTTCTTGTTGTACGTGTGCCATTAAATCTCTCCAAATTCGAATGTCTATTTGTGCTTTAAGACTATTGATTTTAACTTTAGAAACATTTTTTTTATAACATAATTTCTCACAAGATATGCAAATATGCCGTGGTGTGTCTGTTGCACGTTTAGTCAAAGCCTTAAACGCTTTATGATATTTAAAAATAATATCATCATCGCTTAAAATTGTATCTGTCTGTTGATGTTTGTACATATCTGCTTTTTCTTCTGAAGCAGTTACCATTTCATTCAATGTGTTCAAATCAGCATCAGTTAGTGCCTTATCCAGATTTTCCATCTTTCGATAAAAATTTGTAAGTTGATAAATTAAACGCTTAATAATTCTAACTTGTGGAAAATGAGGCGATAATAATTGAATTGGAAGAAACATTCCTTTGCAAAGTGTTAAATCAATATGGCAGCTACGCGTATGGCCCAATTTCTCATTTGAAATTTTCATAATACATTCATGAATACGTTATATCAATTTTGGTACATTCTTTAAAGTACATGTATTTACAATTTCGAGGAACTTCTGATAACGGTCAATTAAAAATGGATTGTCAATTTTACATGAAGTATTGCACAACCACGATTTTCTTGCTTGTAATTGTTGTATTAACGGTAATATATTCACAACTTGTCCCTTCGTATTCACTCCCAAAGGTTTCAATGAAGTTACATT
Source organism: Lasius platythorax (assembly GCA_963971435.1). Classification (NCBI taxonomy): domain Eukaryota; kingdom Metazoa; phylum Arthropoda; class Insecta; order Hymenoptera; family Formicidae; genus Lasius; species Lasius platythorax. The sequence continues at coordinate 10,711,783 of OZ020549.1, read as the reverse complement.
TTTTATTAATGGTAATATATTCAGAACTTCTTCTTTCGTATTCAAAGGTTCCGATGAAGTAACATGATAATATGTAAAATCAATGAAATAATTTTCAGATGAGGCTGTATGTCTAGATTCGCCACATAACGCATCTAATTTGTCTTCAATTGTAGAGCATTTTGCGACAAGGGTCAAGCTCACTTCTGCTTTCTTCTTAATCAAAGCTTCTAATCGTTTCTCAATATGACCTTTAATACTGAGTTTTTCAATAATATTTTTTATAAATATTTCTGAAGAATTACGAAGTTTTATGGTGTTTTTCGACCAGAATTTTTCATACTTTTTAGTGATTTTTTGGCAATATTGCAATTTTTTATTGCAGCTACAGATTTTTTGCTTATTTTCTGATAATATCGTTTGTTGTAAAGCCATTTGTCATTAGAATTTAATTTCTTTTGTCTATCTCGTTCACGCTGAATATTTAAATAATAACGTTTACGTTTTTGTGCACATTGTTTTTTAGAATCTTGCTTATATTGAATTCGTTTTTTAAGACGATTATTTTCCAAATCCTGTGAATATCGCTGCCGCTTTTTAGCGTGATTATTTTCTAAATTCTGTGCATATCGCTGCCGCTTTTTAGCGCGATTATTTTCCAAATCCTGTGCATATAGCTGCCGGTTTTTAGCGCGATTATTTTCCAAATTCTGTGTATATCGCTGCCGCTTTTTAGCGCGATTATTTTCCAAATTCTGTGCATATCGCTGCCGCTTTTTAGCGCGATTGTTTTCCAAATCCTGTGCATATCGCTGCCGCTTTTTAGCGCGATTATTTTCCAAATTTTGTGCACATTGCTGCCGCTTTTTAGCGCAATTATTTTCTGAATTTTGATTCTTTTCTAAATACAAAATCTGTTCTTTTTTATCTTGATTTTCTAAATTATACTTAAATCTTTCCTTTTTGGTGTCTTCTGATAATTGAACATTAGTTTCATGTTGAGGACATTTATTTCCAGAATTTTTTCTTATATCGTATATTTTCTTTTTCTTGTCGTTTTGATCAATTTGAGAATATTTATTAATTTGTTCAATATTAAGATTATTCAATGTGTCTGGATATTGTTTTGAAATGCATTCCGTTTGTAATAGACTATTATTTTTCTTGTCGTTTTGATCATTTTGAGAATATTTATTAATTTGTTCAATATTAAGATTATTTAATGTGTCTGGACATTGTTTCGAAATGCATTCCGTTTGTAATTGACTATTACTCAAATCTTTTTTAGAAGGAGCAATATCGAAAGTTTCTCTTAATCTTAATTTTTGTTGCTGTGTCTCATATTGTTTCGTACGTACACGAATAGCTTCAGCCTCTCTTGCTTTTATTACTGCTAGTGGAAACATTTTTTGAGGGATATGTTGTATATCTTGAGGAAAATGCTCAATTACATTTGTTTCAAAAATTTTTAGCAAATGCAAACGCATTAAGCTGTGATCATACTTTACTTTTTCAGGTTTAATATTAAATAACAACGAAATCGCAAAGGCTATTGCAAAAACACCACATCGTTACTGTTTGGTTGACGTTGCACGGTAGGAAATTTGACAGGACGTTCCTCAAAATTGTATGTTGGAAATAATCTTGTCAAAAATTGTTTATGATGCTCGTGTAATTTCTTGGAATTTAAAGAATCGTAAATAAATATATTTTTCATATCATAATAATTGCATACCCAATGTCCATCAAATGGACCCGATGAACTATGCAGTATTTGTATGTTTTTATCAACTGGCATAGGTTGAATCGTATCAAGATATTGCACTCGCCAGGTTTCGATAAATCTATAATCTGAACAATTTTGTAAAAGGTAACCGAAATGTTCCATATGCATGTCAGTTAACCATTCGCCTTGAATAATTATATCTTTCTCTCTAGGCATTAGGACTATTTGTTTGTTTGTCTCCACAGACATTTTGTATATATAAGGCAAACGCTTTATATAAACAACAGTTTTATACAGAATTTATATAGACTAGCTTTATTTACAACAGCTTTTTATTATAAACACACAGCTGCTCTGTATCGGCGCACAGCAGCCTTATATTGGCGCACAGCAGCCTTATATTGGCGCACAGCAGCCTTGTATCGGCGCACAGCAGCCGTTGTTTACAGGCGCACAGCAGCCGTTGTTTACAGGCGCACAGCAGCCTTATATCGGCGCACAGCAGCCGTTCTTTACAGGCGCACAGCAGCCCTTTATCGGCGCACAGCAGCCGTTCTTTACAGGCGCACAGCAGCCTTGTATTAAATTAAAAAAAAAATTTAAATAAAATTTACTTAAAAATAACTAAATTAGAATAAAATTTACTTAAAATTACTTACCTCTATTTCAACCTCTTACCTCTATTTCCAACGAAACAGCTGCTAAAACTCGGTCCAATAGTGTAACCCTGTTGAAGTATCAGTATTATATGAAAAATTTATATAAACATGTGGCGATGCTAGCTTGCCTACAAGAATAATGCACAAATAATGCACAAATATAAAATAATAATCTTCATTAACTTTTTAAATTAATAAAGAAAATAATAATAATTTTTTTAGTCTGAAGAAAATTCATAACGATACATAAAAAGATTAATGAACTCTTAAAAAAATACTTAACACATATAACAATTAAAAAACGTATATGTGCGTATATACTCGCTCACCATGGTCGAGTAAGTTTATTGCTCATGTCCATCAGTGCTCTTACTTTCATATTTTTCAATCGAACTTCCTTCGATAGGAGATATAACTTTTGTTCAAAGTACTTTTTCTTCATAGTCAACTCATCGTTTAATGTTGTAATAATATTTTCGTTATTTTGTAGGGACGCTTTTTGACGATGAACTTCCAATGATCTTTTTCTTGGTGGAAAAGCTGAAAGAAATATTAATAATATTGTTTATTTTAAATGTTATTTTCTTATAAATCATAAATAATATATTTTTTCATATGTTTTTCATACGTTTTATTTCTTTCTTGTCTTTTGTTGAAGACTCTGCAGATAAATCTGTATGTTAAAAAAATTAAATATCACTCTTTATTTTAAATTTTATTTTCATGTTACTCATAAATACTTACTTATTACTTCTTTTTTTTCTTCAATTTCTTCCTTTTCTATTGAAGAACCTGGAGACGAATCACACACATTTGTTTCACTCTTAGTTTCAGTCACCTCAATATCCTCTTCCTCACTATCTTTTTCCAGAATTTCCTCCTGCACATATGAAAGTTTTTTTATGATTTATTATTTTTTACATATTAAGCAATGATTTATGAGTTACACAATCACTTACAAAATTAACATAAGATTCTTCAATCACAGGATCTCCAATCACGACTAACTTTGGTATTAGTGCATCAATTGCTTCTTCTTCAGGGTCTACTTCTACTTACTGAAGGGGACCTCCACCAGTTTTTTTCAAACTATTTTTATTAGTATTTAATTTTTCTTTAATTTTTCTTTTTTGATCTTGCCATACTTAGAAAAAGTATTTTAATAATTAATAATAAATATCTATAGACAAATTTAGATAATTGTAAAGATAAAAATTAAAACTACATGAAATACTCAGAAAAAAATCTTGAATTAACAAAAAATATTCTTGAATTCAGAACATTTTCACTCTTAATTCATCTACTTACCCTTTTCCACTGTGCTTTGGTCTTACGTGCCCCATCAGGCATTGCATTTAAACAACTTGTTATGCTATCCCATTTTTTATTAATTAACTCTCGAGTCACAGTATTACTTAACTTTGACTTAACAATTTCAGGATTTGTTTTTATAAATTCTAGTATAATACTTTTCTGGCTTTCACTGGCATTTTCTGTACGTTTTTTAGAACTTTCATCCATCTTTAATGTTTTGCTTTTTGACTTATTCATTGTTTCCTGCATCGCAAATTTTAATAACTAAATTTAATTTTTTTTAATTAAAAAAAATTATAATTATTATAAGAAAAAAATAAAAAATTAAAATTAAAATTATTATAAAAAATTAAAATTATTATAAAAAATTAAAATTATTATAAAAAATTAAAATTATTGTAATTATTTATTTTTTATCAAAATAAACATATGAAAATTATTCGTATTTACTAAAAAGATAATGACGTAGCATATATTTCTCATGAAAATTCATAACCTGTTTCGCAAATTCTTATCACCAAAGTCATATTTTTAATAACAAATTAAAAATGTATCAATGTCACATACCCACAATACTTAATAAAAGTTCTTTATTTGAAGTTAATTATTTGCCGGATGCACGTTGACGTGATACACTCACTCAATACGTAAATTCTTTCGTATGAGAATTAATTTTACGATCCGTTAATGGAACTCTTTACGTACGTGAAATTAGTTCCGTTCACGGAGCAATTCAGCCATCGATAGTCTTTCGTTGACGGAGCCATTTTCGTACACGGAAAAAGATCCGTGTGCGTCGAGAATACGGCCTCAGGAACAAACTTTACAGAAAAAACAACAAGCAATCAAACTCTGTGTATTAGCGTGTCATATATCGGATTTAAATTATCTGTGTCCTTTTGCAGATTAATATTGTTGTTAAATTTTTTTATAAAAAACAACTCAGCAATCTCTCTTTTCTTTCTGTTTTTCACAGTGCAAAATTTTTTGTTCATTCCAATTAAAATCATGTCCGTATGTGGACCGATGGTTGCTAATAACATTGTAGTTACTGGGATGTTTTTTTATGTCTCTGCAATGTTCATTTACACGTGTAGCTAATTGTCTTTTCGTTTGACCAGTATATGTCGCATCACAATCATTACATTCAATCATATATACGACATCAGTTTTGTGATTAGCATCAAAAAACTGATGTCGTATATATGATTGAATGTATGTCCTTACCTTTCTTAATTAAGTCTTTTTGGAATCGTATATATTATTTCGAGACCACATTTATTAAGCGCGATAATTAAATTTTCGCTTAGGTTTTTTATGTAAGGTGAAGGTAAAACAGATGCCGTGTCAAATTTTTTATAACAAATGTCAGTATTGTGGGTAGAGTCCTTACGAAATTTTAAAGTTTTAATTCTCTTACATACATATATGTATGTGACTCTATAAAAGGTTTTGCGAAGCAATTGTTGACCAAGATATCAGTTATTATTTTAATATTATTATCATGATAGCGATCGTCAGAGAGCAAAACAGCACGGTCAACTAGACCTTTTATGGTATTGATCTTATATTTGGATGGCTCGAATAAAAATTCAGATATCTGCCTGAAAAAGTAGGTTTTCGATACCAATTAGTCAACAAAATTCTTTCAACCTTAATTACAGTGGTGTCTAGAAAACTAATAGAGCTATTGGTTTCAATCTCATGCGTAAATTTTAAGCGCTGGTGGTAACCATTGAAAACATTAAGTACTTCAATAATTTCGGACTTCGTCGCTATTGCAAAAATATCATCAACATATCTGTAATAGACAGGTATAGTAAAATCTAATAAATTTAAACAATGAGTTTCTAGGTCATCCATGTCAGCCAAGATTGACGATAAAGGAGACCCCATCGGACATCCGAAGATTTGTTCATAGTAAATTCCGTTGAAACTAAAGCTCGTTAAGTCAAGGACAACAGTGAGTGCGTGTAAGAATTGTTATAAAGACATGTCAGTATTTGGTGTAATATGAATCCATCTATTTTCCACTGCTTTCAAAGCCAAGTCTTTCGGAATGTTCGTAAATAACAAAGTTACATCTAACGAGAATAAGACCTGATTATCATTAATCTTAGTGTGTCTGATATTATTGACAAAGGTCCAGCTGTCCTTTATGTACGAACCCGGCTTTGGAATAGACTTATGTAGAATTTCGTGTAAATAAAAAGCTAAGTTATAAGTCGGGCTACCAATCGACGAGACAATAATACGTAAAGGATGGTCTTTTTTATGTATCTTTGGTAGTCCGTAACATCTGGGGAGAATCCCATTTGTGTTCTTTAAGTGGTTGTATGTCAGTTCGTCGATAATCCCGTTGTCGCGCCAACTCTTAACCAACGTGTTAACCTTCATTTTAGTAAGATTGATGGGATCTTTGTTTAGTTTTTTGTAAGTTGTTCGGTCACTAAGTAGTTCATTCAGTGTGTCATTATATTTTATTTTGTCCATAATTACTGTCACTTGTCCTTTGTCGGCTTTCGTGATGAGTAAGTCATCATTGTCTTTTAAAAACTTTTTACATTCAGAAAAACTATTCAGAAGAAACCTGTCTAAGGCATTGACATGTTTCGTTTAATTAAAAATTTTTGCAAAGAATTTGAAACCGAAGCTCTAGTTTGTTCTTTTAAGTTATTGGGAATTCTCCGAATATTGGCCTCTATACTATTAACAATGTTCAGTGTCGAGTCTATATGATCATTTTTGTCAATTATGCTAATAGGTAATCCGAAATTCTCTCCCAAGTTATATATATATATATATATATATATATATATATATATATATATATATATATATATATATATATACAGGGTGTCTGGAAAGATAAGGTCAATCGAATAGGAGGTGAAAGAGGAGCATGAGTAGAACACATAATGTAAATAAAATTTTTTCGTATTCGCTATGGTAGAAAATACAGCGCTTTATAGGGGTGCATAAAAAGTGTTGAAACCCCTTAATATTTCAAAAAGTACGCATTTTCGAGAAAAATGTTTTATACAAAAATTGTAGGGTTTTAAGTGAAGCATTACACAGAAAAATTAGTATGACCTTGAATAGCATTCTCAAGGTCACGTAAAGATAACCTAGAAATTTTTAATGGGTATCCTCAGTTTTTATTGCATATTATTGTAGCTTACTTCGAGGGCAGGGTTTTTAGTATAAAACATTTTTTCCAAAAATACGTATTTTTCGAAATATTAAGGGATTTCAATATTTTCTTATATGTATACCCCTATAAAGCGCTGTATTTTCTAAACCATAGCAAATACGGAAAAATTTTATTTACATTATGTGTTCTACTCATGCTCCTCTTTCACCTCCTATTCGATTGATCTTACCTTTCCAGACACCCTGTATATACAGAGTGTTTCATTTAACTCTTACACCTCAAATAACTCCGTTACTTTTACATATACAAAAAAATGATAAAGGAAGAAGGTGTATGAATCAAAGAGGGAAATACGATGGTGAAATTAAAAAGTCGTAATAAGTCATTTTGAATGTTATTTCAAGGTCATCGATTTTCTTTTAAATGGAATCATATGGTTTTAGATAGATGATGTTTTAACTGATTTCAAAAGGAATTCAACCATGTATAATAACATGACCTTCAGGTTACCTTGTGCTCCAAATTTACACCATAATGACATGGGATGATCAATAAATCTTAATTATTTATTTTATGTTAATATTGTGTAATGTATGTATTTATTTTAATAGGTGTTCAAAATGTTCACCATCAACATCAATACATTGTTGCAAACGTCTGATGAACAAGTGTCTCGCTGTTGCGATTATTTGTGGAGTAATATTTCTCAAAGCAACAGCGAGACACTTGTTCATCAGACGTTTGCAAAAATGTATTGACGTTGATGGTGGACATTTTGAACACCTATTAAAATAAATATACATACATTACACAAATATTAACATAAAATAAATAATTTTTAAGATTTATTGATCATCCCATGTCATTATGGCGTGAATTTGAAGCACAAGGTTACCTGAAAGTCATGTTATTATACATGGTTGAATACCTTTGGAATCAGTTAAAACATCATCTATCTAAAACCATATGATTCCATTTAAAAGAAAATCGATAACCTTGAAATAACATTCAAAATGACCTTATTACGACTTTTTAATTTCACCGTCGTGTTTCCCCCTTTGATTCATACAATTTCTTCCTTTATCATTTTTTTGTATATGTAAAAGTAACAAAGTTATTTGAGGTGTAAGAGTTAAATGAAACACCCTGTACATATATATAACTATATATATATATATATATTATAATTTATAATTATGTTTGTTAATCGCATAGACTTGTAGATATGGACTAGCAATACATAGCAAACCTTGTCCAGAGGAAGTTAGAGAGAGAGAGACATACATTTTAGTACTTCTCTCTCTCTTCTTTCTTTAGTACTTCTGGAAACTTTAAAAGAGAGAAGTACTAAGAATACTGAAAAGTATGATTCTCTCTCTAACCTCCTCCAGACACTGCTTCTAGTACAGAAACTATAAGCAATTGCCAGTCCATATCTATAAGGTCTATGGGTAATTGTAATATAATCATGTTATAATTTAATATACCAAGACTAATCAGAAATATTTGAAATATTAGAATAAATTTGTTTTAGACTACGTATTAAGTTTATATGATTTCAAGGTATACAATTATCTTACTGGAGATATTTCTACAATATTATGTATTATCATTTATTGCTCTTAAATAAATCAATGTGTTATTTGTAAATTATTTACTTTTTTTATTTACGATTATTTAGAAAAAGACAAGAGAAAAGAAAGAGAGAAAAGGAAAAGAAGAAGTATATAAGAAGATAAAAAATATTTAACAAGAAGATAAGATATTAAAGGTAAACGGGAAAAGAAGCAAAGGATAATAAGAAAATAATAATTTTTAAATTGTTCAGGTATGTTTATATGACATTTTTACTGTTTCATAAGTTGCGTTATTTATTTTATATTATAATATATGATTATATTTGTCATATATAACATTTGCAAAACATAATTATTAAATTGATAACTAATTAAATTGATAACTTAAAATCTATGTTACATTTCTTTTTCGGTATACAATTCTTATATTATATTTATACAATTTAAATCAGATTCTTTCAGAGAACATAGTTTGTGGAAAAAGTAGAAAAGAATGATTTTTATATATATAAATACGTATATATATTTATGTATCATTTATTTAAATACATAACGAGATATTTTATAACAGATTTAGAAAATGTAATATTTGAGAAAGCAATTTCCTAATGTACATACTTTGTAATGTTTGTTTACATTCTTAGCTTATATTGCAGGATGTTCAAAGTGTTATACCTATCAACATCGATGCAAATCGCTGAATAAATGAACAATGTATTCTTTGAATAATGTCAGGTGTAATAGTTGCACAAGCATTGATAGTACACTCTTTTATACTTTCTTATGTGTAGATGGTTCTTTGTAAACATTGTCTTTTAGTACGCTCTAAAAAATCTAAAGGAGCTAAATCCGGAGGACTATTATTTCAATGCTTATGCCATTATTACACGTAACATTATTCAAAGCATCAATGCTTATGCCACTATTACACGTAACATTATTCAAAGAACACATCGTTTATTTACTTAGTGATCGAGGATTACATTGATTTTGATGGACAGCACTTTGAACATCTCCTGCAATAAATTTCACGAAAATATTAGAAAATTGCTTTCTCAGATATTACATTTTCTGAATCTATTATAAAATATCTCGTTAAGTATTTAAATAAATGATACATAAATATATATACCTACGTATTTATATATATATAAATCATTTTTTCTACTTTTTCCACAAACTATGTTCTCTGAAAGAATCTGATTTAAATTGTATAAATATAATATAAGAATTGTATATCGAAAATGAAATGTAACATAGATTTTAAGTTATCAATTTAATTAGTTATCAATTTAACAGTTATATTTTGCAAATGTTATATATGACAAATATAATCATATATTATAATATAAAATAAATAACGCAACTTATGAAACAGTAAAAATGTCATATATACATACCTGAACAATTTAATAATTTATTTTCTTATTATCCTCTGCTCCTTTTCCCGTTTACCTTTAATATCTTAATAATAAAGTAAACGGCTAATAAGAGCCAGACCGCATAGGTATAAGCGCGAATAAATTGTTTAGATTAAACAATTGTTTAGATTAAACTACCCTTTATTATATAATTAGACGTTTCGGTCCCACTTCGGGCCATCTTCAGTAACTGTATAAACAAGTGCATTACATGATATGAGAAACATTATAACCATAACCGTTGATCGGATTATATAAAAAAAGAAAAAAATTAAAACGTACGCTTGAATTACGAATAATGAGACGACTAGCAATGTGTCTACGCGGCATCCAAGCTACCCCGCGATCCCCTCTAGGGACGCCTCCGACATGCTAAATGACACTAACACCTATACCATAATCAAAAAAGACCCGAGTAATAAATTAACTAATAGCCTCCGTAGCCTGCTCACAGACTGGAAGAAGAATAATTATATTTCTGAGAGAACGTATAAAACACTAATTGTTCTGACGGGACATTACCGAGAGCGTACGGGTTACCAAAGATACACAAGCCGGACTGCCCTCTCAGGATAATAGTTTCTTCCAAAGGTAGCTCTTTATACAACTTAGCAAAATTCCTGCAAGACATAATTCACGACTCCATACGCGTAGCCGAGAGTCATGTCGCCAACAGCTTTCAATTAGTAAATAAATTAAAAAATAAATACATAGATGCCCAGCATAAATTGATATCACTCGACATGGTATCTCTATTTACGAACATACCATTGGATCTTGCAATGGACAGTGTCAATGATAGATGGTGTCACATAGAGAAAAGTTGCGACATCCCGAGAGAGAATTTTTTAGCAGCAGTCCGGCTTGTGTTAAATTCCACATTTTTCTCATTTAACAATCGATATTACCAGCAAATCTTTGGAACCCCCATGGGCTCACCATTGTCACCAATCATTGCGGACATTGCAGGATTTGGAAAAGAAAGCGATTGCAAATTTGCCTGTAACACTTCCGTTTTATGTCCGTTACGTCGACGATATTGCGATGGCGGCGCCCTCCACCATGATTGTGGAGATACAAAAGATTTTTAACTCATACCATCCAAGACTACAGTTCACCATGGAGGAGGGCGTCGACAACAATCTCAACTTTCTAGACGTCACTATTATAAAAAACAACAATACGCTAAATTTCGACTGGTATCACAAGCCGACGTTCTCGGGACGTTACTTAAATTTCGAGTCACAGCATCCTCTCTGCCAAAAAAGAGGCACAATAATTGGTCTGACTGACAGAGCGTTTCTTCTCTCTAATCCGAGATTCCACGTGAAGAATTTAAATTTTATTATTAACCTATTACTTGACAATAATTATCCATTAACTTTCATATTTAACACTATTCATGTCAGACTAAAATTTCTTATTTTTAACAATGACAAGAACACTACAAAAAACACTCAAGACAAACTCAATAAAGAAAAAGTTGCATATTTTAATATTCCATATGTGGAGGGAATCTCGGATCAGTTCAACAGAATAATTCGTGACTTAGATATAAGAATGTCGTACACGGGAATAAACAAGCTTAACAATTATATTAAAGTACATAAAGACAAGCAAAGCAATGAGTTCCGGAAAAATGTTGTTTACAAAATCTTGTGCAATAATTGTGATGCCTTATATGTGGGCCAGACCCGTAGATTTTAAAAAACCAGAATGAAAGAGCACCGCAACCATATTAATAGGAACACATCGCAACGGTCAGTGATAACGGACCACAGATTGACGAACCACGAATTCGATTGGGAAAATGTAAAAATTTTAGACGAAGAACCGATTTTAGCGAAAAGACTGCTGTCAGATATGATATACATAAAGAGACAAAAAAACAGCATTAATTTGCAGACCGACACGGAACAATTAGAACAAATTTACATTCCGATTATAGATAGCTTACGGTTTGTTTAGTTTTCTTTTTCTTTTTCTCTTATTGTTTTTTTTGTCTTTTTGTCATCAATAATCCAAAAAACATGTTTATGCGAACCACAGCTGTGGTTTGACATTTATATCTGACAGTATAGATATTGTTATGATCGATGTGCGACGTGAGTTAAAGCAATTTCTCAGACTTGTGCGTAAGGATCTCGTGGCTTTCTGTGCGGCTCTGCGATTGTCTTTGGTGAGTTGCCTCTTGTAATGTTTTATAACAGCAATTGATATATTGCTATTTGATACAGCGATGTGCATTATTTGTCAATGCACATCCCGCTTCCTACCGGCGGGTACCGATCGGGAGGCGTCCCTAGAGGGGATCGCGGGGTAGCTTGGATGCCGCGTAGACACATTGCTAGTCGTCTCATTATTCGTAATTTAAGCGTACGTTTTAATTTTTTTCTTTTTTTATATAATCCGATCACCGGTTATGGTTATAATGTTTCTCATGTCATGTAATTCACTTGTTTATACAGTTACTGAAGATGGCCCGAAGCGGGACCGAAACGTCTAATTATATAATAAAGGGTAGTTTAATCTAAACAATTGTGTTTATTCGCGCCTTTACCTATGCGGTTTGGCTCTTATTAGCCGTTTACTTTATTATTATCATTTCTAGAGCCTTTATTTTGTTTATTTATTTAATATCTTATTTTCTTGTTATATATTTTTTATCTTCTTACTTCTTTTTTTCCTTTTCTCTCTTTCTTTTCTCTTGTCTTTTTCTAAATAATCGTAAATAAAAAAAGTAAATAATTTAACAAATAACACATTGATTTGTTTAAAAGCAATAAATGACAATACATAATATTGTACAAATATCTTCAGTAAGGAGATAATTGTATACCTTGAAGTCATATAAACTTAATACGTAACGTCTAAAACAAATATATTCTAATATTTTAGATATTTCTAAGTAGTCTTGGAATATTAAATTTTAACATGATTATATTACGATTACCCATAGACCTTATAGATATGGATTGGCAATTGCCTATAGTTTCTGTACTAGGAGCAGTGTCCGGAGGAGGTTAGAGAAACAATCATACTTTTCAGTATTTCTCTCTCTTAAAGTGTCCAAAAGTACTAAAGGAAAAAGAGAGAGAGAAGTACTAAAATGTATGTTTCTCTCTCTAACCTCCTCCTAATAAGGTCTGCTATGTGTATATTGCCAGTCCATATCTATAAGTCTATGCGATTACCAAACATAATCATAAATTACAATATACAGGGTGTCCCATTTTAATCTCCTCAAGCAAATATCTCGAAAAATATGCAAGATACGGAAAAATGTTTCAGACAAAAGTTGTAGGACTTGAAGGGGGACAGATGATGAAAATATGTACTTGACCTTGAGTGACCTATTGAAGGTCAGGTCAATGTCATCGATGTTTTCTTAAATGGAACCCCCTATTTTTCAATGCATATTCTTGTAGCTTATCTCGAGAGCTTTCCAAAACACTATAATGAGTTATTTTTTCATTAAGTACTTTTCGAGTTATAAGGCTTGAAGTTGCAACGTATACTTTTCCCTCGGTATCGCGGAAAAGCACGCGCAACTTCGTCGTGCTCGGTATTAATTATTCGCGGACGAACTTCGATCCTTACGGTATTTGGGCGCCAGGTACGGTCAGGCCGCACCGCTGATCGTTATCTCCTTAATCGATAAATCGCACGACGGCTCAACCTCGGTAGCTCGGTATCATGATATTTGGTAGAGTGGCGTGGTTCTTTTTCGCGAGGGGAAGGAGGCCCGAAATCCCGGAGAGAGAGAGAGAGAGGACTAATTACACAGACAACAACGTCACATGTAAAATAATATAGAATGTATTTCCCACGATCTTTACAGGGGACTGGTTACTATCGTTAACTTAACAGGAGATCGTCATTTCTTCTCGAACTACATAATCTGTTCGGCTTTAACCGTTTATCTCGGTAGCATTTCGACGACAATTCTCTTGGATCTTTTATTACATTAACTTTAAATCGATGGCTTAAACCAGAATAAGGTAGTAACTAATGACTCTATACAATATTACGAGACGTGAATTTGACGTAGATACAAGGACTATCGACTCGGTACGGCGCCCCTCGAAAGCGAAGAAGGCTAATGAATAAGATAGTTATTAACGCGGATCTCAACGCGGGCCCCGTGATTTCGGTACAATTATCTCGGTAACTTAAAAAGACTCGATAATAGCAAACGAGCCTATCGGCTCGGTAACGCGATTCTTATAACTTGATTCTTACACGGGTCCCTGCCGAGTCCGCGCTTACCGGGAAGTCGAAGTGGTGGCCTTACAATTTCCTCGTCGTCGGTCGATGCTCCTCGATCCGTCGGGGTCGCCGTCACGTCGAGCAGTGATTTTCGATGGGCCGGCGGCACGCCGGTAGCCGCACGCGGTGGCGCTGCGCGCGCCGTTCAGGGCCGAAAATCGATTTTTGCTTCGATCGAGATTCCTATCTCCGGTCGCGGGCTCTCTTACGCCGTTGTACATAATTTTGTTTTCTTCCTTGCTCTCGGGAGTCCTGCCGTCGCAGCGTTATGTTGGCGGCTCCGCACGCATCTCGGGCGGCCCTCGTAATTAATTAAAGCTGGCCTTTCTCCAATGCAGGGATCCTCGCGGGGTGATCAGTCCCGTGTGCTCCCTCTTTCCTCTCGGGATGCTGTGTCGGGCCCCTCGGAGTTAACTATCCTCGTCTCGGGATGTAGGCGCCTGCTTCTCCTCCTCGTGCTGACTGCGATTCGTAGGCTCTCCGAGGCTGTAAAGAAATGACTCGGCAGTAACAGTCCTTATGCGACTCGGTATAATTCGGAATAGAACGACATCGGTCGCCTACCTGGCCCTTCGCGCGATTCCGCTCCGTGCGCACCGCTCTCGACCCCACTGCTCTCCTCACCCGGATTCGCTTCCTCAGGATTTCTTCTTCCTATAACAATTACGCTCCGGGGCCACCACCTCAACTCCCGATACTCCATCCGGAAAAGAGCGAGTCGGCGTAAAGTTCGCCGCTCGCTCACAAAATCTCTTAAATTATTACGCCCTTTTTGACCGTTCCCGGTCGGGCGCGTCCGCTCTTGTGACGGGTGCGAAACGCCACGTCACAAAGTTTACAGTACATTTTGACATAAAATACAAAATATCTTGTAAAACATTCAATTTTCGGTAATCTTACCTTAATACTTTTATGCATAGAATCATGAGACCAATCAATTGGTGTAAAAAAAACACATAGTTGCTATTAAGAAAAAGTATGTAATTTGCAACATGCAGCTGCATACTTTTTTTAAAGCAACTATGTGTTTTTTTACACCAATCGATTGGTCTCATGATTCTATGCATAAAAGTATTAAGGTAATATTACCGAAAACTGAATGTTTTACAAGATATTTTCTTTTTTATGTCAAAATACTGTAAACTTCAAGCCTTATAACTCGAAAAGTACTTAATGAAAAAATAACTCATTATAGTGTTTTGGAAAGCTCTCGAGATAAGCTACAAGAATATGCATTGAAAAATAGGGGGTTCCATTTAAGAAAACATCGATGACATTGACCTGACCTTCAATAGGTCACTCAAGGTCAAGTACATATTTTCATCATCTGTCCCCCTTCAAGTCCTATTTTTGTCTGAAACATTTTTGTTGAAAATGCTTCGTTGAAGAATTATCGAGGTGCGTTTTTTAAAATGGGACACCCTGTATATGAAGTTGTTTGCGAGAGAGCGGAGTAGGCGGAGTGAAATTCCACGCGCGAGAAAGTTAAAAGGAGTTCGCGTGAGCCAGGATGCGGTTTGCTGAATAAAGTTTTCTTTCTTTTAACGACACAACCTTTTTTATTCAAACGAGCACGAATTTACACTAATCAATTAATTTACAGGATTATTCACGACTGTAATCCGCGAGCAACGGAATTATTCGGCGAGAATTTTAGAAGAGTCTCTCCTCTGGTTGAACGGAGAACTTTAAGAAGAATTTTTAATCGATAGATATAACGTACACGCGTCGGAAATACTCGGAGTTGTGCGTGGCGGCCCTTGCGCGCGGTGTATTTATTTCCAGAGTGCCCTTCCAGAAAGATCCCGGCTTCTCGAGATGTCGACGATTTTCCGGACGACAGTTTTGTTTAAAACTGTTTATTTGGAAGTCTTTTAGGAACTTTCTGGAAGGGCATTAATTGTTCTATAATAAATATTGTTGTTGTGGCGGTTGACCGCCAACGGGCCGCTCCTGATAGGCCGCCGGTGATATCGGCCAACGACGTGATTGACGCGCTATGACGACAGGCTCGGGGCCCGCGATTTGCTCGAGCCGCGTCATAGCACACGTCATTGGGCGCGCGGCAATTCAAGCGCGATTATCGCCCTTCTCGCCGTTTTGATCGTAATCTCGAACATCGTAGCTAAATGCAATAGCATAATATAACTATTTTGATGGTAAAATAATTAATTTGTATGTTCTGGTAAATAACATAATATATGTATATATATTTTTTTTTATTTTTTTCTGGTAATTTCAATTATTGTTCTGGTAAATAACATTATATATATATATATATATTATATTATTTACCAGAACAATAATTGAAATTACCAGAAGAATAATTAATATGTAAGTTCTGGTAAATAACATTATATATATATATATATTATGTTATTTACCAGAACATACAAATTAATTATTCACCATCGAAATAGTTATATTATGCTATTGCATTTAGCTACTTCATATGTGAGCCTTTAATATGCACTATAATACGGTGTAATCAAGAGACACGGTAGTGTCTCGCGCCAAGTACCGCGCAGCAGCAGCAAGGCACTCCGGGTATCTTTACGCGAGTCGGATAGTTGAGAGTATCTCAGATTATTTATTTATTTATATATTTATGTACATATATACGGGAGATATCCCTTTAAAAACAAAAGAAAAAATGAGTTAGTTTAGAACAGAGAAAATGTACAAAATTATCGCTATATGGTTAAACACAAATAAGTAAGTCGAGAACAGAAAAATTTTAAAATTTAAGATACTATCGCTATATAATTAAACACAAGTAGGAAATAATAAATCAAAGATTACACATTCAATAAGTCTATCGTAGACAATAGGATAACGTTCGTCTGAAAGTGCAGAGTGACGATTGAAAGAAGTCTACACGATCAGAGAACTCATTCGCCAGCAAGCAGACTCGATTCAGAGGCTTGTATCTACCATAGGAGGTACGGTGGAACATTAAATATGACGCCATTCCTGAGAGGCCTAGCTGGAGCACGCAGCCCCACACACTCTAGGAGCTCCGAACATATAATACGCCCATTAATCAATTTGAATAAAAACAGTAGATCTAAGAAAGTGCGTCTATTTGCTAAAGTAATTAGCCGCAAGTTATTCAGCATAACGTCATATGAGTGATCGGAAGAGCGCATTGGATTATCTGTTAGGAAGCTCACTCTACGCAAAAAGCGGTGTTGGATTCTTTCGATCAGAATATCATATTTGGTATAAAACGGTGCCCAGATAATGGAAGCATACTCCAAATGAGGCCGAACCAGCGCACAATATAGCAATCTTAAGGTGTGCACATTATTAAAGTATTTGCTAGCCCGCAAGACAAAAACAAGCTTTTTATATGCACAGCTCGTGATATTCATTATATGTTTCTCAAACGACAAATCAGCGCAAAAGGTGACACCAAGATCGCGAATAGAATCTACCTCGGAGAGACGCACACCATTTATCGAGTACTCACGCCTGCAAACGCTTCTCCTCCGACTAAAACGGATAACATGACATTTCGCTATATTAAACTGTAGTTTATTAATATTACACCAATGCTCGAGCCAAAACAGATCAAGCTGCAACAGATCCGCGTCCTCAAGGTTATTTACTCGTCGAAAAACTTTTAAATCGTCCGCATAAAGCAGAAATTTACAGTGGTTAAAGACCCTGTTAATGTCATTAATAAATAGATTGAAAAGAAGCGGGCCCAGGTGAGAACCCTGGGGCACGCCAGACGATGCCTTAAAGATTCTAGATTGGCAATTATTGATCTTTACAATCTGTGATCTGTCCATTACATAACTTGATAGCCATTTCAGCAAAGCACCATCGATACCAAAAGCCCGCAACTTGGTGAACAGTAGCGAATGGTCAACGCTGTCAAAAGCCTTTCTAAAATCTGTATAAATTGCATCGACCTGGGAGCCATCCTCCACTACTGAATTAATAAAATCCTGATAAAGTAGTAGATTAGTCGAGACAGAACAACCGGCAACAAAGCCATGCTGCTCTTCAATCATAACATGCTTAAATAATGATGCAAGTTTATTCGCTATTATATTTTCAAATAATTTAGGCATGAGACATTGCTTACTTATTGGCCTATAGTTTGAGACTAGAGTTCTATCACCGTCCTTAAATATTGGCGTAACAGTGGATAGCTTCCATCCAGGATTCCGGGAAAATGCCGCTTAATAAAGATTTATTGAAGATAATCCAAAGTACTCTAGACAGTATAAAATTGCATGATTTAAGAAAGAACGGAGGAATGCCGTCATGGCCAGAGTTGGATGCTAATTTAGTGGCAATTATGCAATTGAATATATCCCCGATGGAGATATCTACATTCAATAGGCTCAAATCATGCTCACACATATCAACATCGCCGCCACCATGCACATTCGAACCGGAGTATACAGACTCGAAATAATCTGCAAAACAATTTGCAATAGCTGATCCATCATAGACAGACAAGCCATTGTGATATATTGACATTGGAAGTTTATTAGAAGTATACATGGATTTCGTGAAGCTCCAGAAAACATTTACATTACTCGAAATAGCCCCCTCCGCACGATGCACATAGCTCCGCAGACACGCAGATGAAAGGGATTTACATCGAGCCCTCAGACCCGAAAATTCCATGTAATCCGAAAAGCAAAAAGTTCTCTTAAATCGGATGTGAGCGACTTTTTTGGCCTTAATGAGAGTTCTCAGTTCATTTGAGAACCATACGGGATGTTGTGATTTGCGGATCGTATATGTAGGAACAAAAGTGGAGATGACATAATCAAGATGCCCATACAAAAAATCCACAGCTTCATTTACATCAAGATATTTTAGTTCATCATCCCAGGAGATACTGCCCAAGTAATCATTAATAGCATTATAATCCGCACGTTTAAAGTTCCACCTATGTTCAATGTGAGATGACAACGATGTTTTCAGTGGCAAAGTTATCGAGATGGCCGGATGATAACGATCGCACGCACATAAATAGTCAACGGCTGGTTCCACCGAAGCGCCACGCAACGTAGAAAACACTAGGTCTAAGGTATTCCGATTCGCATTAACGATTCTATTGTGTTGGTAGAAGTTAAATTCATTGAAGAAGTGTAAGATAATGTTAGCATGCGCTAACATATTACAATGTCGATCTGACTCATATTGCAGATAATTGTTATTATTTTGCCAATGAATATGCGGAAAATTATAATCGCCCGCAATAAGAAAATTAGCATTAGGTGACGCAACTAACACTTCTTCAACAGAGAGGCAGTGAACTTCATATAGAGACAGATCCGATAAAGGTGGCAAGTAGATGGTGCCGATAATAAATTCTATATGATTTAGGCGAATATCAACAAACAGCTGTTCGACACGTGACTCTGAGATATTTACAGCTCGACAAAAAATAGAGTTTTTCACAGCAATCAACACACCGCCTCCGCGCGAATAAACACTATTAGCAATATTTCTATCGTTGCGAAATACGGTGAAATCATCAAGGCCCAGCTCCAAGTTCGATACACCCTCATGCAGCCACGTCTCAACCAAGACTATTATATCATAGTCAATAGATACAGACGCCACAGCACATCGCAGATCACAGAGCTTCGTTCTTAAACCGCGAACATTTAATAAATAAGAGGAGAGCGAGTTAGTTTTTTGAACTTGACTTTACATCAACGATTTTCGGCACACCATTTATAAAACGAATTGTTTTATTTGTTTCTCCTTCGTCCTTCAGATGCTTCAAATCGGCCCGCAGATCCTAAAGATATTGTCTTAGCTTTATTGTTTGATCCTGAGAGATCCTGACAGGACCAGAGTATCGCGATTTATTCCTTAGGACTTCCAGCACTTCCCGTTTTGTGGAAAAATAGACGCGCACCGGTCTAGAATGACGCTTCGCCCTTCCCAGTCTCGCCGCACGCATCACAGAAGTCACGCCAGGCTGGATTGTCCGAATGATATCTCTCACTAGATCATCATCCCCACAGCCATTGTTAGCGGACTCCTCCAGATTGAAAAATATCAAATTAGTTGATCTTCTTTCTCTATCTTCCAGTTCTTCGATAACATCCGTCTCAACTGAGCGCAAGGGGTCCAACGGTTGAAATACTGTCGACCGACCCTCGAGTAGGTCCATTCTATTCGATATGCTCTGAATGTCATTTCTGATTTTATCCATATCAGCCCTGTGCATCTCCACGATTTCCTTCCGGAAAATGAGAAATTCTTCATGTATCACATTCCTAATTTCCTCCAGGAGCTCAGGATTCGCACACAAGCTTTGAGGCGAACTTCCGGAAGGACAATTCGAGAACTGACCATTCAAGAAAGGATGGCCACTACGTGCAAGACAACCCGGCTGAGATGCCAAATTGCATTTACAACAGGTTACGGGCTTTGCCACGGCAACACCGCAACCCTTGCATATTATTATCAGACCTCAATAACCGCTAAACCGATCGAATTCTTAATAGGCTTAATCGATAGCTTGGATTTGAATTATATAAGGAAAGTATCCTTATTTTTTCGTTCTACATATTCTATTAAGCATTTATTACGACGCAAAGTCGGAATGTGGAAATTTTCGTTTAAGAAACGTCCACGTCGTCGTCGTCGTCGTCATCATCATTATTCTTAATGCACATGCGCGAAAAATGTACAGTTGGAGCATGCGACATAAGATAGCGCTAGTGGTGATCGCGCTGCTTCGTGATCCATCCGTACCATATCCATTATATCGATTTTCTAGGTTAAATGTGCAAGAGTGCAATTCGTAATTCATAAATAAAAAAAACAGTGTTAAGTGTTATTACGTATATGTATGCTCATGGTAATTAGTAATCACAATGTGTGTGTGTGTGTGTGTATGTGTGTGTGTGTGTGTGAGCGTGAGCCGTTTATCATTTTTAATATTATCGGAATGTATGAACTTTATATTATTTATTTATTACCGGAATGTATGAACTCCCACTTTATATTAATTGTTTTTAATTTATTTATTATATGTTTATTAGAAAGCTGATATGTGACGATGATGATATAATAATATTATTCTTTGCTATTTGTAGATTCAGCAAATGAGATCGGTAGATAACATATTCATAGTAGTTGATATAGGAAGACTTTCTTTTATTACCAATGACAAAGAAACAGATTTAAAATCTACATATAATTATTACATAGTCTCAAACTTGGATGAAAGATGGAGAAAAACTCTCAATGCATGGAAATGTGTAACAAGATTCATGGGGAAGCTTTATCCAACGATTGAAGAGTATATCGCAGCTAAAGAGCAAATTCTTATAATTAAAACAGAGGTATTAGCGATATTATGGTATGTATGTATCGTTTATTCATTCCTCTTAGGGTTTCGAAGGCGCTTTTAAGGAGCGGTCCCAAACCTTTACAAATAAATAATAACATTTCCCCTCGCGACCTGGCCATAAGCGACCCTTACATGCTCATACCTTCCTCTCTCGGCCCCCGTCCCTCCTCCCATTTCCCACGCCCCTTACTCTCTTCTTCGTCTTCTTGTACTTCACGACTCTCCTTCTTTGCTCTCTCCCCTTTGATTTTCTCATCCTTCTGTCCTTCTCATTCCTTGCATCATTTCATCCCTTTTGCCTCTCCGTCATTCCTCTCCCTTTTCCTGCCTCATCTACTCTCTTCTTCTTTATGTGTTCTCTCTCCTTACGTGTCCCTCTATCCTGGCTTGTCAGAACTCTGAAACATGTAAAGACAGACGCCCTCCCCTCTCGTTCCCCCTGTTCTAACTCCTCCTTCTGTCCTTACATATCCCCCTGTATTCCTAGACATTTCCCCAAACCCTTTTTCCTCCTCCTCCCTCTCTCATCCTTTGCACTTTTCCGTCTCTACCTTTTCCCCGCTACTCCACCCACTTTTCCCTCTCCCCCCCTTTTAATCTACCTCACTTTCCTTTTCCCCGCAGTCTTCTCTTCCTACTAAATTTACTCCCTCACCTTTCCCCTCCGCCTTTTTCCCGGATCCCCTTTTTCCCTCCTCTTAATCCTTCCTATTCTCTTCTCTCTACTTAATCTCTTGCCTCACTCTTCCACCCACATTCCTCTTGTCCTTCGCTACCGCCCATCCCAACCTCTTCCTCCCTTATTAGAGATATTATAGATTCTCTCATTTATAAAATAAATAAAACATCTCATTTTAAAAGTAGTTTACGAATAAGACAACAAAACATCACATTTTATGTAAAAATATTCTATAGGTTTATGATAAAGTACACACACAATTCTTTTCGATTTAATGTTTTGAATATGCACTTGCATTTTTATTAGCCTGGTGCGAATTATTACAAAAAGGACTCCCAGCACCTACCGGGTTAATAAAAATACAAGTGCAAACATTAGATGTACAAGTGAAAACATTAAATCAAAAGGAATTGTGTGTGTACTTTATCATAAACATATAGAATATTTTTAAATAAAATGTGATTTTGCGTAGCGTTAACTACTTTTAAAATAAGATGTTTATTTATTTTATAAATGAGAGATATGATTGTGTAAAAATATTCTATATGTTTATAATAAGATGTGTGTGTATGTGTGTGCACTGTAACAATTTCTTCCGTTTTAAACTTTTAACTTTTAACCCAAAAAGGACTACAAGCCCCCAACGGGTTAATAAAAATACAAGTGCATAGTTAAAAGTTTAAATCTTAAGAAATTATTATAGTATACACTCACACACATCTTATTATAAACATATAGAATATATTTATATCTTCCTCTCATTTATAACAAAATATATTATAGATTCTCTTATTTATAAAATAAATAAAACATCTCATTTTAAAAGTAGTTTACGCTATGCATAAAAGAACAAAACATCACATTTTATTTAAAAATATTCTATATGTTTATGATAAGATATACATACAATTCTTTTAATTTAATGTTTTGACTAATGTTAATACGATTGGGGTCGTATTCGTTGCTATAAGGGAGCTCCCCTTGAAGCTGACTCCCTCCGGTAATATCGTTTAAATAATCACACAACTTTTAATGTGAACAAATAACTTTTTTATTGCGAGCCTTTTACGAGAGATGCTTATTGTTCTACACGCTGAGATTTTCTGACGAGACGCTTCTCCTCGCTCTCCCACTCTACTGTCTCGTCGCTAAACAACCGTAAACAAATTAGCCGCGACATTCAAATCCCTTAACTCGGGGGTATCCGCTCTAACATACTGCCCCCCTTGACAAATATGTGCGCATATTGTCAACATAAATCATTTCGATGCTCGAACATAAAGAACAACTAGAATATAATTATAAACGCAAACAAATGAATAAACGCAATGCAAAAAAAAAAGATAATGATAATCAAAAACTTACAATCTAAATATTCAAACTGAATTGTTACTCCATTACATTGTCGCATGGGATGGGCGCTAGTTTTACAATAGGTCGTTTATAATCGCCTTTGACTGTTCGCAAGGTGACAGCTCTCACTACCTCATTCTTCCCTTGATGTACTTCCAATACTCTAGCCAAAGTCCACGTCCACGGCATGACTTCGTCTTCTCGCATCATTACTAATTGACCCACTTTGAGTTGGTTCGAATTATCCGTTTTCCATTTAATTCGTTGTTGACAAGTGGTTAAGTATTCTTTCGACCATCTAGACCAAAACCGTTGCCGTATTTGCTCAACATGCTGCCATCTTGATAGTCGGTTGATCGGAATTTCTTGCACATCCGCTTCTGGGAGAGATGCTATTGAGCTTCCAATCAAAAAATGTCCTGGCGTCAAGGCCTCAAGGTCCCTTGGATCGTCCGAGATAGGTGTTAATGATCTTGAGTTCATGATTGCCTCAATTTGGGTTAAAACGGTGGCCATTTCGATGCCGGTAAGTGCAACGTTTCCGACCGTACGTTTCAAATGATTCTTCATTGTTTTCACCGCAGCCTCCCATAATCCTCCAAAATGAGGGGCTCTAAGGGGGATGAAATGCCAAGTTATTCCTTGTTTAGAGGTGACTTCTTGAATCCTCTTCTCCGATTCCGGGTCGGCGAACATTTGTCGTATTTCTCGTTCAGCGCCAACAAAGTTACGTCCGTTGTCGGAATATATATCAGACGGCAATCCTCTTCTAGCTATAAAACGTTTCAAGGATCCGATGAAAGCTTCAGTCGTCGTGTCTTCCACAAGCTCGATATGCACCGCTTTAGTGGCCATGCATACAAATATTGCCACATAAGCCTTGTACTGCTTGCTATTACGCCTTACTCTATCACGTACAAAGAAAGGCCCGCAATAGTCAATTCCGACCTTCGAAAAGGGTCTGGAGATTTTCACCCGATCGGCCGGCAGCTGTCCCATTAACTGATGTCTCGGAATTGGATGCGCTTTACTGCATATCACGCACTCTTTTAGATATTTCTTCACTTGCGTTTTAGCGGATATAGGCCAGAATTCTTCTCTAATTGAAGCCATAGTAGTGTTAACTCCAGCATGGAGCAATCTTCTGTGACGATCTAGAATAACCAATTTCGTAAAGTAGTGGGCAGCAGGAATTAGTAATGGATGCTTGGCTTCCTCGGGTAAGTATGAATGTTCTAGTCTTCCTCCAACACGTAGTAGTCCACTTTCGTCCAGGTAGGGCTTAAGACTAATTAAATTCGACTACTTACATAACGCTTGCTTATTTCGCAATCTTTCGATTTCTGCTTTCCAATATTCCGCTTGAATTAACTTAACTAACGCGTTTCTCGCTTCTTTTAAATCCACGGCTGACAAATGTTTTAATTTACGGTTCTCTCTATTACATTTTAGATTGTATATAAACCTTAACAAATAAGCTGTAACGCGTAATAACCTTAATAAAGACGAAAATCTTTCAAATTTTATCATAGGCTCCGGTGTTCGATTTAAACATACTAACGCTCGCTTGCGTTCCTCCGGTATACAATCGGGTTCAACTTTACCGCGCTCCTTTTTGTGAAAATTATCTCCTGTCTTTAATCACTTGGGGCCCTCCCACCATAAAGTAGAATTCTTTAATTGTTCGGGCGTTGTCCCCCTTGAGATTAAATCGGCTGGATTGTTCTTTGACTTTACATAACGCCATTCGCTTGGCGATGAACTATTTTGTATTTCGCCTACTCTATTCGCTACAAAAGTATTCCACCTTTTGGCTGATGAACCCATCCAAGCCAATACAATTTGAGAGTCTGTCCAATAAACCTGGCCATGCACCTTTACGTTCAAGCCAGTCAACACCTTATTCATCAATCTAATTAATAATACAGCGCCACATAATTCTAATCTCGGTAATGATAAAACTTTTAAAGGAGACACTCTCGACTTAGAACACATCAAAGTGGTAGTAATTTTTCCGTTTAGACCTTTGCAAACCATATATTTGCAAGCTCCGTAAGCCTGCTCGCTAGCATCATTAAATCCATGTAAAACAAGATTGTCCATTTCACTAACATCAAATACTAATCTGGGTATATTTATCGATTCTAATTCTGACAATTGTGATCTAAATAACAACCAAGAATTTTGAATATTAGCTGCCACAAAGTCATCCCAGCCTATCCTCCAGGTCCATAAATTTTGCATTAAAATTTTTGCGAACGTTATTGCAGGACCCACCAATCCTAGCGGGTCAAACAATCGGGAAATATCAGACAATATCATACGCTTAGTGACACGCCTATCTTTGTTACTATTTACGGGGGCTATGAAACGTAATGTATCTTCTGTGGAATTCCATCTAATGCCTAATAACTTGGATTCTTGACCTTTCTCTAATTCAATAAAATCTTTCTTTCTAGAAATATCATCTTCGTCTCTTATAATATTACTATGCCATTTATGTAAGTCGAAACCCCCTTTCTTTAATAATTTAATCATTTGTTCCTTTAGTTGTAAAATTTCCTTCTTAGTATTAGCACCCGTTAACAAATCGTCCATATAAAAATCTGTTAGTGCGACTTTAGCTGCTGTCGGAAATTCCTCTTTTTCATATTCCGCGAGTTGTTGTACGCATTTAGTTGCTATAAAAGAAGCCGGTTTTGTCCCGTAAGTTAAAGTAATTAGCTCATAAGATTGAATAGGCTCACAAGGGTTTTCTCCCCATAGAATAGTTTGCAGACACGTTTGTTCTTCATTAATCAATATCTGCCTATACATCTTAGTTATATCCGCGGTTAAAACGTACTTAAAACAACGAAACTTTATTATTATTGAAAACAAATCAGACTGTATAGTAGGACCCTTATATAAAGCATCATTTAATGAAATTCCTTTACTATCTTTGCTAGAAGCATCGAACACAACACGTACTTTTGTCGTTTCACTAGATTCTTTTATAACAGCTTGATGCGGTAGGAAAATTCTTAATGTTTTATTTTGCGAACAGTCTACGGGTTTCATGTGCCCTAAATTTTCATATTCTTTTAAGAACTTAACGTATTCGGTTTTTAAATCGGGGTCTCTAGCTAATCTCTTTTCTAAAGATAAGAATCTTTTCAACGCTATCTCCTTCGAACTTCCTATGTCTTTAATTATATCTTCCTTTACAGGTAATTTAACTATAAATCTACCTTGTGAATTTCTAGCATGAGTTTCTTTAAAATGTTTCTCGCAATACGTATCCTCTGATGTCACGTTTTGGGATCCTTCAATATTTTCAATTTGCCAAAATTTTCTTAAAGTTTCATCTAACTCCTGCATACAACTGAAATTACAAGAAACGCTCATATTATTTCGCGGCGACGTTACTTTTCCGGCCACGATCCACCCTAGTAACGTTTTTTGCAACACGGGTTTTCCGTCGCCTAATTTGATTTGACCGACACAGATCATATCCTAGAATTATTTGGCTCCTATCAACAAATCTATCTCGGACGGAATGTTAAACTGCGGGTCGGCTAGTCTAATATTTTTAGGTATATTATATAAATCCTTATTTACCTTTATATTAGGAATCCTTTGTGTAACGGAAGGTAATACTACGCACCATAATTTAGTGGTAAAAGACTCAAAATAAGAACTTATCTCTAAATCTGTTATTTTTAACGCGTTAGACACTTGCTGATTAATGCCCTTTATCTCAATATGTGAATCACGAAGGTTAAGCTTTAATCTTTTGACTAATGAATCAGACACAAAATTAGATTGTGACCCGTTATCTAGTAATGCTTTGGCTTTCACATAATGACCATCTTTATGTTTTATTTTTACTACCGCTGTGGATAACAATACTTGACTTGATGATAAGACTTCATGTAAATTAGAATGGTTGCATACCACATTATCTGTACTTTTTTCGTTTGAATCTGTTTCCTTATGATCTTGTTTCGTCTTTGATTCAGATTTATCGGTATTTTCGACATGTAATAGAGAATTGTGCCGTTTATTACATATTTTGCAATTCCTAGATGTGCAATCTTTCGCGAAATGTTTGCCTCTCAAACAATTTAGACATAATCCCTTGGATTTAGCATGTTTTAATCGTTCGCTAACAGTTAAATGCTTAAATTCCTTGCACAAATAAACATTATGCTCACCTTGACAATATGTACACTTGACATTGAAAGTGGCAACGTTGCAACTATTAATTTTGTGTTGACTATTTTGACGCAAAGATGGGCCAGTTACATTATTGTTACTGATTTTCTCCACGGCTTCCAATGTTTGGCATCTTTTTTTTAAAAACTCGGTGAAATCTGTAAAAGTAGGAACTTGAGTAGAATCGATAGTATTTTCCCATTCTTTAATAGTTCTAAGATCTAATTTACTAGCTACAACGTGTACTAATAGATCACCCCACTGATCCGTCGGTTTTTTCAAAGCTCGTAGCGCCCTCGTGTGCTTTAGAACACCGTCTAATATTTGTCTAATAGCAGCACCGTTTTCTCTTTTTATTGTAGGTAAATCGAAAATAGCTCTAATGTGATTTTGTACTATTAATCTCTTATTGTCATAACGTTCTTTTAATCTCGTCCACGCGTCCGCATAATTAGCTCCGGAAATTTCTAAAGATGACACGATCTCGGCGGCATCACCCTTTCATGATGATCTTAAATAATGGAATTTTTGTGTATCACTTATGTCTCGATTTGAATGAATTAATGAATTAAACAAATCAAAAAAGGCATGCCATTCTTCATATTTACCATTAAAGGTAGGAAGCTCAATTCTCGGCAATTTTACTTGACTGCTGCGTACGGGTGCTTGCACCCTTTCATTATCATTAGCTATAACTTCGCAAGCTTCCACCACGGTACGCTCCGCTTCCTCATTAACGCTGATGTCTAATTTGCTATTTAATAATTTTTCTGCCGCTACTCTTATTTGAATATATTTATTTTCCACATCTTCCGACTCTACAAATAAATCTGCCTCCACGATCGCGTCATCTATAGTAGCTATTTCTATTTGAACATCGGTAAAACTTTTGTATGTCTCTTCTAATTTTCCGACTCTTATTTTTGATTCATCTAAATCAAACTCGTTATTTTCTAGGCTATTAATATAAGTTTCGGAACGAGTTAGAGACGCTTTAATCGCTCGCTTTTTATACTTTAATTTTGATAATTCTACCTCTTTCGAAGTTGCCATATCGATAAAAACACGAATAAATGTATATGAACAATCCTATGGTTTTACAAGTCTTTGGTCGCTCTTATTACGCCTCTGACGCCGCGCCTTTGTCGACTGGGCCTCCTTTTCCCTCGTAAAGCGCGGGTTCTCCTCGTAAAACTCGCTCGTGTTGGATCCTTGAAATGAGCGCCACTGGTCGTCCTGTTGAAACAATGGCTTCCTCGCTCGGCGCGCCACGTACCTGCCCGCCGATGCTTTGGATCTCCGCCGAACAATGAACTTGCACCGGTACCTCGCGTAGTGCCTGTTGCTTCCCGGCCTCTTAGCTTTTTAGGCCTACCTCGATTTTGATGCCGCTTTACCAGCAGCTCTCTCCGTACTCAGCTCGCCGAAAGGCTACACGTACCTCGTGTCGCCGTTTGCCCGTCTTCCCGAAAGAATCCGGCTAGAAGGACCAATGATAATACGATTGGGGTCGTATTCGTTGCTATAAGGGAGCTCTCCTTGAAGCTGACTCCCTCCGGTAATATCGTTTAAATAATCACACAACTTTTAATGTGAACAGATAACTTTTTTATTGCGAGCCTTTTAAGAGAGATGATTATTGTTCTACACACTGAGATCTTTTGACGAGACGCTTCTCCTCGCTCTCCCACTCTACTGTCTCGTCGCTAAACAACCGTAAACACATTAGCCGCGACATTCAAATCCCTTAACTCGGGGGTATCCGCTCTAACAACTAATGCATTTGTATTTTTATTAATCTAGTGTGGACTATCCCAAAAAGGACTCCCAGCACCCACCGGGTAAATAAAAAAATAAAACCGCAAACATTCACCTAGTGCGGACTATCCCAAAAGGACTCCCAGCACCCACCGGGTTAATAAAAATCCAAAGTTTTATCATTTTGTTTAACTTTTAACGCTATTATAATTTACTCTGTGTATATGTGGGTGCGTGTGTATTATCTCTCTACGTGTATGTGTGTGTATATATATATATATATATTGTATATATATATATATTGTATAGTGTATATATGTATATAATGTATGTATATATGTATATAAATTAGTTTTGATATGATCTAATTACTTAAGATTCAGTTGGTATGTTTTGTTGAATATATGCAAACATGTATGTGAATGTTTTTAAATTGAATCAATTCTCTATAATTTCTCGATTCACTTTTGTATAAATGTCTATGTGTACATTTGTACGTGTATATTTGTATGTGCATTTATAATTATGTGACAAATAGGATTTAAAAAAATGTTTTAACACAATTATGTAAAGTCATCATAGCACGCTTTACATAATCCCATTTCTTACATAATTATAAATGCACATACACATATACACATACAAATGTACACATAGACATTTATACAAGTGAATCGAGAAATTATAGAGAATTGATTCAATTTAAAAACATTCACATACATGTTCGCATATATTCATCAAAACATACCAACTGAATCTTAAGTAATTAGATCACATCAAAACTAATTTATATACATATATACATACATTATATACATATATACACTATATACATACACACACACACACACACACGTAGAGAGATAATACACACGCACCCACATACACACAGAGTAAATTATAATAGCGTTAAAAGTTGAACGAAATGATAAAACTTTAGATTTTTATTAACCCGGTGGGTGCTGAGAGTCTTTTTTGGGATAGTCCGCACCAGGTGAATGTTTGCGGTTTTATTTTTTTATTAACCTGGTGGGTGCTGAGAGTCCTTTTTGGGATAGTTCACACTAAATTAATAAAAATATAAATGCATTAGTCAAAACATTAAATTAAAAGAATTGTATGTGTATCTTATCATAAACATATAGAATATTTTTAAATAAAATGTGATGTTTTGTTCTTTTATGCATAGCGTAAACTACTTTTAAAACGAGATGTTTTATTTATTTTATAAATAAGAGAATCTATAATATATTTTTGTTATAAGTGAGAGAAAGATATAAATATATTCCATATGTTTATAATAAGATGTGTGTGTGTATACTATATAATAATTTCTTAAGATTTAAACTTTTAACTATGCACTCGTATTTTTATTAACCCGGTGGGGGCTTGTAGTCCTTTTTGGGTTAAAAGTTAAAAGTTTAAAACGAAAGAAATTGTTACAGTACACACACATACACACACATCTTATTATAAACATATAGAATATTTTTACACAATCATATCTCTCATTTATAAAATAAATAAACATCTTATTTTAAAAGTAGTTTACGCTACGCAAAACCACATTTTATTTAAAAATATTCTATATGTTTATGATAAAGTACACACACAATTCCTTTTGATTTAATGTTTTCACTTGTACATCTAATGTTTGCACTTGTATTTTTATTAACCCGGTGGGTGCTGGGAGTCCTTTTTGGGACAGTCTGCACCAGGTTAATAAAAATACTAGTGCATAGTCAAAACATTAAATCGAAAGGAATTGTGTGTGTACTTCATCATAAACGTATAGAATATTTTTACATAAAATGTGATGTTTTGTTGTCTTATGCGTAAACTACTTTTAAAATGAGATGTTTTATTTATTTTATAAATGAGAGAATCTATAATATCTCTAATACCTCTGTTTTAGTTACAAGAATTTGCTCTTTAGCTGCGATATACTCTTCAATCGTTGGATAAAGCTTCCCCATGAATCTTGTTACACATTTCCATGCATTGAGAGTTTTCTCCATCTTTCATCCAAGTTTGAGACTATGTAATAATTATATGTAGATTTTAAATCTGTTTCTTTGTCATTGGTAATAAAAGAAAGTCTTCCTATATCAACTACTATGAATATGTTATCTACCGATCTCATTTGCTGAATCTACAAATAGAAAAGAATAATATTATTATATCATCATCGTCACATATCAGCTTTCTAATAAACATATAATAAATAAATTAAAAACAATTAATATAAAGTGGGAGTTCATACATTCCGGTAATGAATAAATAATATAAAGTGGGAGTTCATACATTCCGATAATATTAAAAATGATAAACGGCTCACGCTCACACACACACACACACATTGTGATTACTAATTACCATGAGCATACATATACCTAATAACACTTAACACTGATTTTTCTTTATTTATGTATTACGAATTGCACTCTTGCACATTTAACCTAGAAAATCAATATAATAGATATGGTACGAATGGATCACGAAGCAGTGCGATCACCACTAGTGCTATCTTATGTCGCATGCTCCAACTGTACATTTTTCGCGCATGTGCATTAAGAATAATGATGATGACGACGACGACGACGACGTGGACGTTTCTTAAACGAAAATTTCCACATTCCGACTTTGCGTCGTAATAAATGCTTAATAGAATATGTAGAACGAAAAAATAAGGACACTTTCCTTATATAATTCAAATCCAAGCTATCGATTAAGCCTATCAAGAATTCGATCGGTTTAGCGGTTATTGAGGTCTGATAATCTGAGATACTCTCAACTATCCGACTCGCGTAAAGATACCCGGAGTGCCTTGCTGCTGGTGCGCGGTACTTGGCGCGAGACACTACCGTGTCTCTTGATTATTTCATGACAATAGACCATGCTGTTTTTGCTATTATTTAAGACAGCAGCGCGTGCTCGATTTCTGCCGCGTTTTTGCCGTCACAAAATATGCTTACAGATAGGCCTGATATCTAACTACATTTTGTCAACATATCATGATGTCATGTCATATTTAGTTTTGGTTTGTTTCCTGTTTGCATATTGTGCCCATATACAATCCTCAAATTCTGTTCTTTTTATGCCGGCAAGTTCTCTTCAATTCTTGAAGCATTTTTTCTAGTACATCATGATGATGGGTCTATTCGTTTTTTCCTGCATTTCTGTTCACATTAGCTACAACAGCAGACTACTCGGTTGTTGCCGTAATTAAGAACTGAAAAGAATTTATATACTCTAATTTATATTTTACTTTAATACAGTAGTAATATTCTAATTTATACATTCTTATTTATATTTTACTTTAATTAGAGTGTATTATAGCTCAGCATTATCTCTCTTATAAAGTGTATAATGCTGCTCAATAATTTTTCAACATATAGCACGAAAGTAAAAACAAAAATAAGAAAAATGCATTATGCCTTAAAATTTACGTTTCGATCATATCTATTCACCAATAAGAAGTTTCTAATTAATTATATTTCTTAAGCAATTATAACATTTGCACAAGAAAAAGATTCGGTAAATATTAGATAATATAATATGATTATATACAGGTCTAAAAGTAATAAAAGGTTCTGGAATGCATCCGATTATGTGTATTAGGCATTTCCAGGTCGGTCCTCAAAATACACGCCGGATATAAAAATGTTCGATGTACAACATCAAAGTTACAAAAAGACCTGGAACTAATCTATGCAAATCTAAAATGGACTCGGAACATATCGCATGAAATATATATGTATATACTGTGACCGTGATTATTTTCGGAGATAACTATAAATATAATTATTTAAAGGGTCGTTGGTAATGACTACCGGCACACCTTCGGCGCGATGTACGTAAACCGAACGGCAAATGAAGCGAAACAATTATACAATAAGTTGGGCGCCAGGCGCGAAAATTCGCGCCGTCGAAAACAAACCTTACGAAAATTACTAATTTTGCATCAGTCGTAAATCGCGTCGGACACTACGCGGCTATTCAGTCAACGGAATCGGTAGAGGGGGTGGTCCTTGCGGACGGGACGGGAGAGAATCGAGATAGGCACTAATAAATTACACAGAGAGATTGATATAGAAGAATATAATATATAACAAATCGTATTTGAGAAAGTAATTATAAGGGAACTGAGAATGACAGAGAAAATATTATTGAAAAGATTTTGACAAAAAGAATTATTGAAGTGAAAAGATATGGAAAGAGAATAATATAAAAAAAATAATAATAATAGATACAGTTCGTGATATTATGGCCAGCTGTTTGTCGGCCGAAAGGCTTCTCGCGATCGAGCGCAAGGGTATCGGATTTCACGCGCGAGCCGAAAGTCAATTCTCCGGCGAAGAGTTTTACCGCGACTCGAGGCTTATCCGGGCCTCGGCAGCGAGGAAAACTCCGTCGTAAGCCGACAATTAACTTGCGCTCGCCCGCGTGGAATTACCGAATTCTCACAAAGTCAAACAAGAGATAATAGGCGCTTAGAGCAGCCGTATACGCCGCGACAATAATATTTGTCGATATATTCAATCAATATCGCGGTACGACTCGTATCACCGATCGGAATTATACGCTGAATGAACTGCCTTTAAGACAGCGACGAACGTTTCAATCTAATAACGCGAAAAATACCAATATTCCGAATTTACACAATCATTCGGAAGCGACGAAATAAGATACTAACTTTTACGCGACCCATATAATTCCGTTACTGCATAATACGAAACGAACATACGATTTTACAGACGCGTAATATACAAGGCGATTATGTGTACGAGCTCATTAATATCAAAGATCACACACGATAGCGAAAAAATACAATTAAATAATTAACAAGACGCAAAAATATTGACTGTCGGCGGCAAATGATATCGGGAGAGAGAGTACTCACGCGGATCCGTCGGCTCGGATGAGTCGTTTCGCCGATCTACTGCGCAATAACTCGAAATAACTAAAATCGTATAAAATAACGATACGAAAACCCTACTTACGACAGCGATGACTAAAGGGCGCGACTCATCCGAACCTTACTCGTAATTTTGGCAGCTTTACACGTAGTCGACGTCAGTCTCACCGGTAGGAACTCTCGAGACGTCCTTAGAATAGCTTCTCGATCAAGGGCCTCCGCTCCATTCGCTAGCTCGCCGAACAGTGACGAACGGAAGGCCCGCAGGAGACACGCCGGTACATTAATATGTAATAAGGCCACGTGTGGCGCTTCCGAATTACGCAGGGCCGTGGCGCGGCCTTGCGGGTCCTTGCGGCCTTCGCGCTTCTAATCTCCGGCCCCCGTCTTCCTTCGCTCGCTTCTTATTAATCTCCGGCCTCGGAAAGCACTAATTGCGGCAGCGTATGGTTGTATCCGGCCCTCCTTACTCTTTATTAGTGGATGTATCGGCGATCGATTTCCTCTTCGATCGAGCTTCATCTCGCAAAGAAATTCGTGCCCGCGCTTCGGATACAGTGCCGTAGCTCCTCCTCGGGGCTCTCGCGCTCCTTGCGCTTGAGTGGCCTTCCCCTCGTTTGCTTCCTTCGTGCCTGTGAAGCGTAATTATTAAACACAAAGGGCGGCAGCTTCGATTCGTTTGTTAATTGCAGTAATTCGGTTTATTTTTCAGTTATTCTTACCGGGCGTGCTCCCTTTCTCGGTGCCGGCCTCCCTTCGTCCTTGCCGTTAACGTTGTTCTTCTGGTCGCTCGCCGGATTAGATCCCGTCGACCGCATGATTGCTACCGTTATTACGCTAATTTTCACCAAATATGAAACGCCAAAAGAAAATATACGACAACCGCGGGATCGCATCCGATCCCGCGCTCAGACCGCGCTCTCTCTCCCTAAATCGAGAGAGCGGAGGCCCGCGCGACCGATCCCGGCCGGGCTTATCAGCCATTGTGATGGACGTACAAAACGTCACGTCACAATACATATATTATGTTCTTTAGCAGAACATACAAATTAATCATTTCACCATCAAAATGATTATATTATGCTATTGCATTTAGCTACTTCATGTATAAACCTTTAATATGCACTATAATACGGTGTAATGTGAGTTACCGAATTCACTATTAAATAAATACGCGTGTTTTATATATAATATAAAATCAAAATTAAATCGGATTTTGAACTCTCTTTTATTTTGTTTGATTTAGAAAATGCTTTTTTATGTTTTATCTAAAAAATGTTTATTGATTTACATAGAATTAATGAAAAGCTATATTATTTAGAAATTATTCGATTAATTCTCTCTCTGTCTTTCTTTGTCTGCGCTCTCTCTCTCTCTCTCTCTCTCTCTCTCTCTCTTCTCTTCTCTTAGTTTAAAATTAGTTTAGTATTTAAAATATTATCAATTTATAAGGAAACACAAATCTTATATGATATGCGTTATGTTTTTGTAATTATTTCATGACAATAGACCATGCTGTGTTTTTGCTATTATTTGAGACAGCAGCGCGTGCTCGATTTCTGCCGCGTTTTTGCCGTCACAAAATATGTTTACAGATAGGCCTGATATTTAACTACATTTTGTTAAAATATCGTGATGTCATGTAATATTTAGTTTTTGTTTGTTTCCTGTTGACATATTGTTCCAATACACAACGCTCAAATTCTGTTCTTTTTATGCCGGCAAGTTCTATTCAATTCTTAAAGCATTTTTTTCTAGTACATCATGATGATGGCCTATTCGTTTTTTTCTGCATTTCTGTTGACATTAGCTACAACAGCAGACTATGCTCGGCTGCTGCCTTAATTTTGTCAACATAATATATAGCATAAAGTTTGCAATACATGCTTTCGTTTAGCAAATTCGGATGTTAAAATAAATCAAGTATGAATTTAAGAAGAATCATTTTTTTGTATACAACTTCTTTATAATTTTTTGGATTTTTGCGGCATGCATTTAATATCTTTTTTTCTTGAAAGTTATTTGAAATTACGCAATATATACTTCCTTTGTTATCAATTATTTTTTCTAGTTCTTAATTTTATAAATAATTTTACATAAATATTTTTCATAAATAACACAGGTCTACAAAAAATGGGATCATGATTGTTGTTGAGCAGCTGGGGGTCATTTCCGAAGTAATTTTCTGCGTAGAATCCGAATCCGTGGTCAGAATTGGCCCATCACGTCAGGATTTTGAGATATTTGAGGTTATATACTCGAAAAATGGCTTTTTGGGCTACTTTTGAGGTTATGTACAGGATGCACAAAATTTTTTAGCTCTTTTCTTCTAATTGCATCATTTAGTACTACTCTTTCCCTTCAAACCTATTATAATAGGTTTGGGGTCGATCTGAGATCAGATTCGTAATCAGCGACCCCAAAAACCCATATATACAGTTTTCAGTCCAGGTTTTCGGATTTATAGTTCAAAGTTTACAGGTTTAATGTGAATGCTCATGAGGTTGTTGGGCTATAACGGCGCAGGATTTGGAACTCATCATGTTATCTTAAAATGGCCGTAACTTTGCAAGGAAAAATCGTAGATGACCATTCGACAGCTCATTTTGAAGGGAAAGAGTAGTACTAAATGATGCAATTAGAAGAAAAGAGCTAAAAAATTTTGTGCGTCCTGTACATAACTTCAAAAGTAGCCCAAAAAGCCATTTTTCGAGTATATGACCTCAAATATCTCAAAATCCTGACGTGATGGGCCAATTCTGACCTCCGATTCGGATTCTACGCAGAAAATTACTTGGGAAACGACCCCCAGCTGCCCAACAACAAAACCTTGTAGACCTGTGTAATTTTTGTTTTAAATTTATGTTGGAGTAAGATATAATAGTTTTGAAAATAACCAGTCTATTTTAAAAACCAAGAGTCCTGAAAAATAATTAGTCTATTAAAAAAATCAAGAGTCCTGGAAAAAACCAGTATATACAATCAAGTGTCCTGGTACAAATTAGTATATCAATAAAGTCCTGGAAATGGTCAGTACATCTTAAAATTAAAATAACTTATAATATACTGTATACATATTGAATTCGTTTGTTGGAAACAATATACATTTGTTTAATTAATAAATTAATGCAATAAAAAAGAAGGTCCAGGAAAAGATCCTTTGACATATATATATATGTACATATACATTTATATCATATATTAATCATGTATTAATATTTAAGCGAAACACATTGTAACTATATTGATTTGAGTATATATGTGTGTTTGTGTGTTGAGTGTGTGGTGTGTGTGCGTGTGCTTGTGTGTATGCGCATATGTGCAGTTGCGTATGTGCGGTTGCGTATGTGCTTGCGCGCGCTTGTGTGTGTGTGTGTGTGTGTGTGTGTGTGTGTGTGTGTGTGTGTGTGTGTACGTATATACAGATCACATTAATCAAAGTTTAAAATTAATGGGATTGAAATATAGTAATAATAAATATATGAACATTTTATACCTGTATTTTGCATTACGCCAATTATTTTAATTTTGTTGCCTTTCTTAAAATCATATTCATTCTCATCAAAATTCATTATATGTATTTCTAATTTGAACTGTCCATCGGTTATTGAGCCACAACCGATTTTTTATTTAAATTGTTGTTATAGATTGCCCCAAAATTCGATTTTATATAGCCTTCTAATGCTATAAAATATATATAATCTAATAATACTAGATTAGATTAGATAGATTAGATAACTTTATTGTTTCCTTTAGGGTTACAAAAAAGGCATATACTGCCTCACTTCCATACAATTTCTTACACTAGCTTATCTCTAACTTACAAACTACTTAACGCTATCTTATAAACTAACTTATAAATAACTTAGCTATTGCCCTAAACTACCATCTCCTGCCTAACACACACACACACACACACCTTCGCAAAGCTACCCTACTCTATCGAGACCTCCGCTTCCGGAACATATCACGGCTTTCTTTCATTCTGTCTCTCATTCACCTCTCTTCAATCATTCTCTCCCTCTCCTCCATTTATTCTCTCTCTCATCCCTCCCTCATACCCCCTCATTTTCCTTACTCCTCTTCCCCTCAGTCCTCTCCCCTTCCTCCTCCTGTTCGCTCCATCCCTCGTTTCTTACTCTCTCCAATTCTCTTAACCATCTTTCCTTCTCCCCGTTTTCCCCTAACACCCTCCCCAACATTTCCTGCCATCCTTCCTTTACCCCCCAGTCCAAGCACCTTTCCCAAACATGTTTCCAAGTTTCCCTCTCTCTCCCACACATCCTACACCTTTTTTTCTCCTCTCTTTTCCAATAACCGTTCCCTCTAATTCCATTCTCCAACCTAAATTTTGCTACCCTTTGCCACCTACTCTCCCCCCATCCTTTCTTCAGATAATCCGGAATTCCCTTCCCCTTCATCTCCTTATAATGCACATTATAACTTGATTCTTCTATCCTTTCCCATCTTTCCTTCCTATCTAGCTCTATCTCCCTCACAATTACCCGTTCGAATTCAAACACCCCTTCCTCCTTTGTTTCTCCACTTCCTCCATACTTACACCTCTATTCTCAAAGAACCCACACCTTTCCTCCTCCCATTTCGATACCCCTTTCTTTCTCTTGCACCTCCCTCTCATTTCGTCCCAACACTTCCTAACAATCACACTCCCCCTACCCTCTTCTAACCTTCTCTCAAAACCCCACGCCCTTTTCCCCCCTACCTCTTAACTTATCACTCTGTAGCTCTTCTCTAATCATATATTCCGGAGTACCCCATTCCACCCCTAGCACCCATCTAAAATATCTTTCCTGTAACCTCTCTAGCTCCCCCCACTCCTTCCACCCCCATATTTCCACCCCATATTCCATCACCGTTCACACCAATTTGTCAAACAGCCAGATTCTCTTTTCCCACTCCCTCTTAAATTTCCTCTTTCCAATTCCCCACACTTGACTCATCACCGCTGCTCCTTTCCTTAATCTCTCCCTTATGTGGACTTCCTGTCCCCCATTCCTCTGTACTGTATATCCCAGGTAAGTAAACTCCTTAACCTCCTCTATCACCTTCCCTTTCCACCTCCAATTCACGACCCTTTCAAAACTCAAACTTAAAAATTCGGAAATAAAAACTTATAAGCTCAAACTTTTATAGCTTGACATTTAAACAGTCTTGTTGAGTAAAATCTATAAAAATACTAATAAATTAATAATACTGTAATAAACTAAAAGTTATTTTTGTACTGTTCGAGAGTGCAGCGGTTGCACGTGTCGCGCTGAAACGGACGAGGACAAAATTTTTATACAGAGCACACGCGAAACTTTGTCTTAGCAACCACACAATTTATTTATTAAAAACAGCACTAATTACAATATATGTACACTATTTACACAAATTTTGTTTCAGAAAATGATCGAGCACTGAATGCGTGAACAAAACTTTACTGCGCGACAAGTTCCTTATCTACGCGAGTAATCTCAAACCGCGGTTTGACTAATTGTAGGCGGTTAATCGATTATAATTGCAGTATACTCTGAAAGATGCGAGAAAGGCATCGAGCGGTCAGCGCAACTCTTTTCATTGTCGCGATAAAAAGGGCTCCTGTTCAGCTAATCGCCAATAATTTTAGAATAATTTGAAGAGAGTTAAGGTGACCTCAGGGCATTGTGCGTTATCCCACGCTGGCTGGTGGGATCTTGCGCATCGCGTACGCAACCTGTCATACGCGAGGTGCGAATCAACTCGCATGATTGGCGTGCCGGCTTCGCGCGTTCGCGACGTCACTATTAATTACCCGGCGGTTAAGACTGTTGCTATTGGGTGCAATCCACTACACACTTCGAATGCTTCAGACACTATCACTTCAAATGCTCCCGACAGAGTGATTCATGAGCGCTACTAGCATTGCCAACACTACGCAAGTGGATCAATGCGAAGTGTTGGAATGTTGCAGAAATTCAAAACATTCGTTATTTAGCGTAGAGATTACCGTGATTATCAACAACAGGACATTTGTTGAACATGGAAACGAAGATAACTTTAATGTGTATAGCTAAGACTTCAAGAATTTGTTACCCATGTTTATGAAGATAAAGATATTACAGTTCTTTTAAAAGTAATAGTGGGATAAATGGGATTTACTCTCTTGAGAAAAAATCCCGAACGAATTCCCAAAGTTGAAATGTATGTAGAACATTTAATTCCATCGCTCAATAGCATCCAGTTCCAGTCTCAATTTTGGTATGTATTGTTTATTATGTGATATTTGTTATAATACACTATCACAAAAATA
Source organism: Lasius platythorax (assembly GCA_963971435.1). Lineage (NCBI taxonomy): Eukaryota > Metazoa > Arthropoda > Insecta > Hymenoptera > Formicidae > Lasius > Lasius platythorax. The sequence continues at coordinate 10,671,145 of OZ020549.1, read as the reverse complement.
TGTGCTTAATTGTTCACAATTCATAATTCTTTATAATTAACTTGCATTATTTCATGATTTAGGATGCTATCATCAACATTTGAATTTCTTTTGGAAAAAATCGGAAAAAAACTCACTCGCGGTATTGACGGAAATGAAATGGTTCCTGCAGATAAACAACTTCTATTTAGTTTATGGCGTTTTGCAACTCCAGATTCATATAGGTAAGAGTATGATAGTTACATTATTGTTATAAAACAGCTATATAGTTATATTATAAGCTATATTATTATAAAACACTTGTTATAAATCAACTGTGTCTATTTATAATGTATATGTATGTAGTAAAGTATTCTTTTCTTCAGATCTATAATTCAACGATTTGATATTGGTCATGGTACCGCTATAAGAGCTGTGCGCCGTGTTAGCGCAGTGTTATGAGAATTTTCACCACAGTACATAGTATAGCCTACAGGAGACAGAGTACAAGAAATTGAACTTGGTTTCTTCCAAGCAAGTAAATTTCCTGACACCATTGGAGCCATAGATGGTACCCATATTAATATTCCTGCGCCCAACGATAATGCAGAGGCCTATGTGAATGGGAAAGGACGTCACTCAATTCATCTTCAAGTAATATTTTAATAATACTATTATGATATATAATATGATTATCTATTATAGGATATTATTATATTACTGATATAATTCTGAGAAATAGCTATTTATAATTGATATGAATATATTTTTTGCAGGCTGTTTGTGATCACAAGAGACAATTCACACATATCTATGTTGGAAATGTGGGTTCGGTTTACGATGCTCGAGTATTTCGTCTATCAGCTCTTGAAGAATATATTAATAATCCAGACAAGTTTCTAAATAATACACATTTAATTGAAGATGTTGCTTACCGACTGCATCAGCATCTTTTGACCCCGTATACTGACAATGGACACCTAACAGAACGTCAGAAAAATTATAATTATTCCTCAGGCAGAATGGTGATTGAAAGGGCATTCGCCCTTCTAAAATGCCGCTGGAGGAGCTGTTACATGTACTGGCAATGAATAGTTTAGAATTTATTCCCTACCATGTATTAGCATGTTGTGTGCTGCATAACATTTGTCTAATGAAAAATGACGAATTGCAGTTACAAAATGGAGTTATTGTTACTGATGAAAATGAAGAAACGGAAATGTTACGAAGAATTGATTTTAACAATAGAAATATTGCTGAAAAGAAAAGAAATAACATAAGTGCAAATTTATACATATATGAGATGAGTTTAAAAATATAAAAATATAACACAAGTTACATGTAATATTTTATTACAATATAAATGACTATTTTTGCAAAATGTAATGCAAATGCAATACATCTTATTGTTAGTATAATATACTTTAATTATATACTTATCATCTATCTTTAATCCATATATCATCCATATAGTTTTATAACATAGTTTTAATCACATCCATTATGTATTAGGAAGACTAAACAGAAATAAAATAAAAATATCCAATAACTATAGAACTTTCTTCAACGGTATTCGTAAAACTTTCAATGTAAGAAAACAAAAATAAAATATGATAAAGCTGATCCATCTATAGTCATAATATTATCTACGTTGTTATAATGTTATCTAGTCTAATAAAAATTATATTAATTTGTACTCACTACTTTTAAATCACATAGTTTTAATATCACATCCATTATATAGGAGACTGAACACAAGTAAAATAAAAATATCCAAAGACATTATAAAATTTCCTTCAATAACGGTATTCATAAAACTTTGAATTATAACAAAACAAAAACAAAATGTAGTAAGGCTCATTTATGTATAGTTATAATGTTATCTACGTTATTATAATTTTATTTAATCTACCAAAAATTATATTAATTTGTATTCATTACTTTTTAATAATTAATTGAACTATATTTTTTGTTATAAAAGAAATAGGCACGCTTTAAGATGTTGAATATTATTATTTAGTAACCATATTTTCAAGTATGTCCAGTAGCCTGTCTTGTCGAGCTATTAATTCTTCATGCATTTTTTTTTTTCTGACGCTGAGTAGTATTTTCTTCTGTTACTCTTATTAGCTTCTCCAACAAATTGGACTGTTTTGAACCTACAAGGATGTAATGTTTATTTTAACATAAAAGACTAATTCTCTCTTGTCATTACATATATAATACTTTGGTATAATACAGTTATGAAAAAAAAGATATATTTATATCATATTTTATTGAATATATCAACTGTATACTTACGTTTGCAAGGTACTCCCGTACGAAAAAATGCTGCAGAAACTTTTGCATAAAAAATCTGCAGGAATTTCTGCAGAAATATCTGTAGAAATTCCTGAAGCTTTTTATGCAAGGATTTCGCTTACAAAAATTTTCTGCAGAAAATTTTGCAAAAATATTTGCAGGTAATTCTGCAGGAAACTTGCTTAAGATCGTTCAGAAAATTCTGCAGAAATCACACATCGAAAAAAATCATGCAAATTATTTGGTTACGTCCAGCGGACTCCACGATTCTTTTCTTTCCCGATATACGAGGCGGCGATAAATTATATTATCATCTGTCAGGCGAGTCGTGCTATTCGGAAACACATAACGAATAAAATCTAGAGAAACAAAACGAAACTAAACAGAACCGTGGTGTTCTAAGCACGTGTCGAACAATCCGCTATGATAAAATATAAAAACGAAAGCGAGCCGGAAAATAAACCTTGATAAAAAAAAACGAAACCTAGTCGTAGAGTTCGAGACATGTGACAAGCAAGCCACGTTAGCAACAAACTTAACTAAACAAAATCGGGTCCTAGACCGTAGTCTAAGAAAAACAAAAAAAAACAAACGGACCAATAAATGTGATTCTCAAACATATGCGAGGAGGCGATTTCAAAATTTCAAACTACGGCCGACAAACTCGCAAAAACAAACCAACTTAGTACCGAAAGCTAGCTCGATAACTTGGAAGGAAAACGGCTGGTACCGATAAATCCGATACCACATGTGCTCGCTTGACAGACCGCCCTTACGCGATATCCGCGTTGCAACGGTCGAAAGGGTAAATTAAGTGCCTATCTCACATAAATGCGCTGTCCTTTCCGTTGGCCGAAATCTGGATGTTTAAACAAAAAAAGGCTCCACCCATGTCGGGGAAATGGAAACTCCTTTTATCAAAAATCGACTCCCTCCAAATCCTATGAGGGCGTCATTAGAAAACTGATTCGCTAAATAGAGATTTCGACTGCCCAACGAAAAGGAGGAGCAAAGGGTTTTAAATACTCGAAACCTTGCCTCGAGAGGGCATTATTACTCTTCTACTCCCTTCACTATCACGGTTGCTATTACAAGTACCTCACAGTTACTCTTGAATCTCGCGTCAATTTCAGTGTTAAAGTCCGCAGTTATAGAATTTCCACAGCGCGAACATTCAGAGTGCAAATAGAAAATTTTAGTTAGTGTGTGTACCTTGTGGACCAGCGAGCACATACAAACAATTGGAAAACCAAGAGCGAGCTAAGACCGAGCCAGGGGTATCCTAGACCAGGGACCAGTACGTTGTCTACAACTAAAAACCGGCGCACTCTATAAGCAGTAAGTCAGTTTAACGCGTAGAATTCACTGCTCGGGCTTCCCTCTTTTGAAATAATTTTTGGATTGCGAACCAATATATTTATCAATTATTTAAAATTTAATTCTTATTATTATTCCTTCCCTTCTGCCATTCGCCCGATGAAATTTTCTTTTGAGAAACTCCCCGTCTATTAATTCCATAGTTCGCTCAGAGTATCCTGCTTTATAGCAGCGCAAGCTCGCGATTCTCCTTCACCTCTCACCTGTCGCTCAGAGTATCCTGCTTTATAGCAGCGCAAGCTCGCGATTCTCCTTCACCTCTCACCCGTCGCTCAGAGTCTCCTGCTTTGTAGCAGCGCAAGCTCGCTACCCTTCTTTATCTCTCACCCGTCGCTCAGGGTCTCCTGCTTTGTAGCAGCGCAGGCTCGCTATCCTTCTTTATCTCTCACCCGTCGCTCAGGGTCTCCTGCTTTGTAGCAGCGCAGGCTCGCTATCCTTCTTTATCTCTCACCCGTTGCTCAGGGTCTCCTGCTTTATAGTAGCGCAGGCTCGCTATCCTCCTTTATCTTTCACCAGTCGCTCAGAGTCTCCTGCTTTATAGCAGCGCAGGCTCGCTATCCTCCTTTATCTCTCACCCGCTGCTCAGAACTTCCTATTCTCTTGCAATTTCAACGCGCCACCCTTTTTCCCATCTGATCCTCCCCCATACAATATTCGAAATTTTAAATGATTCGTAACGCCTCATTCGATCTCTTTAAGTTTCCGCTTTTCCTTGCCTAAGATGATTATATATTAACACGTATACATACGTATTCGTTTACATATATATACATATATATACACATACACACACATATATATATATATATATATATATTGCTCTTCATATACATACATAAAATTTCTAGTCTTCTCGTTTTACTTAGATAACTAAATCCAAAAATTGTTTCGCAATCTCGAGAAATTCTTCTCGACAAAGAAAGATACCATTGCCTCTTTCTGTTATTTATTTATTCCGTTTTCTTTATCCGTTTCCCCCAGTGGAAAAACCTAGGCGTAAATCTAGAAAGATCGCCAGGCAGTCGCGTAATCGCCGCAACCGGCAATTAAGGAAACTACTGGCTCGGGCTTCGGCAGAAAATCACTCGGAAAATTCCGCGACTAATATAAACTCCTCGATTAGAAATAATAACGATTCAACTATAAGTAATAACTCAACGATTAAGCCTGATAACGATCCATCGACTAGCATAAGTAACGATACCCTAAACAACCACCCACACATACTTTAATACCCCCGACTTTCTCCCATCTCGTCCCCGGAACGGCCTTGCCCTCCCTCTGCACCCCCTTTTTCTCTCGCGAAGACTCTCCGTCTCCGAGAGTCCCGACTCCCCCTCCTCCTTCTCCCGAAGACTCTCCGTCTCCGAGAGTCCCGACTCCCCCTCCTCCTTCTCCCGAAGACTCTCCGTCTCCGAGAGTTCCTACTCCCCCTCCTCCCTCTCCGCAATCCTCGTGTACTCCCTCAAGATCTCCTTCACCGATTTTAATTGATTTAGAAGACTCCCCCCCCCTTTCTCCCTCACAATCTCCTGTCCACGAGTCCCCGAGATCGCCCTCGCCTCCCGTCATAGAACTCGGAGATTCCCCCCTCCCATCACCCTCGCCACCTCCTCCTGAAAATGATCCTCCTCGCACCTACCGAAATCTACTGGATTATTGCCTAAGAACCCTCCCTCCATACACGGATCCTCTCCCCGAGGATGCCTTCATCATCGGGCCCGATCCTGTAAATCTGGCCGATCTAAGGAAGGTATTAATTGAATCTACCCCCGACACCATTATCCCATGCTTCCATCCCTGCCGCAGATATCCAGTGGCCGTTCCCATCCAATTCTTTTGGCGGATTTATAAACCTTCCACCATTGAATTCGAAGAAATCCCCGATTCCTGACCTCCTGCTTATGCTTAGTTGATGGTTTTTAATTTTATATTTATATAATTTATTGTAACCCGATCGGAGCCTCATTCTAAATATTATAATTCCCCCCACTCTGCTCCGATCGATGACCTCCGTACACATGTAACGCGCACATATACATATCAACACCTTCACGTAATTTTTTTTTAATTAATAAATAAAATATATTGTAATCAATACACACATGTATATATACATATGTATTAACCAAATATTATGAATTTTCTCATAAATTTCGCTTCATTTACTTATTTTGAATAAATTAGATATTTTCCTATTTAATTGAATGATAATTATTATCCCCCGCACTCTCTCCTGAACTCCGAAATCGCACAGGGTCCCATCCCGCGCAAAAGAGATTAAATTCTCTTGCCAAAAAGGGACCATCGAGCGAACGGGGCCTTTTAACAGCGTAAAAGCGACCTGCTCGGTCGTTGACCTGCTTGGGGCCTCCGCACGTTCGCTCGCCTCGAAACCACGTACGGTCCGACATTGTTCGAGGTAAGTTTTGTTTACGCCCTTCCGTTGACTCTCCCTTACGAGTCTGGACGTAACAATTTAGTAAAAATTTAATGTAGAAATTTTGACCACCAGTAATAAAAATTAAAAAATAATGAACACAATTCTCTCGACCGTACTGGCAAATTCTATTTATTATTAAGTGCACATCACAACGTTTCGACCTTAATTTTAGGACCTTATCAAGTGATCTGTAAATCGTATGAAAAAGAACGAAGAACAATTAATATTACAAATAGTAGTTTACGAATGATTAAAATAAGATATTGAAACATAGATATGTACTTGCGAAATATAATTATACTTTATAGATGTCAAAAGATAGAAAATTCATTGTGTCAGATAGACAAACACGTCAAATACATTGGACGAGATGAGAAGACTAAACAACCTTTATTATTAAGTCGTATATGTTATTTAAATTGTCTGTGTCCTTTTGTAAATTTAAAGTGTTGTTGTTTTTCTTGATGAAGAACATTTCAGCAATCTCTCTTTTTCTGACATGTTTTTCATTATGTAAAATCTTAGGATTTGCCCAGTCAAAGTCATGATTAAATTCAATTTTATGTTTACTGATAACCGAAAGATTGCTAGAATGCATTTTAATATTATTAAAGTGTTCTTTAACGCGAGTCGTTAAATGTCTCTTCGTTTGTCCAATGTATGATGACTTACAATTTTTACAGTTGATTTGGTAAACTATCTCGGTCTTGTTATCGGTGGGCAATCTGTCCTTCCCAAGTTTAATTACATTATTTAGCTTATTTGGTATGTTATGTACAACGTTAAACCCAATCTTTTTAAAAATTCTACCAATATTGCCTAAGCTTTCTACATATGGTAATGAGATGAAGGAAGTGGTGGTGTTCCTATCATTATCTATGCTCAGGTTATTGACAGAACGATTCTTTAAAAAATGAAGTCTCTTATCAACAAAACGATCAATAATATGTTCTGGGAAACAATTATTAAACAATATTTGTTTCACTATTTTTATATTACTATCGTGGAATTGATCATCCGATAATAAAACCGCATATACTAATCTTGTTTCTCTTAAATTTGTTTGTAATTAAATTATTGGATAAGCAATTCAAAGAAATTAGTTTGTTTTAATGAAATATAAAATTTACATAATATGAAATTTTATTTTAATTTATAATATATTTTTTTCAGATATATATATGTTTTAATAATATGAAGAAATAAATTTAATATTCCAGTAGGTTAATAGTTTAATCACAATCATCAGAAGATTCCTTTAATCTTCTTCCTGCCTCATTCAGTTTATAACGAGTAACAGCATTAACCAATTTTTTATTGTCTAAAGTTCGACCAAATTTTTTTAATATCTGCAAAAAAATAGTTATATTTATATTTTCTTTAAAGAAGAGACATAGAGTAAACGTAATGAAGGTGGCACCAAGTCAAAAGTGTTATTATGAATTTTTCTTATCACAATGAAGTTTTTGGAACATTAATTTTTCATTTTTTCAAACTGCCGCTATTTACATTGTTGCCTTGGTGTACCTTACATTATTTTTAAGAATTGAATGCAAATATATAACCTTTTACAGCTTTTAACTTTATTGGATTTAAAGCTGGTTTGGCTTCATAGCCTTTTTTTATGTTAGCGTTACTTTGCTTTCCTTTTACGCTCGACGTGCCAAGTTCTTTCAAAGTAAAAACTTTTTCCAGTAGATCATTTGTCAAATTACTAATCGAATCCTGCTTGCATTTACGCACTATTTCCTTCGTTATTTCGAATTTTTCAGTGCTAATCTCCATCTAAAAATAAAAAAAAAACGAAAGTTTTATAAAAGAAATGTAAATGTTAGCGGATTTGCATAGAAGTACGTCTTTTATTACTGCAGACTCCTTTGGTCTTTTATCATCAATGTTTTCATCTTTGTTTGTGGTTTGCACATCTTTACAAGACTTTTCATCGCTTTTCGTCAACAATTGGCATTCTCTAAAGAAGTTATCTTGTAGAGATTTCTCAAAAGAGTCTTCGGAGCTCTGTAAGAAGTAATAAGAATATAGAAAGTATTGTCCAGACACTTTTGAATAAATACAATTTTGAACAAATACAAAAAATATTTTAAGTAGTAATTATATAAAACTTGAATTTTTTTATAAACTTTTTTCAGTGTAATTGTAGTGCAAAAAAGTATTTACTCGTTAAAATAGAAGTAAAAGTTTAATAATAAATCCATTTTATTTTTATTTCAAATGACGAATTTCTATCTTGAATTTCGAAAGTGATTACATGTATGTACTTTATTTGATTATAGTGAAAGACTCTTATTGTTTAAATTGTTAAGTTATATTACGTTTTTATACTAATTTTTATTGTTATTCGAGAAAAAATAAAATGAAAATAATTCTTCTTCGTAAACTAAAATGAGATTTTAAAGATATGTTTTGTGTAAAATAATAAATAAATTAAATAAAAAAATTGACCTTTTTTAATTTAAAAATAATGACCATGTTTCCTCACGTTAGAAGAAAATTTCCACTTTTTGCAAAATTAAAAAACAACTTTAAGAGAAAAAATAATTATCAATACATTTTTTAAAATGTTGCAGTCTGCAAACAATTTTTGAGTGATTGTACAAAAAGATAATTTCGATTTTTACGTTTTTGGCCTAAAGATATGCTATGTATCACATTTTTGAAAGTAAATAACTCACCGTATTTTGTTTTTCGGGATTGTTGCTTATTATATCTTTGGACGAAATTTTTTTTGTAGCATCATAATTGTATTTGTAAGTCACACACATTTCTCTTTGTTATTTCATTGCATTTAATCCACTCTATAAATAATAATCATTTATCAACGTACAATATGCTAGAATATTTTCGTCTATGCTCTTATATTAATATTAAGTTTTAACATACAAAGTATCTTTTTTTTCTTTTTTGTGTTCAATTAATTATATAAATTTATTTATGATGTTTTAAAATCTTTTTTTATTTTGTAAAAGAAAGTTGAGATACCGTATTTTAAAATCAGTTCTTTTTTTTAAATCACAAAACTTTAAAATTTTACTTTTGTAAGTTAAAATAAGTGCTGATGTATATTTATTGACTTCCGCCTTACTTTTCATCAGATCTTTTTCAAGTTCTAAAATCTTTTCTTTATTTTTTTGACATTCTTCTACCTTTTTTTCACGGTTTTTTATATTTTTTGCAAATCCTTCGTTTAACTTGTCATAATCTAATTTTAAATTAATTATTTCTTTTTCTTTCTTTTGTACTTTAGCTTTAAGATCTTCTATTTCATTTCTTGCTGTTTTCAATTCTAAAGTTATTATGCTTTCCTTTAAATTTTCTGATTCTTTATCATTTTCACTTACATCTTCTGTATTATCTTCTGAATAATCTTCATCGTTAAAGTTAACCTAATAGTTAAAGTAATAACGCTAACTTAAAAAAATGTTAAAGAGGTCTGTGTTCTAGATAATAATGCTTCAATATAGAAGCATTTCGAAAAGATTGCTGCCCATGATCATAGTAGCAACATTAGAAAATAAAAATGTCTGCTTTCGGTAGAATCATTCAAATGTAGAAATATTTAATTTGAAATTTTAATGTTGTTCAGCCTTCGTTAAACTTTATTTTTGCTACGAAAGCAAACATTTTTACGTTGCAATAACATTGCTACACAATTTTTGTAATTCTTATTTTAACATACTATCAGTCTTGAAGCAAACTTTCTGAAATATTTAAAAAACGAATACTGCTATAGGATGTGTCTGCATGATAAATTTACCTTTGTACTTTGAGGCTTTGTTGAAGAAGTTATTGAATTATAAATTTTCTTTGTCGCAAGAGATGAACTAAATTTCGAATTTTTTGACATTTTCGGACAAGGTTCATTGTCACTATCGGAGTCAATATCTTTCCTTTTGAACAGTTTCCGATTTTGTCTAGATGTTGAAGGGGCTCCTATACGTTCCATGCTCACTTGTCGAGTCCTCATGGCTGTCCATTCTAAAAATAAGAAATATTTATGTATATAATTGAAAATAGTTCTATATATTACACTATATATTGCACTATGCAGACAGATCAGTATTAGGCATTTCCTTAAAGTAATTGAAAAGTTTAAAAAAGAAAGTTATGTAATAGTTAAGCATATTTAGTATCTTACGAAAAGCACGATATATTTTCTTATAATTATCGTGTCCCATACATATAATTACTATTTATTCTATTTGTACAAATATTTTTACCTAAATAACATTATTTCAGTTATTATTTTTAAAATTTATGTTAATATTCAAAAAGATTAAGTAAATTTTTTTATAAAAATAGTAAAGTTACACAACCAGACAAAATGTATTGTATTTATATAATTTAATAATAATAATAAATTACCCCCTCTAGCTAAAACTTTTACCGGATGTTTAACAAATTTAGCTTTCTTTAATTTAATTTTCATCGAATTGGCTTCAGCTGTATCAATATCCGGCCACTGTATCAAAACTTGTTCCTGGTTGTTTATTATATTTTCAACATTTTTAGCATCACTCTCTTGAAGCCAAGATAGAAATCCTGTCTGAATGCTATTTTCCTCGTTCACAAACTCAACAAGTATGCACTCACTATTTTTTATGTCTACAAGTCTGTTTGTGTCTGCCATTTCTTCTGAAACATTAAATGGCATGAAAAATGAAGGAAAAAAATTCATTATATATATATATCTAAGTAATTCATTAAACTCTTAATATACATTAAGAATTAGACTTTTCATTATTATTTTGCAGTTTTAGAAATATTAAAAATTTTAGTTGATTATATAGAAAACTGTACGTAAAAAACAAATCTTACATAACAGAAAGCTTTTTGAGCGATAATCTGTTGATACAATATCTACTGATATAAAATGATAATAGACAACAACATTTAAACATATCTTTCTGATTTTTTAGTGGAAAAGTGAGAAAAATACATATGTTCTTGAAGAGATAATGATTATAGAAACTTATAATTGATTAAAATGAAATAAGATAAATCATAATATGATGTGAAATAATTTAAAATTTAATTTAAAGGTGTATTAAATTATAATGTGTAATTTTTTAATATTTATATTACTTTGTAAGTGTTTTAAATATATTTTCCAGCTGTAATATGTACGAATGTATATGCAAGTAACTGTTGATAAAAAACTTAAAACTATTTAATAACAGCTTTATTAAAACAAATTAATTCTTTTTTTTATAAAACAAGGTTAGGGTTAGGTTATATAAAATCAAAGATTAATAAATGCAGTTTTTTATAAAAGATTTCATTACTTACCGTTGTTTTTGTATGGATATTGCATGTGACGAAGCAGTAAAGTTTTTGCATTTAAAGTTTATGCATTAAAATTCTCGAAATTGTTTATAAAAAATCTAACTATTGTATAAAACACAGCACATTTTTAATTTATTTTGTCCATGTTACGAGAAAAAAAAATGCAAAAGAAAAATTAAAAATGAATTAAACTGTCGAGATAACGATGGATAATATATGATCCCATACAACATTTTACGTCTATAAAATCGGGACATAAGATGTCTTTAAGACGTTTTATGAGATGATGTCTTAAAGACGTCTCAAGTCTTAAAGACTTAAAAATGTCTTATATGTGCCGATTTTAGATGTAATGTTGTCTGGGATCAAAATTAATACAAGTCATACACTGATACACGCTGAGTACAATATACCGCTGATATTCGTTCCCGACAGATTAAGATTGAGGTAGGTTCCGGCTCACACGCACACAATCAGAGAAGCCCATACATATGCTGCGCAGAGCGCGGGACCTACCTTAATCTTAATCCGTCGGCGGGAACGAATATCAGCCATATATTATACTCAGCGTGTATCAGTAGTGTATGACTTGTGTTAATTTTGATCTTATTATCCATCGTTATCTCGACAGTTTAATTCATTTAAAATTTTTCTTTTAAATTTTTTCTCATAATAAGTGAAAGTTTATCAAGAAGAAGATAGCCGATCAAAAACAGGACGAGTCTGGTAAAGAAACAGTAAGCATTATTCTTATGTGTACTCTTATCTTCTTATCTGGATTACTTACGAGCTAGAGTAAAAAAATATTTAAAAAATGCACTATACAGAATATAGCATTTTTTGAATATTATTATATTTGAATATTATTATTTACCGCAGTTATCGTTATAGTACAAATCTAAGTGTACAAAAATGAACAAAAATTATCCACCAATAATAAAAAGAGGTCCATACAGACGTTACTTAAGAAATGATTCTTTAAGTATTCCAGAATCAACATTACGATATCGTCGTTTAGCAGCAAGAAAAAGAACAGCTGAAGAGATTAAAGAAGTAAGTTTGTAATATTTTTTGGCAATTTTATTACATAGTGTATTTTACTTAAAATATTTATTTTACAGGAAGAATCTCACGAAGAAAATTTAACAAACAGTTCTCCAAAAAGAGAGAATGAAAATTTTGATAATAATAACAGTAACATACAAAATATTGATGAATCATGCTTGGAAGAAGATATATTTTATAACGAGTCAAATGATGAAGAAGTCAGCCAAGATGAAACTGAGAATTGTATTGAGTCTGAAAAGGAAAGTTCCACAATTGATAATACTGATGAAGATGATAAGTTTTATGATAATTTATATGAAGACTCAGAAAATAATGAGAACGAAATAGAATTGGAAGATGAGGTAATGATTTTAGCATTAAAATGTAATAAAACTGATTCGAATTTTTTTAAATTAATGACATTTATCAGTCCATATTACCAAAAATAAATTTCTAGCAGAGTGATTTAACGTCCTTAGGTTCAAATTAAAATATTCGTCTATATACTTCAGCTATTTTTAATAAATTATTTATTTTTGTGTAGAATTTTTTCAATTTTTTTAAATTTTATAAATCAAATATCTAATTAAAAAGAATGATCCATGTTTTGGATCTTGATATTTCTCAATCTCCTAACAGAGAGATTCTAATACTTATGAAAATTTTTACATGTGGTATGGGAATAAGATTATTGCAATTAAAACTATTAATTCTTTACAATATATTAAAAAAATGAAATCATTAATTAATTATTTATTTATTAACAATTAATATTTCTGTATTTCGTAAATGCGTTAATATTTCGTAGGAAAACTCATCTCTACACGAAGGAAGCGAAATTTCAAAGAAAGAGATTAAATTGCTGATCATCGCTTATTGTTTGAGGAATAATGTTTCAGATTTGGAAAATCAGTTACTTCTAATAAACGCTGCTCTTCCTCATGCTGTATTCAAATCAAAATATAAATTTTTACAATTATTTTCGCATCAAAAAATTATAGAATATTATTTCTGTTTTTCATGTTCTGTAATTTTAAATTTTGTAAATAATACTTCAATTTGTGAATATTGTCAAACTTTTTACCAGAAGTCGAAATTAAAAAAGATTGGACATTCATATTTCGGCAAAATTGCCGATAATGAAAGTGACATAGTTAACAGCAGTGTTTATAAACAGTTAAAGGAACAAAATGTTATAGGTATTAATGATATAACACTGACGTGGAATACTGATGGCGTAAATTTGTGTAAATCGTCCAAATTAAGCATGTGGCCGCTACAAGTTTGTATAAACGAATTGTCTTACAGAATTCGAAGAAATAACATTATGTTATGTGGCTTATTTTATGGCAATACAAAACCAAATATGAATGTATTTCTTGAACCATTCGCTAAAGAATTGTTAGACTTGTATATAAACGGTTTTCACAGCACGACAATGCATAATCGAGAACCAATAAACATAAAAGTGCATACTATTTTATGTTCTGTAGATTCTGTAGCAAGGCCTTTAATCCAAAATGTTAAACAATACAATGGTCTTTACGGTTGTTCTTATTGTTTTCAAAAAGGTGAACATATTTCGGTGGGAAAGGGTTTTGCTCGTGTTTATTGTTACTGCAAGAGTATAAGGGTACGAACAAGTAATGATCATGAAAAACTTGTAAGACTGGCTTTAGAGAGGGGGAAAGTTATAAAAGGTGTGAAAGGTCCTTCTATAATGGCTCTTGTTCCTAACTTAAATATTATTTATTCGTATCCTCCAGAGTACATGCACGCATGTATCATTGGAGTAGGAAAATTATTTGGTACCGAATGGTTTGACAGTAAAAACAGGCCAGAAAAGTGGTATCTTGGTTCAAAATCGACAGAATTCGACAATAGATTGCTTGCCATAAAGCCTCCATGTGAAATAACAAGAACACTTCAATCAATAATAAATAACAAATATAAAGCAAATGATTGGAAATACTTCATACTTTACTATTCTGTATCATGTTTAAGTGGCTTAATGGTCAACAAATATTATAAGCACTGGTTTTTGTTTGTCTTCAGTTTAAGTATTTTGGTAATTATGTAGAATAGGGCCTTTTTCGAATTTTGATATTTTTTTACGACTCTCTTGGTAAAAATCTTTGTTGTGACTCCGACAGTGCTAATAAGTCGGGGGAGCCCGAAAAATATGTAACCTACTTATTTTTTAACCTTTTTTTTTCCAAAATTTTTTTTCTCGTTTCGTGTAGAAAGTCGAAAACGCATGTGGAATAGAATAATTATAGACCCTGTTTCGGACCGTAAGCTCGGGGAGGTGTGGGGTGGACCCCGCTTCGCGTTGTAAAGTATATGCGTGGACGCAGTGGGTTCCGCCCCCCCTACGGGGGGGCTCCACTTCCGAAAGATATAACCTAACCCAAACCAAATTTTAGTTTTAAATTAAAAATAGGTTTGGGTTAGGTTATATCTTCCGGAAGTGGAGCCCCCCCGTAGGGGGGGGCGGAACCCACTGCATCCACGCATACACTTTCCAATCCACACAAGAATTGTAGGGTGCACCTCGCTTCGCGTTGTAAAGTATGTGCGTGGACGCACTGGGTTCCGCCCCCTCTACGGGGGGGCTCCACTTCTGAAAGATATAACCTAACTCAAACCAAATTTTAGTTTTAAATCAAAAATAGGTTTGGGTTAGGTTATATCTTCCGGAAGTGGAGCCCCCCGTAGGGGGGGGGGGGCGGAACCCACTGCATCCACGCATACACTTTCCAATCCACACAAGAATTGTAGGGTGCACCTCGCTTCGCGTTGTAAAGTATATGCGTGGACGCAATGGGTTCCGCCCCCCCTATGGGGGGGCACCACTTCCGGAAGATATAACCTAACCCAAATCAAATTTTAGTTTTAATTAAAAAATAGATTTGGGTTAGGTTATAGGCCCTTTTAAAGGCCACCATATATTTGTAACGTCGGAAGATCCGGAAAGCTATGTTGAAAAAAATAGGTTAAAAAATAGGTACGTTAACATATTTTTCGGGATCCCCCGACTTATTATCACTGTGGGAGTCACAACAAAGAGTTTTACCAAGAGAGTCGTAAAAAATATCAAAATTCGAAAAAGGCCCTATTCTACATAATTACCAGTATTTTTTTGAAAGCAAGCATTACTGACGTTGAATTTCGGTTAGCAAAAAAGCGCTTATTCAATTCGTTAAAGAAATTGAAAAATTATATGGAAAAAGATTTATGAAATATAACGTACATGTATTACTTCACATTCCCATGTTTGTAAAGAATTATGGTGCTATTTGGGCGTGGTCAGCATTCCCTTTCGAACACTATAATGGGGTAATCAAACAATTATTTCATGGGACCCAGTGTATATCAGAACAAATATGCAAGTTGTATCATAGATTACAATACGTTAAAAAAAACTCTTGTATTTTTGATAATGAAAATTGCAGTCAAAGAGCGAAAATGACTTCTTTTAAACTTATGCGCGAATGCAAAATAAAAAATTGTATTGAGTATGAAGATCACTTGAAGATTTTCGGAAACCCGAAAAGTATTAAGTTATCAGTGGTAGAAAAAACTGTTATAGAGTCAGTATTGGAGGAAACGATTGATGATAATAACAGTAAAAAATATTTCAGATTTATTTATAAGAACGTTTTTTTCATTCATGCGATTATAAACGATTAACTAAAAGGAACAATAGTTGTATTTTGACTGAAAATGGCATGCTATTAATAATCACAAGTTTCGTAAAGATACAGTGTTTTATTTCACAAGATATTAAATACATGGTTTTTGGGAAAAAACTGTCTATTGAAAAAATTATGAACTTTGCAGAAATGGAAGATATACATCCAACGCATTTTCATTTACTGTGAAAGAAACATCAACTATTGTTTGCTGTAAAATGTCATCAATTGTAAGAAAATGTGTGATGGTTTCGTATGAAAAAGACATGTTTTGCATTTTTCCACTTGGTAATATAGTCGAAACAGACTAACATTGCACAAATGTTATTTTGGCTTTAATTGTAAGTGAGGTAGACATATTAAAATATGAAGACTACATAAGGAGATCGAATTGAACTTGATTTGAACTACCGAACTGTGCCGAAAAAGTTGCACGCTATCAGTTCCAAACTTGCTTACTTGTGGCGCTGGCTACTTTTACGTACCGCAAGTCTCGAAGTGATTGGGAAAAAAGTAAACCTAATTTACAATTATTGTATTAAAAAAACATGCGTCTAGTTCTGCAAAATGATGGCCAACCGTTAACAACTTCGTAAAGCGTAAATAAAATACAATAATTTAATATCTAATTTCAAAGTATGATACGTAATCGTCACCTGCGCCGCACTTGGTACTAATAGATGTACAAGTTTCGACCTCACTTTCCACAATGGAGTTCGGTCTCCTTATGTAGTCTTCATATATTAAGATCTTGCTTAAAGCCCGTTGATGAAATCGGACCTAAGGATTGGTTGTTCCACTTCACGATAAACTTCTCTAGTTACCCGCCAGAGAGATAAAAATGTAAGCAGTTCTCCCATTTTGTACACAAAATTGTTCATTGTCCACAGGTTGTAAATTCTGTATTTTCTACTATTTATTATTAACTATTTTGTATTTATATATACTACTATTTATTACTAATAAAGCAAAACTAATTTGTCAGAATCATTTATTCAATAATTTATAGAAATTTAACTAATTATAGTGAAAGATACTTGTTTAAATTGTTAAGTTATATAATGTTTTTATTATATATATATATATATATATATGTGTGTGTGTGTGCGTGCGTGTGCGTGTGCGCGCGCGTGTGGGTGTGGGTGTGGGTCTGTGTGTGTGTGTGTGTGTGTGTGTGTGTGTGTGTGTGTGTGTGTGTGTGTGTGTGTGTGTGTGTGTGTGTATGCATGCATGCATGCACGTATGTATATGTATGTACATATAATTTTCATTGTCATTCGAGAGAAAAATTAAACATTTTATTTTCTCTCGAATAACAACAAAAATTACAATAAGAACGTAATATAACTTAACAATTATTGAAAATCGAGAAAAATATGAAAAAACAATTTCATTAAATAATTTGCATGATTTTTTCGGATATGTGATTCTTGCAGAATTTTCTGAACGATTTTAAGCAAAGTTTTCTGCAGGATTACCTGCAAATATTTTTTGCAAAATTTTCTGCAGCTTTTTTCTGCAGAAAATTTTTGTAAGCGAAATCCTTGCATAAAAAGGTGCAGGAATTTCTACAGATATTTCTGCAGGAATTCCTGCAGATTTTTTATGCAAAAGTTTCTGCAGCATTTTTTCGTACGGGCTTCAATTATACTGGGAGACGAACTTCTTTTTTTATGATCAGTATTTGTAATATTGGCTGGAAAGGGATTGTCGCTATCCAATGTAAGTACTAGAGCTATCCAAGGTTTATCATTGAAATGTTTATCCATTATCTTCGATATACAAGAGGAAAATGAAAGTGTTACATAAAGAAATATATGTAAACAAATATAATTTTTATACATATAAACCATGTTTTTCATTAAAATTTAATACACGGGTCACTAAAAATCATAGGTATACGTCATAAGATTATTTTATACTTACATCAAAATATTGCCATCTTCTACGATTGTTGCCACTCTTTGCATTATAATCCTTAACACTCTTGTAAGTATTTTTCATGCCTGTCATTTTTACTTTTGCACTGTGTATCTGTGACACTATAACCTTGTTTGTTTAATTCTGAACTAATAATATTCCAGAATTTCTTCATTGACGTTTTTCCACTTTTAATTAGGTGTTCATTTTTTATATATGTCGTCACAAGTAAAAGAATTGCTTCGTGTGGCCAATGGAAAACATTTGCAACAAAAATTATATTATCTATTTGCTCTCAGCTTTTCTCGTACTTTACAGTAATCCTTTTTAAACAAAATATAATAATTGTATATATATTAAACCATTCTCTTCAGAGGTGCTTGAAGTTTCTTCTATTGGTGACATCTGCTGCATAATATTATTTGTGTCATTGCACACAGATGCAGATCCTACAAAAAGATATAAAATGCTTTATAAACATTTTCCTATGTATAATATTATTAAAAGAAAGTGTAACAGGCTTAGATTATAAATATTAATTTGTAACGCAAATATTTTTTATGAACTTTTAATACATGAATTCTTACTTATAGATGACTGAGTTTAAGCTTGATAATTGTGTAGAAGTTCAGTTGCAAACAATAAATCTGTTAAACAAAGATATATCAAATTAGAAATCCTTTTTCGCCTTTTCAAGTATAAAAAGTGAAAATTTACACGTTCACATTGGTTAAATTAGATGTTTTTACTTTCATTAGCCTTTCTAGCATCTTCCTCCGACACTTCTAACGTATGAACAATCCTACTATTTATATCTAATAATTGTATTGTTTTCATTTTTAACACCAAACTTTTATTTTCGTGTAGAATACACAGATAACAGTAACTACACAGTACCCCAATAGCCAAGCCTGCTAAAGCAGATCTTGCCGGGTAATCTGCTACAAATTTTGTCGACAGAAAGATTACAGAATTGATGCACGTTCTGATATATCACACGATGTTGGCAGAACGCCAACAGAAGTATGACAAAGCTTGCTAACACAATTAGTCAACAGATTGGCGGCAAAAATCGAACAGACCCTGCTGACATAACTTGATGGCAGATTGGCGGCAGAAACCGAGCAGAGTCTGCTGACATAATCTGCCGACGGATTGGTATCAGAAATGCAGCAGACTCTGTTGTTTGGTAGCATTTAAATCGTGACGTCACATCAAGAGCTTTTTATTTTTTTTCTATTTATTATTTTTAATAAATTATAATAAATTTTAGATAAAAATTTTTATTTTACAAATATTTGTACAAATATAAATATAAAATACAATTAAGAAAACATAAATATATAAATTAAAATTATAATATAAAATTTTTTTTAAATTACAAATAATAAACATTTTTTTAAATTACAAAAATAATTATATATATATATATATATATATATATATATATACAGGGTGCGTCAGCTAAATCCGGACAAATTTCAATTTGAATTTCCCACCATATTTTACTTCAGCGCTAGGTTGGTATTTGTGTTCGAGTAAGCTAAAACAATGTTCTGAACGAACATAATCTCCAAATGGCTGAGCAGTCAAGATCGAGCGCGGAATATAACCGAAGAGCGGCGATTATTGTAAGTCTTCGCGCTGGACGTTCGCCGGCCGAAATAATTGAGTTCTTCAAATATCCGAGATCGACAGTTTACGAAGTTTCCGCTAAATATAAGGCCTCGGAGAAGTCCGAAGAAGGTTCCGCAAACCCGTCGAGGAAGAGCCATTCAAGGGAGAGGTCGGCAAGGACCCCGGAAGTTGTCCAATGGGCCTCCGAATAGTCCAGATTTAAATCCGTTGGACTATTACGTGTGGAGCGTGATTGAAAGGGTCACTAACAAGTCGAGACATCCTAATGTGGCATCTCTCCAGGCCGCTATTAAAGCAACATCCAGCGCGAACGTCCAGCGCGAAGACTTACAATAATCGCCGCTCTTCGGTTATATTCCGCGCTCGATCTTGACTGCTCAGCCATTTGGAGATTATGTTCGTTCAGAACATTGTTTTAGCTTACTCGAACACAAATACCAACCTAGCGCTGAAGTAAAATATGGTGGGAAATTCAAATTGAAATATGTCCGGATTTAGCTGACGCGCCCTGTATATATATATATATATACATATATATATATATCATCTTCCGGTCACCGAAGTAAAAAAGTCCACTTTTTTAATAGACAACTCCTGAATCCGACAGATCTAAACAGAAGAGAACACAAGATTAAAAATTTTAAAGTAACGAAAAAAAAAGAAAGGAAAGGTAATGTCTTCTTGTTCAATATTTCTTTTACCGCGCATTGCACTGCTTTGAAGTACATATTTATATAAAAAGACATTACGAAAAATAAATTATGATACAATATATTTTAATATTCGTACAACACTTTTCAGTAATATTAACTATCAAAAAAATTTAATAGTTATTATTAGAGAAAAGTTTGGTAAATATTAAAATATAACGTTAATATATTAAAATAGTATTGAAAAATGCCGATTGCGAAAACGAAGATGATCTTCCGTCGGATCAATAAAAAAGGCACTGGAAAGTGTCGATTAGTCTCCACCAGAACTGTGCGAGGAAGTCTTAGTCCCGAATTAAGTACGTAAAATCAAATCCAAGTAATCGTTAAATTGAAACAATCAGTTTTGGTATAACGACTACTTGAAACGATCTTTTATACCGAGTTTGGGACTGAGTACTTTCTCGTACAGCTTCAGTAACCACAGAGACGGGTTTGCATTTAAAAAATGCAGATTAATTTTTCTTCTCCGTAGTTCTTCGTCGTCCTCCGTCGTCCTCCGTCGTCCTCAGTCGTTTTCCATCGTCCTCCATCGTCCTCCGTCGTCCTGCATCGTCCTGCGTCGTTCTCTGTCTCCTCCGTTTTCCTCCGTTGCTTTCTGAATGTTGTGCCCCTTCGCGATGGTGGACGTCAACGTTTTCCCGTAAGCGTACCTGCAACTACACAAATAATTATAATTATGACATATGTACGTGTGCGTCTGCATACGCATGTATGATTACTATTTTCTTATTATACATTAATTACCATTATTAATCATTTCTTTCTGGTTCTCGTTCGTCGTTCCAAAAATCGCGATTTCTCCTGTTAGACACCTGCACACGTGGACCACGCAGTTTGCTTCTAGCTCGTTCCTTTGCCGCCCGGAGACCTTCCTTAGCCTGGGTCTGAAATTCGGAACGAGTTGGCTTCGGAAAATGCTTGTTATTGCACACGGCCTCTGAAAAAAGATTTAAATGTACATTATAATTAATAGTATAGGATAATAACAGTAATGCCATAAATAAGTAAGAAAAGAGAAAAGATCGTACCATAAATTGCAATAATTATACGTGTATTATATAACGGTTTTTGTTCTCCTTCGCGGCCCCACCATGTAAACGATAGCGTCAAGGAATCCTTCATTGCCTCCTTCAAGCAAAGATTTATCGCGTCCTTCAAGTTGAAGCCGCCTATATAATGCAAATAATTTACCTCAACGAAGAAAGTAAAAACAGATTAGATAATGTAAACACATATATAAAGTTGAATGAATGAATGAGAGGATGCGCGCGCGCGCGCGTGTGTGTGTGTGTGTGTGTGTGTGTGTGTGTGAAAGAGAGAAAGAGATTGAGCGAGCGGGGAGTGGGGGGGGGAGGGAGGGAAAGAGAGAAAATAAGTAAGAAATATAGAATAATAATTCTATCTTTTTTACTTACAACATCGTTGTAACGATTTTCATCGATGTTTTGGAAATCATCCATCTCTGCTAAGGATGATATCGGGAGGACTGCAGGCTTGCGTGGTACACCTCGATGATCCCTTACGGATTTTAAGACGTTTTCAAGTAAAGTATTCATCCTTCTGTAAATACAACGCAAAATTAGTATTGTGAAGATATGTTACGTATTGATAGATACAAAATACATATGATACTTACTTCAGTTCTGTCTCGACGCCATCCACGCTCTTTTGTAATGAATTAATAGATCTGCGAACATTAACTGACGTTTAATGACATTTCTATGTTTATATACGTAAAGAATAAATTCCCATTTTTTCACATATAAATATCAATATAAATATATATAAACTTACCGATTAATTTTCTCATTGTTCCGTGAGATTTCATTGTCTGTTGAGTAATTATGCGTTGACCCACATCCTGATTGCTGCACATTTGCCTGAAACTGAGTTTCATATGTAGTATTCTTGTTATAAATCAGTTCATCTGTACGTGTATGTGTATGTGTCGGAATAGATGTAGGTAAATTTAAATAATTATTATCGTAATTGCGAGTGAATGTGTGCGAAGTGGTGGGAAGTGTTGTGTATGTAGTAGATGTAGGTTGATGTGTATATGTAGGTTGATATGTGTGTGATGGTGCGTTTGTGGACATTTGTGGACATTGCAAGTAATTTTTGTTCGAATGTGTGTCTTGAGATTGTGAAAAAATATTGTTATCTGTATTTGTATAGTCATCTTCTAAGATCCCTCGTAGATCGCTGATGTCCTCGTCGATCTCCGCATCCGTCATTGTATGGTGGTGGATCGTTGGATCTTTTCGTTGGACGCCTTGGACCTTCGTCCTCCGATGAAGTCGTCTGGTAGCGAGATGGCTTAGCGACAACGCGCTTTGTTCGTTGCATCTGAAGCAAAAACGTATGTTTATTAGCATAATAGTATATAGTACATATTTTTTACACATTACAGCTACGATATCGATTCACCTTTTTCTGAAACTGACTCAAATCTATAATAATATAATTTTTAATTCATTTTCTTAATATTTAAATATTTTAAATATTTATGTGTATAAAAATATCTGTGTCATCTGTAACAGTAAAGTTTAACTGCATTTTATTTTAGGATATAAGGACCTATTCCGTAACTTTTTACAATATCATTATATATATACATTGCAATATTGACACTATAATTTAATATGGCTCTACGCACAATACAGAAATTATTAGGAATATGAATAAGACTTTGCGAACAATGAGAAAATATTTGGAATAGGAATATATATTAAATATTAGGAAAAAGAAAGAAAGAGAGAGATCTTCTCTCTCTTTCTTCTAATATTTAATCTTTATTCCTATTCCTAATATTTTCTCTATTGTGCGTAAAGCCTTATTCCTGTTCCTAACATTTTCTCTATTATGCGTAGAGCCATATTCAATTATTATATCAATATTGCAGTGAATATATTATATCCTGAAATAAAATGCACTTAAACTATACTGTTAAAGGTAACACATATTTTTAAAAACTTAAGTTAAGAAAATAGATAAAAAATTTATTATTAAAGATATTGTGCGCAGGATCTTAGATATCCTAGAAATAATATTTTTTAATTATTTATCATGGAATAACTCTTGTTCTATTGTATTACCTTTATCTATCTGTCTTTTCTCCACGAGTTTATATTAAAGTAAATATGAAATTCGAGTTTTTTACCTTGTGAAAATCAATGCATAATTTATCTAGAAGACAATGAAGTAAGGTTATGAAACATATAGATTATAATAGCTTTGATGTCTTGTTACAAATTTTATCATCGAAAATCTAAGTAGAAAATCTAAATACTTTGATTTTCGATGGTAAAATTTGTAACAAGACATTAAAGCTGTAATCTATAATATATATTCTAGACAAACGCAATGATTTTCGCAACGTAAAAAACTCGAATTTTATTACTTGCCTTATTCATATATATTTACTTGCTGTTGCAAATGATGTATCCTCCTACAGTTTCACTTGAAAGAATTCTTTGTTTTCCCACTGCTGAATTACTCTCTGCTACTTGCTTCTGCGACGGTTCAACTCAGAATGATGAAGGCTGAGACCGGCTGAATCTCGTGCAAACTGGCGTTAAAAGTACAACCAATCACAGGCTTTGACGATGTGACTCAGCCTATCCTAGAGCTCTGTGTTCGCGCCAGAAATTTCGATTGCTAACCGATTGATTTTCATTTGGCTATTAATTAACAGCCAAATAAAAATCAATCTATCGGTTAGCAACCGAAATTTCTGGTGCAAAAATAGAGTTCTTGGATAGGCTGAATTACGTCAAATGTCTATGATTAGTCATACCTTTATCGGCAGTTTGCACCAGTGATGCCAGAATGGGTACGCGTGCTCACACGCAGCAATCATAGAACCGCGCGACATGTGCTGCGCAAAGCGCTTGCGCCTGTTCTGGGATCACTGATTTGCACGAGCCGCAGCCACTGTTATTCTGAGTTGAACCATTGCAGTGTGTAGTTGAAGTGAGTAGCAGTGGATAAATGAAGAATTCTAAGCGAAAGTAAAGAGACATCGTTTACAGCAGTACATTATCAAGGAAAGTAAATGTGGAATTTAATCATTTAAAACTTTCTATATCACGAAAATCATTACCTAGTTTGTGTAGAAAACAACGAGGTAAAGTTATGAAAGAGGTTAGGAAAAATTTACGTTTGCGACATTGTAAAAAATGTAGCATTGTTGTTAGAGAGCCGATCAATATTCAAAACATTCCTGATTCGTCAATTTCCTCCTCTATGGATAATATAAATATTAGCGATAAGCATGATGATTTGTCTTCTTCTTCTTTGTTTCCTTTGTCATCTTCTTCGCCCGATAATTCATTTTGTCAAACAACTTGGATTGAACCATCCTTCTGCGAACGTTTGGCATCTTGTTTCGTAGATAATAATTTAACACACGTACAAGGCAATAGTATATTGAATCTTCTTCGTACACATTCTTGTTTTAATAATCTACCGAAAGATGTTAGAACGCTTCTAAATACACCACGTGCACGTGTTATTACATTTGATGTAGAACCAGGAGAATATATCCATTTCGATCTCGAAGTAGGGATTATTCAAAATCTATCTAATGCTTCTATTATTGTTAATCAATTGGAATTAGATTTCAATATACGAGGGTAGTTCGAAAAGTTCTCGGCCTGACAAAGAAAACACATGATTTTCGGCAAAATTCTTTTTTATTTTTCAACATAGTCCCCTTTTAACTCAATACATTTAGACCAACGATATTCTAATTTCTTTATACCCTCAGTATAATACGATTTGCCTAACTCTTCAAAATAAGCATTCGTCTCAACGATGACCTCCGCATTTGACGTGAATTTTTTTCCAGCGAGCCATTTCTTCATGTTCGGGAACAAAAAAAAGTCACTGGGGGCTAAATCCGATGAGTACGGTGCGTGTGGTAGCAATTCGAAACGCAATTCATGAAGTTTTGCAACTGCTATTGAAGACGTGTGAGCGGGTGCATTGTCATGATGGAAAAGCACTTTTTTCTTTGCCAAATGAGGACGTTTGATCTTAATAGCATCGTTCAGTTGTTCCAGCAGTGCTGCATAATACTCTCCATTGATGGTTTTGCCTTTTTCTAAATAGTCTACGAGCACCACACCTTGCGTATCCCAAAAAACAGTCGCCATTACCTTTCCGGCTGACGGAACTGTTTTTGCCTTCTTTGGAGCACTTCCACCTGCTTCCACCCATTGTTTGGATTGTTGTTTCGTCTCCGGCGTGTAATGATGAATCCATGTTTTATCGACCGTAATAAATCGTCTCAAAAACTCAGTTGAATTGCGTTTAAACATGTCCAAACACTCTTGAGAAATGTTCATTCGAATGCGTTTCTGATCTACCGTCAGCAAACGCGGCACCCATCGCGCTGAGAGCTTTCTCATATGCAAATGTTCGTGTAAGATGTTGTGAAGACGATCTAGTGAAATGTTTGCAATGTTAGAAAGCTCACGCACTTTCACTCGTCGATCATTTAACACGCTATCGTGGATTTTTTCGACGATTTCTTCAGTCGTGGCGGTTTTTGGGCGGCCTGAACGTTCATCGTCAAAGATGGACGAACGACCACGTTTAAATTCAGCAGCCCATTTCTTCATTGTTGAAAATGATGGAGAAGAGTCTCCCAAAGTAGAATCCAGCTCGTTTTTTATTTCTGTTGGTGTTAGTCCTTTTAAAACAAAATATTTTATGACTGCGCGACATTCGATTTTATCCATTTTTCGAGAAGTATCAAACCTTGCCCGTTTTACTCAAGCACAACAAACAAACTGTCGAACGAATCTGTTTGAAACTTTGTGGTATGTCCTCTGTAGAATCAAACTTGTTAGAAATTATAGCAATTAAAGTGTTGTGGCACTATTTCTGTGTCAGGCCGAGAACTTTTCGAACTACCCTCGTAGATGGATGCAATTTAGATAAGTCAAGTAGCATTCAGATCTGGCCTATTCAATGTAAAATTGTAAATGTGCAACATACAAGGCCAATAATAGTAGGAGTTTATAAAGGTGCACAAAAACCATTTGATCCAAATATTTTTCTTCAAAAATTTATTGCCGATATCCAGAGAATCATGTCTAACGGAGGTATTAATTTTCATGGCAACAAGGTGCCGATACGATTAAGATGTTTTGTAGCCGATGCACCAGCTCGAGCTTTTATTTTAAATCATCGTGGTCATATATCTTGTCATCCATGTTCCAAATGTAAAGTTTCGGGTATATGTTGCGAAGGTCGTTATGTCTTCAACGGTATTAATCATTCTCTTAGGACCGACGAGGAATATAGTAGATGTTTGGACGAGGATCATCATAAGGGTAATAGCCTATTATCAATGTTACCAATCGGTATGGTTTCATAAATTCCTTTTGAATATATGCATCTTGTATGCTTGGGCGTTACAAAGAAACTTTTATCTGCGTGCGTACATGGAAAATACTCACGTCTATCAAAACTATCTGGAAGATCCATCTCTGCTTTATGTTCGAGACTAAATGTTCTGAAAAGATATTGTCCGTCGGAACTTGCGAGACATCCTAGATCCCTCGATATCGTTTCTAAATTTAAAGCAACAGAATTTCGCCAGTTTTTGCTTTATACAGGACCAATTGTAATGTTTGGTATATTAGACGAACGATTATATAAGCATTTTCTATTCTTGCATGCAGCAATAAGAGTTTTGATATCCAATTCATTGTCAAGACGACATTTAAGTTTTGCAGAAGTTGCATTGCAAAAATTTGTTCTTCGAAGTCCGAATTTATATGGTCTTACATTTAATTCTTATAATGTACATGGTCTTCTTCATTTTACCGACGATGTGAGACATTTCGGTACTTTGGATTCCTTTTCTGCTTTTCCTTATGAAAGCAACATGTCAATTTTTAGGAAACATTATCAGAAGCCAGGCTTACTTATTCAGCAAATCTTCAATAGGATGACAGAAATTGACATTCATAGAACAAGCAATGATTATAATATAGATTCATCTATTCAAGTAATCCCATTGCGTAATGATAATAATTGTCATCAATATCGTAAAATTCGATTCAATGGAATATCCCTAAGTATAGAGACTCGTGACAACTGTTGTATTTTACACGATGGATCTATTTGTATCATTTTCAATATTGTCATGGATAATAACTCCTATCGTTTAGCAGTTAAAAGATTTTCACAGATTGAGGATTTTTATGATATTGGTATGTTATCCTCAGTTCTTCAAATATATAAATGTTCCACATTGAGTAACGACATCTTTTATGTTCATCTGGATGAAGTTCTTGCAAAGTGCTATAAAATGCCATTTTGGAATTCGATATCGATGGAAGATAGCGACAGTGATGAAGAAGATTTAGAAAAATCTGAATATGTTGTCGCTGCTCTTATACATAATGAGAAGCAATAAGAGGTATTTTTCAATATTCTCGATAGCTTAAGCAAATGGCTGTAATATGTTCTCCATTATTTTTAAGATTAACACATTTTATTTTTTTCTTTTTGTCGTTTTAGTTAATATTTAGGAAATAGGAGATTGTGTCATAATTCTATCTTGGCAAAGTTGGTGCTAATGTAAACTCGTGGAGAAAAGACAGATAGATAAAGGTAATACAATAGAACAAGAGTTATTCCATGATAAATAATTAAAAAATATTATTTCTAGGATATCTAAGATCCTGCGCACAATATCTTTAATAATAAATTTTTTATCTATTTTCTTAACTTAAGTTTTTAAAAATATGTGTTACCTTTAACAGTATAGTTTAAGTGCATTTTATTTCAGGATATAATATATTCACTGCAATATTGATATAATAATTGAATATGGCTCTACGCATAATAGAGAAAATGTTAGGAACAGGAATAAGGCTTTACGCACAATAGAGAAAATATTAGGAATAGGAATAAAGATTAAATATTAGAAGAAAGAGAGAGAAGATCTCTCTCTTTCTTTCTTTTTCCTAATATTTAATATATATTCCTATTCCAAATATTTTCTCATTGTTCGCAAAGTCTTATTCATATTCCTAATAATTTCTGTATTGTGCGTAGAGCCATATTAAATTATAGTGTCAATATTGCAATGTATATATATAATGATATTGTAAAAAGTTACGGAATAGGTCCTTATATCCTAAAATAAAATGCAGTTAAACTTTACTGTTACAGATGACACAGATATTTTTATACACATAAATATTTAAAATATTTAAATATTAAGAAAATGAATTAAAAATTATATTATTATAGATTTGAGTCAGTTTCAGAAAAAGGTGAATCGATATCGTAGCTGTAATGTGTAAAAAATATGTACTATATACTATTATGCTAATAAACATACGTTTTTGCTTCAGATGCAACGAACAAAGCGCGTTGTCGCTAAGCCATCTCGCTACCAGACGACTTCATCGGAGGACGAAGGTCCAAGGCGTCCAACGAAAAGATCCAACGATCCACCACCATACAATGACGGATGCGGAGATCGACGAGGACATCAGCGATCTACGAGGGATCTTAGAAGATGACTATACAAATACAGATAACAATATTTTTTCACAATCTCAAGACACACATTCGAACAAAAATTACTTGCAATGTCCACAAATGTCCACAAACGCACCATCACACACATATCAACCTACATATACACATCAACCTACATCTACTACATACACAACACTTCCCACCACTTCGCACACATTCACTCGCAATTACGATAATAATTATTTAAATTTACCTACATCTATTCCGACACATACACATACACGTACAGATGAACTGATTTATAACAAGAATACTACATATGAAACTCAGTTTCAGGCAAATGTGCAGCAATCAGGATGTGGGTCAACGCATAATTACTCAACAGACAATGAAATCTCACGGAACAATGAGAAAATTAATCGGTAAGTTTATATATATTTATATTGATATTTATATGTGAAAAAATGGGAATTTATTCTTTACGTATATAAACATAGAAATGTCATTAAACGTCAGTTAATGTTCGCAGATCTATTAATTCATTACAAAAGAGCGTGGATGGCGTCGAGACAGAACTGAAGTAAGTATCATATGTATTTTGTATCTATCAATACGTAACATATCTTCACAATACTAATTTTGCGTTGTATTTACAGAAGGATGAATACTTTACTTGAAAACGTCTTAAAATCCGTAAGGGATCATCGAGGTGTACCACGCAAGCCTGCAGTCCTCCCGATATCATCCTTAGCAGAGATGGATGATTTCCAAAACATCGATGAAAATCGTTACAACGATGTTGTAAGTAAAAAAGATAGAATTATTATTCTATATTTCTTACTTATTTTCTCTCTTTCCCTCCCTCCCCCCCCCCACTCCCCGCTCGCTCAATCTCTTTCTCTCTTTCACACACACACACACACACACACACACACGCGCGCGCGCGCGCATCCTCTCATTCATTCATTCAACTTTATATATGTGTTTACATTATCTAATCTGTTTTTACTTTCTTCGTTGAGGTAAATTATTTGCATTATATAGGCGGCTTCAACTTGAAGGACGCGATAAATCTTTGCTTGAAGGAGGCAATGAAGGATTCCTTGACGCTATCGTTTACATGGTGGGGCCGCGAAGGAGAACAAAAACCGTTATATAATACACGTATAATTATTGCAATTTATGGTACGATCTTTTCTCTTTTCTTACTTATTTATGGCATTACTGTTATTATCCTATACTATTAATTATAATGTACATTTAAATCTTTTTTCAGAGGCCGTGTGCAATAACAAGCATTTTCCGAAGCCAACTCGTTCCGAATTTCAGACCCAGGCTAAGGAAGGTCTCCGGGCGGCAAAGGAACGAGCTAGAAGCAAACTGCGTGGTCCACGTGTGCAGGTGTCTAACAGGAGAAATCGCGATTTTTGGAACGACGAACGAGAACCAGAAAGAAATGATTAATAATGGTAATTAATGTATAATAAGAAAATAGTAATCATACATGCGTATGCAGACGCACACGTACATATGTCATAATTATAATTATTTGTGTAGTTGCAGGTACGCTTACGGGAAAACGTTGACGTCCACCATCGCGAAGGGGCACAACATTCAGAAAGCAACGGAGGAAAACGGAGGAGACAGAGAACGACGCAGGACGATGCAGGACGACGGAGGACGATGGAGGACGATGGAAAACGACTGAGGACGACGGAGGACGACGGAGGACGACGAAGAACTACGGAGAAGAAAAATTAATCTGCATTTTTTAAATGCAAACCCGTCTCTGTGGTTACTGAAGCTGTACGAGAAAGTACTCAGTCCCAAACTCGGTATAAAAGATCGTTTCAAGTAGTCGTTATACCAAAACTGATTGTTTCAATTTAACGATTACTTGGATTTGATTTTACGTACTTAATTCGGGACTAAGACTTCCTCGCACAGTTCTGGTGGAGACTAATCGACACTTTCCAGTGCCTTTTTTATTGATCCGACGGAAGATCATCTTCGTTTTCGCAATCGGCATTTTTCAATGCAATTTTAATATATTAACGTTATATTTTAACCTAAAAACCTACTTTTCTAAAAAAGGGTAAGAGAAATGCGTTAAGTACACGCGCCATAGTTTTTGTGAAAAACTTTTATGTGTATTTTTTAATTTGCACAAGTAGTGTTATTTTAAACCATAAAAAATATTTTACCAATTATTTTAATATTGTGTAAAACATCCTACAGAGATAATGATATAAAAAAATTGCGCCAACTAAAAATAAAAGCATATAAAAATATTTTAACCAAAAAAAGTTGTACAAAATATGTAGTTGTTTTAATTTCCTATTTAATACATTGCAATATAATTAAAGTAGTAGGGCGCATAGCTAAAATAGTATATATTTTATAATTAACTAAGTGCACAATTATAATTTACCAATAACCATATATATTCTAAAAAGTTTAATGAAAAAGAGATTATATAAGACAAATTAAAAATTCATACAAAAATTAAAAATTAAAAATTTTTACAAATTAAAAATTAAAAACTTATGCTAAAATTAAAATTTTATACAAAATCAAAAATAAAAAAAATTTAGTTAAATAACTTTGCGCTGCTTAACTGACCAATATACTAATGATATTAACGTACTTCGTATATACGAGGGTCATTGAAAAGTTTCCGGCCTTTTTAAGAAAAACATATTTCGAAGCAAAACAAAATTTATTTCTCGACGTAGTCTCCCTGCAACTCGATACATTTGGTCCAACGTTTCTCCCATCTTTTTAAACCGTCAGAAAAAAATTGATTGTCTAAACCTGAAAAATACTGGTTTACAGCGTCTTCCACCTCAGCATTTGACCCATATTTTTTTCCCCCGAGAAATTTTTTCAAATTGGGAAACAGGAAAAAGTCGCTAGGAGCTAGATCTGGCGAATAGGGTGGGTGCGGAAGCAATTCAAACTTCAATTCGTTTAATTTTGACATTGCGACCATGCACGTGTGAACCCGAGCGTTATCCTGGTGAAACAGGATTTTTTCTTGGCCAAATGCGGACGTTTTTTCTTAATTGTGGCCTTCAATTTATCCAGCAATGCAGCGTAGTACTGTCCGTTGATTGTTTTACCCTTTGCAAGGTAATCGATAAGAATTATTCCACGGCTATCCCAAACAACTGTCGCCATCACTTTTCCTGCAGAGAGAACGACCTTTGCCTTCTTCGGAGCTGGTTCCCCCACCGCAATCCACTGCATTGACTGTTGTTTGGTCTGAGGCGTATCGTGGTGTACCCAGGTTTCATCGACGGTTATTGTTCGCCGCAAAAATTCCGCTGGATTTTTTTGATACAGGCTAAGACACTCGCGCGACATGTCCGCCCGTACGCGCTTTTGGTCGATCGTCAACAAGCGCGGCACCCAGCGCGCGGATAATTTTCTCATATCCAAATCTTGATGTAAAATCTTGTGCACCCGTTCAGATGATATCCCACAAGCCTCAGCAATATCCTTAACAGTCAATCGACGATCTTCCATCACAGTTCGATGCACTAAATCGACCATTTCGTCAGTTGTAGCGGTTTTCGGGCGCCCGGAACGTTCCTCGTCTAAAATGCTCGTACGACCACGTTTGTACTCGGCCACCCAATGTTTGACCGTTGTAAATGAAGGGGAGGCTTCACCGTATACAGAGTCTAACTCATCTTTTATTTCCTGAGTCTTTTTCCCTTTCAAATGAAGGAATTTTATCACTGCGCGATACTCAGTTTTCTCCATTGTTGACAGACAATGTCAGCTGACAACTTTGGAAGAGTGCCATAGACAAAGTAATGATCAGAATGACTTGAAATTTTTACGATTTACATATGTCAAGGCCATCTATCGGACGACGAAAGAAAAATTTTTTTCTACAATTACTTTATGTCGATGAAGCCGAAAACTTTTCAAATGGCCCTCGTACATTATTAATATTTGAAACTTCTTATCAAGACCGGCCACATACAAATGTTCTAACCTCACTTTATCATTATTATTTATTCCACTTACCAGTCATTGGCGGTGTTAATAAGTCCCCAATATTGGCCCATATCAAGTTCTTATCCGATTTACTGTATCCCTTCAAATTTTTTTTATACAACACAGGATTTGCTTTCACTAGTTCTATCAATGTCCTCCACGTGCTGATTTGCGTTTCCAATGAATCATTACAATCATCATCAATCACATCTGCGTCTTCATAATCCATATTTTCTTTCAAAGTTTCACCGAACTGTCAATTAATAATAAACAGCAATAATACGATAAATTGCAATTAAGCACGAACAGTCCGAACACATTTCGAGCGATCTTCGTAAGAGTAAAAGTAAGCGTAAAGAAATATAAATCATTCATTTCGCTTACGCCCTTACTCCAGCTCTCTTAAACCGGAAGTAGCTCTCTTACGCCTACTCTTACTTCTTACACCAAGCTTACTCCGGCTATTGTAGACGACGTTTTATAAAGCGTAGTTTAATTTAAACAATTGCGTTCACTCGCGCCTTCATCTGTGCGGTTTGGCTCTTATTAGCCGTTTATTTTATTATTAAATAATATTGGTATGTAAGTTTTAGAATATTGATATTTTGTAATATAATATATTTGATAAATATATATAAATAATTAATCCTACATTTTAAACTTATTACTCATTAACCTCACCCTCACCTTCATAAAGTTTTAAATATTTATTTCAACAATAATTATAATAGTAAGGGCACTGAAAATGACGTCCATTTTAGATCCTTTTTTGGATTGCTTTGGACATCCGAAGTAGTGAAAAACCGACGTCCTATGAACGTCCAGTGGATATCCGTCGGACTTAATTCAGACATCTTATGGACGTCCAAATGTCCGAATTCGAACGTCCAGTGGACATCCATAGGAGTTCCATGTGCTATCTGTTGTAAGGGAATTATATTTAATAACTTTAAAAATTAATTTATTATTTTTTCATTAAAGATAATTCAAAACACAACATAAAATATTTTTTTTGAAGTAATTTGTTAAATACATAATATGTTGAATACATAGTAACGCGAATGCGAGTAATGAACGAATCGACGTAAGTGAAGCAAAACAATCCGTGGTTTTAGCTGGATTATTTACAAGTTTAAAGCGATTATTTCTAACAAAGCTGAAAGTTGCTTTGAAACATTAAGGATAGATATCTGTCGCATATTTATTAATTTAGTTTTTTGAAACTGTGCTTTCATTACATCAACGACTTATATTCATCAGATCATTACGTAATAAGTTTCAATCTGACCGCAGATGTATTTTTCATCAAGAGATTTGACGGATAGTACAGTTACGTATTATATAATTTCTATTTATCAACAGAATATCATAAAAACCATTAACTATCACTACATACCCACATCGTCCGTTGACTTCATTCTAGTCCAAAATTATTCTGACAACGTGACTGTGAGAAATGAAATCTGTAAGAATTCATTTGTCTACAATTCTAGAATCTACTAATAAGTTGTAAGAAAATAAAATATATAAAACGTTATCAAAATGAAATCGATTCACAAAAAATTATGAGAATAATATTAACTTACAAATTCAAGAAAATGAAAATTAAATGTAAAAGAATATCTGTCAACAAGAAGAAGAATATAAATTCATTGTCAAGATGAGAGAGAGAGAGGGGGGAGGAAGAGGGAGAGGGGGGAGAGAGAGGGAGAGAGAAAGAGGGAGAGAGGGAGAGGGAGAGAGAGGGGGCGGGAGAGAGGGGGAGGGAGGGAGGGGGAGGGAGGGAAGGGAAGGGAGGGAGAGAGGGGGAGGGGGAGGGGGAGGGAGGGAGGGAGAGAGAGGGAGAGAGAGAGAGAAAGAGAGGCAGGTAAGATAAAGTTTACGATAAAGTTAATCTCATTATTTTTCTACCTATATCGTTTCTAAGCAGTCGCAAATTTTATAATTCGAAATTCTTAAGCAATAATAGAAAATTTCGATAAGCGATTAACACTCTGAAATCATTGAAAGATTTCTATTCATTATAACATATTTATTTTTGCTCAGAGTCGCCTAAAGATTTCTGAAAAATTTCTTTTATTATAAGATATTAGTTCTTGCTCAGTAATGGTAATTATGTTTCTAAATCTCACAAACACAAAGTCATTGTTTTATATTATATGAATATTCTAGAAATCAATACTGACGACCTTTTAATTTTCAATTTTGTAATTTATGTTTGTTTTTTATTCCTTATTTTATTTAGAAATATCTGTCATTTGAACTTATTTATTATGAGATATATTATTTTTTATATTAACAATTCAAAAAATATCGCATTTTACTTTTTCTCAATTATTGATATCAAAATTGTTATATATATATATATATATATACAGGGTGTCCCATTTTAAAAGTTCCAGCCTTATAACTTAATACTTTTATGCATAAAATAATAAGACCAATCAATTAATGTAAAGAAAACACATAATTGCTTTCAAAAAAAGTATGCAGTTGCATGTTGCAAATTACATACTTTTTCTTAATAGCAACTATGTGTTTTTTTACACCAATTTATTGGTCTTATTATTTTATGCATAAAAGTATTAGGGTAAGATTACCGAAAACTGAATGTTTTACATGATATTTTGTATTTTATGTCAAAATACTGTAAACTTTAAGCCTTATAACTCGAAAAGTACTTAATGAAAAAATAACTCATTATAGTGTTTTGGAAAGCTCTCGAGGTAAGCTACAAGAATATGTAATGAAAAATAGGGAGTTCTATTTAAAAAGTTCAAAGTGACTTTTATATGACCTTGAAAATGACCTTTAATGTCGAATCCAAGGTCACTATTAGATAGCACCCTTTGTTCCCTACAACTTTTATCCGAGTCGTTTTCTTTCAAACGTTGATCCTGAAAAGTTATGAGGGTGGAACTTTTAAAATGGGACACCCTGTATAATATCAATATGTGTGTACGATTTCGATATCTCTATAAAAATTTATTTATATATACTCGTTCCTTATATATAATTATATACAATTTTGAAATCTCTAGAAGGCGGTCCAAGCGAGCCAACATTTCCCAGGGCATTCGTGGAATTTGATAATAGACTAAATGAGGGACACAACATTAAAATAAAATTAAGGTAAAAATTTAAATGCTTAGCTCGTATCCTTTTATTCTCTTATGTACAACAACATATATATATATATATATATATATATATATATATATATATATATATATATATTGTTCCTCATATACATATATGTATAATATACATATATGTATAATATTTCTAGTTTTCTCGTTTTACTTAAATAACGAAATCCAAAAATTGTTTCGCAATATCGAGAAATTCCTCTCGAGAAAGAAAGATATCATTTTCCTTTTTTATTTATTTATTCCGCTTTTCTTTATCCGCTTCTCCCAGTGGAAAAAACCTAGGCGAAAGTCTAGAGCGGTCGCCAAGCAGTCGCGTAATCGCCGCAACAAGCAATTAAGAAATTACTGACTCGGGCTTCGGCGGAAAATCAATCTAAAAACCCCGCGACTAGTACACATAATAATTCAGCTACTACTATAAGTAATGATTCAGCGACTAATATAAATAATGATTCTGCGACTAGCATAAGTAATAATACTAATGACACTCTAAACAATCACCCACACATACTTAATCACCCCCGACTTTCTCTCATCTCGTCCCCGGAACGTCTGTCCTCCCCCTCAGTACCCCCTTCTCCCTCTCGTGAGGATTCGCCATCTCCGAGAGTACCAACTCCCCCTCCTCCTTCTCGCGAAAACTCGCCATCCCCGAGAGTCCCGACTCCCACTCCTGCTTCTCCGCAATCCCCGTGTACTCCCCCAAGATCCCCTTCATCTATTTTAATCATCTTAGAAGACTCCCCTCCCCCTTCTCCCCTCACAATTTCCTGTCCACGAGTCCCCGAGATCGCTCTCGCCTCCCATCATCGAACTCGGAGATTCCCCCCTTCCATCACCCTCGCCACCTCCCCCCGAAAATGATTTTTCTCCTCTGTTTTATAAAAATTTATTAGATTACTGCTTGAAAGTTCTCCCTCCATACACGGATCCTCTCCCCGAAGATGCCTTCACCATCGGACCAGGTCCTGTAAATCTTGCCGACCTGAAGAAAATCTTAACTGAATCTCCCCCTGACACCGCAATTCCATGTTTCCATCCCTCCCGCAGATATCCTGTGGCCGTTTCCATCAAATTCTTTTGGCAAATTTATAAACCATCCACCATGCTGTTCGAAGAAGTACATGACACCTGATACCTTATATACACGCACATGTAATTATAACTTTAAATTTTATATTTTATAAACAGGGTGTCCCAAAATCACCAAACACCGTTTCACTGACAGATTCTGTGGAACATTCTAAGACGAAAACTCTTATGCGAAAATGTCGAGGCTATAATAGTTTTTAAATGGGAAGCACTTAGAGTTGACCAATCAGTCTGCGGAAATTTCGCGCGCTCAGACATGGAACATCGCACAGCGAGTGAAGGTGCTCTTATACATTGACTTAGTTTTTAGATATTGACATAATTGTGCATACGACAAGGAAATTACTTTGTAGTTTTATCTGTGATTGTTTAATTTACTATACATAAAGATTAATTCCAGTATTACGGAACATCAATCAATAAATATGTCAAATGAAATGCGTCACAAACTGACGCATGACTTTTCTCGTATGGTAAACATATTCAAATTATGTCACTCGATAATTTTATATTTCTATGATAAAATAGGAAGAAATAAATAATAACGTATAATAATAACGTAGAATTTTCCTACATCGATAATTACATAGAACAGATAGAATATGTAAAATCGGTAAAAGTCAAGAAATGTCTTAATTATTTATCCAATTTTAATATGTGTTTATAAACTATAAGTTGTCGACACATGTCTTTAGTAATTACGATAACATATCAAAGGACAAGAGAAATAGAGTTATAAAATTATATCGAAATAAAAGTATGTTTTCAGAATTCATAAAATTAGACATACCATTCTTTTATGAGTAAGACATTTTACGATTATTCGAATATTTTATTTCGATAAAAAGATAGCTAATTTCATAACTCATTTTTCTCATTTTCATATGTACGGGCATGATGTCTACGAACAAGATCTTTCTTGATTGACACAATGGATCCTATATCTCGTATCCGATTATCAAACGCAAAAATACGTTAGCATTTGGAAATATCCGTTCTGGAAATTGATTAATGTATTTCCCGCGCAACATCGTAATAATAATAATGGCATTAACAAATGAAAGAAGTTCTTAGCAACTAATATAACTTTCGAGAGAGAAAGTTATCTAACGCATCGAGATCTTACAGAATCGAAATGGATTATACAGCTAATGAATATTGTGATATGTTATTATTTATGGTGAATGTGATCAAAATTCCGTAGTTGCCGCGCGGGAATACGCTGTGCGATTCCCAGAACGAAGACATCCAAATGCACACGTATTTTTGCGTTTGATAAATCGGGTGCGAGAAACAGGATCCGTTTTGCCAATCAGGAAAGATCTTGTTGGTCGTAGACGTCATGTTCGTATAAATGAAAATGAGGAAGCAATCTTGTTGGCGGTAAATGAAGATCCATCTATCAGTATACGAGAATTAAGTCGAAGATTTGAAGTGTCCAAAAGCTCGATACAACGCATTTTAATGGAAAACAAAATGCATCCGTATCATTTTACAAGAGTCCAGAATTTATTACCTCAAGATTACGGAAATAGATTAACTTTTTGTGAATGGTTATTGGCACAAGAGGAAAATCAACCCGGTTTCGTGCGAACAATCTTATTCACTGACAAATCTTGTTTTACACGCGAAGGTGTATTTAATATTCATAATTCCCATATTTGGAGCAACGAAAATCCTAATGAATACATTGTTCGAAGTTATCAACGTCGTTTCAGTATAAATATATGGGCCGGCATGTTAAACAATTTAATAGTAAGTTACTCTGTTATATGTATTGTATGATTTTTAAGCCAAACTATGTACAATAAAAGCCAATACAAATAATGCTTTCAATATCAAATTGCAGATTGGACCTTTTGAAATGCCTGCAAAACTTAATAGCGCTATTTATAACAATTTTTTAATCCACGATTTACCAGATCTGTTGGAAAATGTACCGTTAAATACACGGCAAAACATGATATACCAACAAGATGGAGCGCCACCGCATAATTCGCGTATAGTTCGACAAACGCTGCAAGAAAAATTTTTAAATAGATGGATTGGACGCGGTGGTCCTATAAGTTGGCCTGCCCGCTCACCGGATCTAACTACGATGGATTTTTTCTTGGGGTCACATAAAACAATACGTGTATAAGGAACGAATTGATGATCGTGTTGAACTACAAGATAAAATAATCGAAGCTATTGCTACTATAACGCCCCATATGATTACAAGTGCTACAACGAGTTTTCTTCGACGCGCTCAACTGTGTATTGAGTGCCATGGTGGCCACTTTGAACAACTCTTATAAATAGGTATCATTTTAATATCATTACAATAACTAACGTATTAATCAATTAATTATTATTTAAAAGTTATATGCATTATTATTGTTTCTTTCTTAATCAAGCATATTATTTATAACTAATGTTATAAATTTTCTTTACAGATGTTTTATAATACTTATTATTCAAAAGTACCCCTTGCGTATTAAATGTGCGTTTGCATTTAAAATTTGATTCATCAGTGAATAAGATTGTTCGCACGAAACCGTGTTGATTTTCCTTTTATGCCAATAACCATTCACAGAAATTTAATCTATTTCCGTAATCTTGAGATAATAAATTCTGGACTCTTGTAAAATGATATGGATGCATTCTGTTTTTCAATAAAATGCGTTGTATCGAGCTTTTGGACATTCCAAATTATAATGTAATAACATTCATAATAATGTGTATAAAATGTTAATAAAAAAATTAGTTATGAAATTAGCTATTTTTTATCGAAATAAAATATTCAAATAATCATAAAATGTCATTCATAAAAGAATGGTATGTCTAATTTTATGAATTCTGAAAACATACTTTTATCTCGATACAATATATAACTCTATTTCTATCGTCCTTTGATGTTATCGTAATTACTGAAGACATCTGTCGACAACTTATAGTTTATAAACACATATTAAAATTGGATAAATAATTAAGACATTTCTTGACTTTTACCGATTTTACATATTCAATCTGCTCTATGTAATTATCGATGTAGGAAAACTCTACGTTATTATTATACGTTATTATTTATTTCTTCCTACTTTATCATAGAAATATAAAATTATCGAGTGACATAATTTGAATATGTTTACCATACGAGAAAAGTCATGCGTCAGTTTGTGACGCATTTCATTTGACATATTTATTGATTGATGTTCCGTAATACTGGAATTAATCTTTATGTATAGTAAATTAAACAATCACAGATAAAACTTCAAATTTCCTTGTCGTATGCACAATTATGTCAATATCTAAAAACTGAGTCAACGTATAAGGGCACCTTCACTTGCTGTGCGATGTGCCATGTCTGGCAAACCATGGGTTTGCCCAGATAATCGACTGTATCATTTAAAATAAAACACCCTGTTATAC
>OZ020549.1:10530504-10630381 GCA_963971435.1 Lasius platythorax | reverse complement strand
TATGAAGAAATTATATGCATATAAAAAATACATATCGATTCTTATTTAAATTTGCTAGCCACATTTTAAAGAAATATATACCATCTTCTTGAAATTTAATTGTTAAAATTGTTATTGTTAATATTTTCTTGATATTTTTATCAAATACTTTTTAGTGATACATACACTATTTTCACACATAAAACTGAAATCAGTGTGTGCAACAGTGTATAAACATTCAAGCCGTAATTCGACAATATGACCCTTCAACATTATCGCGTATTAAATCGTCCATAACGTTGCTAAAACCTACATTATCATATGTATATATGATTGAAAATTATGGTTTACACAAGGTAGGTATATATTGAGTAAATTTTATTGAGATCTGCATCTAATAAATTAAATTCAACAAGACTTTTTTTAACAAAATATATAATATTTAAGGTAACTCAAAACAAAGTCGAAGTACATCAAAAATAATCATCTTGACGGTGTGAATAACGTGAAGGTGACAGCTGCGATTAATGGAGAAACGCTATGATTGAGGAAAGGTGGAGGGAATTCAAATATAAAAATAATCATCTACAATTAAAATATGTGATAAAAATTAATATTTTTTATAAATATAATTCAAAATTATTACAAATAATAAAAATGCCACAAAAGTACTATAACCGTAAGATTCTTACTAAAAAATAACTGTGATATATATACATATTTATTAATATTTTATTATTATTTCTGTTTTAAGAGATAATAATAACGGTCACGCGCACAACTTCTTCGAAATAAAATATGACTACAAATATGACTACAATTTGTATGTTATTTTACAAAATATCTTATTTTCTTCTTTATATTATAAGAGTCTTTTTATTTTCTTTCTGCCGTATATAAAGTGTTATATTGTTTCATCTTGTGTGCGATGTGCTCAGTATATCGTTGTCATAAAATAAAACAATAAATTTATTTATTTTCTACAAATTATTCAATACAACTTGTTATAGCCTAAGCTATAATATTAGAATTAGACGGATAATTATAATATTAAGGGTCACTCACTGCGTGACCCGCAGACGCAGCTTAAACGCGAGGCGAACGAACCATTGCGCAAAAATGCAAACGAAGTAGCCGATCTTTGAACTGCTTCGCTTGCAAGTGGACTTTGGCTACACGACCTGGCCTAAATACGGCCTATGTAAATACTAAATAATTAGGGTCATTTCCTAAAAATAACCATATATAAGCGACCTGCCGAATCACCGCGCGAGCAATATAACGAAAAGGTGAACGTCTAGTTGAGTCGCTATCGAAGTCCGAATGCGCGAGTAACGCGAGACGAATTTATACGCAAGTGCGAGCGTTAAATAGTGTAGCATAGTATAACCGCGCTCCGCGTTATAAAAAATACGTGAATGTATGTTCAAGTGTTAGTAAGTGGAATTATTGTTAAAATAAAAACCCAATTGTTTGCTAAAAATTGTTTGCTGCTTAAAACAAACAGTTTTAATCACTAAAAGATCTTCGTGCCCTACACGGCCCCAAGATCTCTATCTCTAATCCGGCAAGGATCCCGATAAATTCCTGCCTCTCACGAGAGGCACAACAAACTCTTCTCCGCTCGTCGAAAATAAAAGCAGTAAGAGCAATAAGAACAAAATTTATATGTATACTATTATGTGTTATAATATTTCTGTAAAAAAGAATGTGAAGAATAAATGTCTTAACTATTAAATTTCTTAACTATTAAAATTCTAATTTGTGTTATTTCATGATCGGTGATTTGCTTAAAATTTTGAAATAATTTTATTTTTTTAAAGTAAGTTTATGATGCTTGGAATTAATAGTAAAAGATATAAAATATAATTGATACACACCCATTCATGCCCGCCCCCCACACACCCACAGTCACAAAACGGTAGAGAACTTTTCTATTCGTTTTAACCCGCTCTATCTGCACACGAAAAGTGATGGTTATTATCGGACATACTGTATATACATATATAAATAGATCTATCTTTGACATTATATGCTTTTAAGTTTTTATATTTTAACAATTTTCAAATTTTTTTCCTTAAATATAATAAAAAATATAATATTTTAAAGAATATAATGCTTTTAAAAAATGTACAGCTACAAGGAGCATTAAATGGAATACAATTTTTACCAAAAATATTATTTAAGTAGTAATTTAATATTCAACGCAGAAAAATAATTTCGGAATTTTCAAAGGGTGTTTTATCTATTTCGAAATTCTATCCTAACTTATGAAAAGATATGTGTATTGCATATTTTTTGATGCTTTACAACTGCACATATAAGTTTGAATAAAAAATGCATATCGCATTTGAATATACTTCCTAAAGACACAAAAAGATCGTAATAAGTGCATTATCATGTCTCTCCTTTACTTTAACCCTTACATTTCTACTTTGTGATTGTGTATCCGCTGAACTTTGACAAAATGTATATTAAGTTGAATTTAATTGAATGTGTAATTATACCGATTATATAACTATTATATTACATAAGTATAAACTATTTTTTCCGGAAGTGAGGATGTTATAATATATTGAGTTGGTTGTCACACAGTTCATATCTGAATTAACAGAGAAAGTAGAACATGTTCTGTTTTATGGTATAGATTGCCGTCGTGTTAATCAGTTTATAAAGTTATGTTTTAGAATAGAATCGTCGCTGCTGTTAATTTCATAAAAAATTTTTTAAAATTAAACGTGGTAAATATAAATTTTTCTTGTTTTTTTTCTATTATATTTTTTCCTTTATTAATTTTTGAGTAAATTATCCCAAAGATCATTTCTGTATGTAACTAAATCATGTACACTGTTTCGTATTATCATCTATTTATTTACTTTATCACGTCACCACAATAACGTTACAATGATAAGTCTATATCCTTCGGTTCACGGTCGTGAAAATTCGATTATTATTGCAAGGTCAAATGTCGCTTGCTGATTTATCGATCTGATACTTGAAAAGTATCAGAGCTCGCTCTCATGCATCACTCACTTTTCCAACATCGACTCGAGACATTGTCCGCACAATCAATATATAATAAATCTATCTTTCAACTTTAAAGTCGCGCGGTGTTATTAATCTACCTGCCTTCCAAGACTCTGCCACTCAAGAAGAAAAAGACAGAGGTCGATATCTCGTTTGCGTCGTTTGAGGAATAATACTACCCGAGAATTACACGCAAAATATCTAACATACACAATATAGTGCGCACAATTAAAGCATACGTGAAATAAAGTTTACATTTTTCTCTATTCTCTCTTTTTGCGTTTAAGTATTTTAAACATTTTTATACTGCTAATTTTTTTGTTAAAACTGCTTTTCTACCTTGAAATCTCTCAAAATGCGAAATTTTTTTTTGTCTCTT
The DNA here is from genome assembly GCA_963971435.1 of Lasius platythorax. Lineage (NCBI taxonomy): Eukaryota > Metazoa > Arthropoda > Insecta > Hymenoptera > Formicidae > Lasius > Lasius platythorax. Next base: position 10,626,996 of record OZ020549.1, on the reverse strand, counting down.
AATAATAATAACACATTTTATGTATATTTGCATAGTTTTATTTATTTTTGGACTTTTTATTCATAATTTTCTATGAACTTATATATTCTCTTATTATTATAATATTTCGTAATCCAATTTTATTGAATCCACTGATTTATTCAACAAATTGCTAAGTAATTTGATAATAATGATAATAGTTATAATAATGATAGTAATAATGATAATAATGAAATATTGGATAATTAAACTAATTTTGCTATATTCCCACTAAACAAAATAACGTTTCAGGAACGTTACAGCAACGTCACATTGTGGCAGTGTGATGTTTGCCGGTATATCTCAGAAACATCTATAAAACATGTCGGTAACCCAGAATGTCCTACCTCTTTTATGTTACATATGGGACGTTCCATTTGCGACGTTCCTGGAACGTTTAAGGAACCTAGATGTAGCGTCCGAGAAACATTCCAGTGTACATCGCAGGAACGTTTAAGTAATATCACTGCGACTAGAAATTTTTTATCTCAATTATGTTCCATATGAAACATCTTATTTGTAACATTTTTGGGACGTATATGAGACATTACTGAAACATTTTTATTAATGTTGCACGAACGTTTTATTGATATCTAGGTGACCTTAATTATTGTAGCGCAGTAACGTTTCAGGTGTAATATTTTTATTGTAACGTTCATGTAACAAATCTGCAATGTTACATTATATGTAATTGAAACATCTCAATAATCCCAGGGAGAAATACAGATCGAAGATCCGTCTAATAGACATCTAATAGACGTTCATAGACGTCTATTAGATGTCTATTAGATGTCTATTAGACGTTTCTTCGACCTGTATTTCTCCCTGGGAATGTTATTCTAAAAACATTACAGTAACATCACAAAGGTCAATATTTGTAACGTTCTGGGAAGATCAACGCGTATTTATTCGCATGTAAATAAATATTAATTGTACGTAATTAATAAACAGCAAGAATAATGGTGTCTATTAATTAATAATGTACAATTAAAATTTATTTATTGATAAATATGAAATTCCGTTCTGCTGACTTGGAATAAAGAAAAAGCAAGTTGGTAGTTCACACACACATACAGGGTGTCCGGTATCAAACGGACCAACGCTCGTGAGCGGGTAGAGCGCAGTAAACTGAAAAGAAAAGTCCTTTACTATTTTGCTAAATTCGCAATAGTTATTGCGTTATTAATTAAAATATCTGAGCTAATGAGCGCGTGGAAAGCGGTAGGCCGGAAACAGTAGGCATGTACGATGGCTTACTTTTTTACGTCTCTTAACAACGGAAGCATCATCTAAGCGAGAGGTGGAGTCACGCAGCGAGCGACGAGCGACGCGTGATATTTGTTGCTAAGAGATATAAACAAATAAGCCATACCTTACATGTCTACCGATTCCGGCCTACCGTTTCCCACGCGCTCATTAGTTCAGATATTTTAATTAATAACGCAATAACTATTGCGAATTTAACAAAATGGTACAGGACTTTCCTTTTCAGTTTACTGTGCTCTACCTGCTCACGAGCGTTGGTCCGTTTGATACCGGACACCCTGTATATAATTAACTTAAGATACATAATTGACGATAAAACAACAATCGCTGACACGACTATAATTAAGATAAATTATACTATCACATACTACTATAAAAGAATAAATTAAAAAGAACAAGATGGCATAAACTAAAGAATTCCTTTTTTTCGTTTATCAAATCTGTAGGTATATGTCATGGTCAGTGCTGTTAATGTGGTCAATAACGAGTTCTGGTAATATATAACATTATTATCATTTCTAATTGCACGCACTCGCTAAATAATTTTAATACAACGTTTCAATATAAAAATATTAATTTTTCTTTGATTTTAACGTAAAAATAAAAAAAATCTATGAATTAATACACTAGATACACAAGTAACTATTATATTGTGATACTTAAAAATTGAAAAGTCTATAAATATGACATAAAACTTATTGACGTGGTTGCTGCTTTGCCTGTAAAAAATAAAAGTGATAATAAATATGTTATATCGAAAACAATAAAATACAAGTAAAACGTAAAAACATACTAGTTCTCTGTCGTAGCGAGTTTTTGAGTGCCTTAATCAAACTGACACATAGTTCTGAAATTGTTTATCAGTCAAAAATGAAAAGTGTTTTCTAGTTGATCCTACAAATGTAACAAAAAAAAAGTTAATATAGTATCGGGACAATCATTATGCTATTAAAAGCATTAATTTTATAATTAAACTTATATATTTTTAAATTTCTATATACGTTTTAAAATGTCCATAATTATTAGTGTGTTCACTTCGAAGTTGCCTTTGCGACCCAGCCAGGAACATTTTGTACCCAATTTATTTGTAAATATTTTTTCTAACCCAGCTTTTATTTGGTCGTGGCGAGAAGTGCCTCCTAATAAATAGAAAAATGTTTCCTACAAAGAAAAATGTACATACAGAAATATACAATAGTTCGGGTCTTTTCTGGTAAATATTGAGCATCCTGTGTCTATTTTAGTATTTTAGAATTTTAGTTAGAAGGAAAAAGGGTTAAATATATATTTTTTAAATATAGATATCAGTATTTTTTTTTGGCATATTCAATGCGGTACAATGAAATTAATGAATGTTATAAAATAGTCCTAGTTCAATCAAGTTTGAGCAACCAAAATTGTTTTTGACAGCAATTTCTTTCTAACCATTTACATTATTTAACCAGTTCGAGCCTTGAATTTCATGTCTCGGATATTCAAAAAACAAGAAATAAGAAATGTAGACTACTTTTACCATTTGTTTTTTCCTTCCTGATTAGTTTTTAATGCGATGTCGAAATCAAGAAATTTTGTAAATTTCTTGAAAGGTTTGTTTGGAATAAGAGAAAAACTACTACAGTTTGAACCAGATGCTGAGAGCAGTGGAAGCGGATTACTTGTACGCTCTAATTGTGCTAAAAATGCATTCTGTTGTTCTAATAATTTTTTAATCGCAATCTTGTTTTGCAGGATTGAAACAATATTCTGACTATCTGAAATATAAATTTACAAATTATATTACTATAAACGAAAGGACAATAAATATGAATGATTACCTGATGGGAAATTCTCAAAATGATATTGGTTGGTATATTATTTAATACTGGATCAGCAGCATCTTTCGGATCTAAATAATAATGGAAATTTTAGTAATATCATCATCGTATATATTTAATATCTACAGGTATGTCAAAACAGCTTATTAGATTAAGATATGTTAATGTAAGTATCAATTTCAATCAATATAATTTTGAATGTATATTATTTTAATAAAATTCGAGATCAAATTAGAAAGACTTAAGTACCACTTACAACAGACACTCTTACATGACAAAACATTTTTTATACTTTTTAAACTTTCAAATAGAGACACTCATACCACTCGACCAATACTAGCAAATAAATTAAACGGGCGAATTTGGAAGAATATTTTTCAGGGAAACGTCTCTCTTGGTTTGAGATTACAAGATTCCCTTGATCATCCTCCAAACATCCCGTGAATAAATAGGCGAGAAAAATATAGGTCCGAAAAGTCGCTGAAGCAGGAATCGAACCTGCGTCTTTCGCTTGCCGGGCGACTGCTTTAACCATCTAAGCTATTCAGACCCTTTCGATCCTATATTTTTATCTTGCCTTTTTAATAGATGTTAGTAAACAATAATTTGAGAACGTTTTACCGGCTCTCAACGGTGAAAGATGTAAATTCTAATATTGTGTGTTAGCTCCATAATTAGGTCCAGGAGCGAATTAAATTAACTAATTAATAATTTTCTACCGCTAGTCAAATAAATTTCAAATAGAGACACTCATACCACTCGACCAATACTAGCAAATAAATTAAACGGGCGAATTTGGAAGAATATTTTTCAGGGAAACGTCTCTCTTGGTTTGAGATTACAAGATTCCCTTGATCATCCTCCAAACATCCCGTGAATAAATAGGCGAGAAAAATATAGGTCCGAAAAGTCGCTGAAGCAGGAATCGAACCTGCGTCTTTCGCTTGCCGGGCGACTGCTTTAACCATCTAAGCTATTCAGACCCTTTCGATCCTATATTTTTATCTTGCCTTTTTAATAGATGTTAGTAAACAATAATTTGAGAACGTTTTACCGGCTCTCAACGGTGAAAGATGTAAATTCTAATATTGTGTGTTAGCTCCATAATTAGGTCCAGGAGCGAATTAAATTAACTAATTAATAATTTTCTACCGCTAGTCAAATAAATTTCAAATAGAGACACTCATACCACTCGACCAATACTAGCAAATAAATTAAACGGGCGAATTTGGAAGAATATTTTTCAGGGAAACGTCTCTCTTGGTTTGAGATTACAAGATTCCCTTGATCATCCTCCAAACATCCCGTGAATAAATAGGCGAGAAAAATATAGGTCCGAAAAGTCGCTGAAGCAGGAATCGAACCTGCGTCTTTCGTTTGCCGGGCGACTGCTTTAACCATCTAAGCTATTCAGACCCTTTCGATCCTATATTTTTATCTTGCCTTTTTAATAGATGTTAGTAAACAATAATTTGAGAACGTTTTACCGGCTCTCAACGGTGAAAGATGTAAATTCTAATATTGTGTGTTAGCTCCATAATTAGGTCCAGGAGCGAATTAAATTAACTAATTAATAATTTCCTACCGCTAGTCAAATAAATTTCAAATAGAGACACTCATACCACTCGACCAATACTAGCAAATAAATTAAACGGGCGAATTTGGAAGAATATTTTTCAGGGAAACGTCTCTCTTGGTTTGAGATTACAAGATTCCCTTGATCATCCTCCAAACATCCCGTGAATAAATAGGCGAGAAAAATATAGGTCCGAAAAGTCGCTGAAGCAGGAATCGAACCTGCATCTTTCGCTTGCCGGGCGACTGCTTTAACCATCTAAGCTATTCAGACCCTTTCGCTTTAATTCGCTCCTGGACCTAATTATGGAGCTAACACACAATATTAGAATTTACATCTTTCACCGTTGAGAGCCGGTAAAACGTTCTCAAATTATTGTTTACTAACATCTATTAAAAAGGCAAGATAAAAATATAGGATCGAAAGGGTCTGAATAGCTTAGATGGTTAAAGCAGTCGCCCGGCAAGCGAAAGACGCAGGTTCGATTCCTGCTTCAGCGACTTTTCGGACCTATATTTTTCTCGCCTATTTATTCACGGGATGTTTGGAGGATGATCAAGGGAATCTTGTAATCTCAAACCAAGAGAGACGTTTCCCTGAAAAATATTCTTCCAAATTCGCCCGTTTAATTTATTTGCTAGTATTGGTCGAGTGGTATGAGTGTCTCTATTTGAAATTTATTTGACTAGCGGTAGAAAATTATCAATTAGTTAATTTTTAAACTTTGTAATTATATAGGGCTTATATCAATGATAATATTTTAGCCGTAGGTACAATTAATAAATTAATAGACACTGTTAAGTGGGATCACTTAAAATCGACTTGTATTAAATACTTTATTGTACCAAAAATTATTTATTTATACCTTCAGAGGCAATATCATCCTCTTTGTTTTGACCCACATTTATTGTTGTTTCATCCATATTTTCGGTACCCTTGTCCAAGTCTTGGTTATCATTATTAATCAAATCTAAATGTATAAAAAAATACATTACTAAGCATTACTTTATTTGCAAGTTTAAAAAAAAATGATGTTAAAGATTCATAAAAATAATATATTTATTTATTATCATACCATTTAACTGTTCATTTTGTAAATGCAAATCCATAACAGTTATTGACGGAGGTGGTGTCATTCGCGGATTTGAATCGTCATCATCATTTAAGTTGGTTGCTGTAACTGGTTGGGATGTAGTTTTCCTTTTTCTTTTCCCTCGGCCTAATTGCGAACATGATGTATCTGATGTATCCGTTCGAGTTTTTTTATGTACAACATCCAGAGCTTCCTTATATGAATCTGTAATTACAAATTATTTTATTAATTGTCTATATACATATACATACATTTGTATTACATGGTTTATATAAGTCTTTTCTATAACCGTATTCATAAATATGGGAAGTTATGATTTGATATATTGAATACGAAACTGTCATTTTTTATATAAAACATGTTTAGTTAAGATATTATTATCTTATTATACTATCAACATTTTTATGACAATACTTTCTACTTTGCAATTTATTAGTTGTACTATGTACTTTTGCCAATTGTCTTTTGGGGGTTCTTTCCGTAATATATATTTCCTAGCATTTTTTTCCGGCCATTTACACATTATTTGATTATTTGTAAATATCATCCATGACGTTGGTACAACTTCTACAGAGTTTGATTCGCCCTCTATATTGACAAATTCAATCACTGACCAGGTCTGCAAAGCATATAAACGATTTAATTTTCAATTAATAAAAATATTACTATAATATGTTATATTACTATATTACTATAATATATTACTATAATATGTTATATGATATACTCATATCTACTGAAAAATACCTAAACTATTATTTACAATTATATTATGATATTTTATATCATTCTTGCATATGAATCAATGGCATGATGATAAAACCATCGTCATAAGGAAATTTTACACATTTCTGTTTAATGTCGTGAATATTGACTGCCCACTAAACACTGTTATATATATGTTACATTGATGTTATAAAACCAATTGTTACAAGTAATATTGCATGAGTGTTACTGATATGTTGCTATAACATAATTATTTCCCATTCATAAACGTAACATGTTATATAACATTTGTTACGTAGCGATAACATAGTAAAGTTATATTTTTGTTATATTATTATAATTGTGTTATGTTATGTATGTAACTAATATTTATAATTAAATATATAAAGGTTTCTTTTTTTAATACAAATATTCATTTTATGCATGTTAAAATGTACATGCTTTATTTAATTCTTTTACATTTTATACATTTCACAAAGAATACATACTGATAAATAACGCATATATATGTTTATGAAATATAATTATAATCATAACTAAACATGTTATATAGTGATATGTAAACATATGTTAAATATATATTATAATCATAATAACTAAACATATTAATCATTTAAAAATGATATTAACACTTTATTAAAGTTATAAATTATAGAAATAAAAATAACATTTTTGTATTCTTTTTATACTATATTTTATTTATTACATAGTTAATTTGTACTTTATTTGATATCTTTAAGCTATTTAAAAGAAACTAGTAAAAAAGTATATTAGTTATATAATAATCGATATTATAAACAATGAAAAAAAGTAACATTGAAAAGTCCACAAAAAAAGGAAATAAATAAAGGTTGCTTAATTAACGACAAATATTGTTAAAAGATTTTATGAAACGACAGTTTGATGAAATGTTTAAGAATATTATTCAATTATTTCAAAAATAAACCTTTACCAACTTATATAAAAAAATTTGATAATTTAGAATACTTATAAATGAGGCTTTTTTAAATGTTTTTAAATATTTTACTTTCAATCAAAAACATTTAAAAAAATAATAATTTACTCATTATATGTTTCTCTTTGCCTTGTTTCTCTTGTGAATCTCTGTTTCGCAAAACGCAACCAATCACTTGCAGCTTCATCAAATTCTTTTTGGGTATAATTTTTGTGCATACCTAACACTACTTCTCTCATATGTTTTATGACACATAAAGAGGCAACTCCAAAATTTTCTTTACGACCCTTCCACGAACATTGCAAAGCACATTCATTTGTAAAAACTTGTGACAATGTATTTCTAATATTTTCACGCGCACTATGAACACCAATTCTTCGGATAAAAGTTTTATATTCGCTGATGAATGTTTCTCCTTCATTTTTTAATTTTTCCTCCATCTAAAGAATTTCATTAATAGTTTTCAAGGGTAAGCACTTCGTTACTCGATCTGTAGAAACAATTGGTAGTACTCCTGGCGTAATATCGTCAAAACGTTGTTGAATATTTGTAAAATGAATGTCGGATGCTGCAACCATTCTCTTTAACGTCTGAATGTTTTCTGTAATCAAATGTATAATAAATAAAATTTTTATAATAAAAATATAAATAAAACATTATTGTATTGCTAATGCCCTATAATATTAATTTTTTATTATTATATAAATAGTATAAATAGTATTATTAATATAATAGTATTAAAATAGTAATAAATAAGAAAATAATATTGAACTATTTCACACGGAGTTAATACTTTTTGTCGATAAGATAGGATATTGCACTTGCATGTTTGTTAATTATTCTTTAAGTTTAATACAATTATTAAATTAATACTTGAAAGATCAATTGTTAAATCTAAAATATTAATTTTGCGAGTTTCAAAGATATTTATCTCTCATCAGAAATACATAAATGCTTAAATCGACTAAATAAGTATTTTTAAACATCCTCTTACCTTCTGTTTTTAGAACTGTTGGCATTATGTCATCTCTCATTTTGCGCATTTCCTCTTTTATTTTGCGCATTTCCTGTTTTATTCTGCGTATCTCTTCTTTAATTTGTTGCATTTTATGTACTACATTTTCCAATTCATTGATCTTAATTTGTGACGAAGAAATTGGTGAACGTTCAAGTGCATTTCTTCTATAATAATTTCTTTCGGATTCTATACAAATATATTATATATGTATAAATGTATAAATATAATGAATAACTACGATCAGTATAAAGAAATTAATTTTTAATTTTCTTAACTACACTTACCATCATCATTAGTTTCATGGGAAGTCGATAGAATTGACTGATGTGATAACAATTCTGTCTCATCGACTTGATTATCAGTATCTGGCCATTGTGGTAGTTCAGGCTTCGTCTTTTTTCCAATTTCTTGCGTTTTGTTATTATTATTATTATCCGAGCCGCTGCTATCTTGATGTATAAGTATGTCGACTAGATTTTTTTTTATGGCCTTCTTTGTTTTGGCCTTTTTACCTTCGTCTTCCTTATCTTCTTCGGAATCGCAATCAGAATAAATTTGTTTATTAGGAATTTTAGTTCTAAAACCTTTTCCTAATTGGGATTCTTCGCAAGAAGTATAATTCTTATCTTCTGCAACTTTTCGTGCTTTTTCAACAGAAGCTAAACAGTTGGAAACAAGAAGAATTATTATAGATAGAAATAAATGGAATAATTTATTTGCAAAAGTCGAAACTAACTGAATTATAATGTTATCAAATTACTGTAAAATATAATTTAATTATAAATGTATTGTTATATTTATGGCCCTGAGTACAATAGAGAAAATATTAGGAATAGTAATAATATTAGGAAGAGCAATTTGAAATTTCATTTTAGAACAGAGAATGAATTAATGGATAATGAATTAAGAATTAGGAATTAGGAATAATTAATACATTCCATTCCCTTGTTTTAAGTAAAATAGTTCCAAAGTCCTCTCCCTAATATTTAATATTTATTCTTAATATTTTCTTATTTTTTGTCTTTATATTGTACGCAAAGACTAACTTAAAATTTTTTACACTTGTTTAGAACTTTTTCAATTTAAAAAAAAAATTAAATTACAATATATTAAAAATACCAAAAAAACTTTATTATTGATATTGTGATCAATTTATTAGCCAATCTTTCAGAAATAAAAAAACTTCTTACCACAGTATTTCTCTACATTTATTGGAAGTAACTGCCACGTCTGAACATCAGGATTGATATGCTTGGATATTAGAGATGGTACATTTTTCATATTCATTGGTGGCCACCAACACAAATAATCATTACCATCTTTTTGAAGCCAATTTGTAGGCACTTCAGATACAAGTTCATCATGACAAAATGAAACGACCGCATAAGCCATTATTCTAAATGTAGAAAAATTATTGCATTATTAAAATTTATAGATTACACACACACATTAAAAAACTATTCAAATATCATTGTTGTTTGTTTTAATATTTTAATATAAAATATAATAATTATGTAAAGTAATATTTTTTTAATATTGAAATCTTTATAAACATTTTTTTATGAAAGTAAAAAATAATATATAAAAGATAGGTTATGAAATACATTAAGATTATTTTTAAGCTTTTCGGGATTTATTAAATGAAATTAAACTAACTAAAAGTTTTATGTAATATATAAAAAGAAAATGATCAAGATATACATTATTTATATTTAAGAAATAGTTTTAAATATATAATAAATAAAATTATACCTGTCGTATTCACTCCTCGTAAACCTCGTGAAGCAAAAGAGGACGATACACACAGTAGCGGCACCACTATGAAAATATGTCAAAAAAGCGGCAAATCAAAACTAATAAAATACATTTTATATTTATGTTAAACATATACGTTGTTGAATTCGTGGATATATAATTAAAAATAATTAATTTTTATTATTTCAAATATATAAAAAATAGTACATAAATCATAATACGAAAAATATATGAAAAATATAATACCTATACATATAAACGATATATATATATAATATGAATAAATTTTTTATTATATTTTCTGATTTAATATTTAGAATATTAATGTTATTATAAATAAAATGGCTACAATATAAAAAAATTAAGTTGAATGATGTATTAGAGGAATTATGATTTCTTTGTTAGAATGTGTTAATTTAAAACATTTTCCTCGTACTTGTGAAAAAGGAATTATTACATTATTAACAATGGCAGAGTCACTAATTACACAAACATTCAAATTTTTTGAGTTACATGGTTTTATAAACAATGGTTCTGTTATAATAAATATATCACCACAAAATTTCAAAGTTTTGTTTGACATAAATATTTTTTTTACTATTAGAATTGAATTATCTTTTAACAAACATACATTATTTGGTTTTTTAAAAGAAATTGTAAATTCTTGAAACTCTACTAAAATAATTCTAGATTTAAGTTTAGAAAAATGAATAATTGGATATAATTTATCAAATTCTTTTACATTTGGACATCGATTTTCTTCACTTATTCGATTAACTAATTGTTCAAGAGGTTTAGGTGTATTTTGAATTTTAAGTTTTAAAATTCTTATAAATAGTTCTCAAATTGAAACCAGCTAAATTTATCTAAACAGCCAAAAGTCTTCACTTCATTAGCTAAATGTGATAAGTTATGAATATTATACGACATGTATTGTCGACCATACAAGTCCTCATAATAAGAAACAAAATAAATTAATAAATTATGAGCGTATTCATTTAATGTAAAACATAATTCCGGATGGCATAAAATTCTTATGGCTACACTTAAAGTAAGAAAATGTTCGTAATATTTTGCAGACATCACTGACTTTAGAATTACAGGGCCAATATATAATAAAAATAATCTTAATTCCGTGGCTTTCCATTTGTCTACTTCGTGTAAACTGCGTGGCAGTTGCGAAAATTCATATAGAATGGATGTTCTCAACGCTAATAACGTTTTAGAAAGATAATTTTGATGATCTTTAGGAAAGCGTACATCTTTAAATCCTTTAGTCCAAAACTGAAGGAGTCTTTTCATTACTCCTAAACACACTAAGTGCATATAATCTATTGCAACTTGCGAAATCATATTAATTTTCAGCGATTCCAAAATAGATATCCCGATGTGATGCTCTTCTTGTTGTTTTTCGCGAAATGATTGATCTGTTCTCAACGGGCAATTAAATTCAGGGAAAATAATAGAATTAATATATTCTCCTTCCTGCACACATTTACTGCAGCCAAAGTAACCTGAATGACTTTTTGTATAAGTTATAAATGTTCTTGTTGGAGCATCACAAACAATTCCTTTAACTGAAACTTTGCAAGTTTTTCCATTGTAATTAATACCATGTTCCTCGAGGAAAATAAGTTCACTAATTAATGGAGTTAAATACTGATTTGCATCATTCGGTTTTGACATACCATGGTGCACGCGGCAAATGGTTTTGTACAAATATTAGTAAAAATAGAAATTAAAATAGGCCAAAATTGACTCGTTGAACTATTCGATATTGATAAGCCATCAATATTAATTAATATATCAATAGTACTTGGACATACCTTAAAATACTTTGTTATTGATCGTAGAAGACCATCCACTACTCCAAAGTGTATATAAGAACCACCTGCTATTTTCTTGATTTCTCGTGTAGCGTGTTTTGGAGTGTGCATCAGAGTCCGAGCATCTCGAGGTAATGTGTCGTGACCACAATCACGTAGTATTTACAGCAATGAATTAACAGACTTTTGTGTCATATTTTCTTTCATCACCCATAAAAAAAGTCTATCACGTAAATTAGAGGCACTTTCATCAGATGTCTCTGATTCATTATTAACTTCAATTAAATCTAAATTAGTGTCACTGAAATTCACATCTGTCTCTATGCTCTCATTATCTGTAATTTTTACTGAATCAACTTGTAAATTTGAAGAAACATCCATTGGAAAATTGCATGTAAGATGATCTTCGATTAAGGATGTAGAAGTGACTACAATATTGTTTTCTTGATTACTTGATATTTCATTCCCCAAGACACAAGTATTTTCAGCATTGCCAGAACTATCAATGGTATAAAACTGTATTCGTGAGCGAATCAGTTGATTCTTCCTGCGCTTTGATATAAAACGTATATCTTTCGGCATTTTTTATTTATAATTTAACTCAAATCTAAAAAAAGGTGTTATTATATTTTAATTAGAGATCATGCACAGTAAAAAATAAAGTTCTGATAAATAATTGTACAAAGAATATAAAAGTGAGGTTATGATATTATTGTAGTAATATATTTAAGTTGTTGAGTATACATAATTTAAAAATCTTTTTTATTGCATATGTGTAATAGCAAAGAAATCAGATTATTTAAAATGAAAAAGTTTTTTAATATGTAATTTGAAAAAACTATATATAAATAATTACCTGATGAATGATAATAAAACAGATCGCAACACGCATCAATAATATATATTATCTTCTTCTTCTACTCAATAATTGATTTACACTAACCAAAAGAGAGAGCGGGTCTAAATTTTGACCGGTCAGATAAAACAAATGTAAAAAAAAATAAGTGCAAACACAAATTTAGACGGCAACGAACTATGGATAATAAAACCGTTGGCAAGCCAGCCGTGTTTTTCACGCATGCGCAGCAAATACGCGGCATAAATGTTGCATCCATGTTGCACGAATTTATTGCAGAATATTCTGAATGTAACATTTGTAATATTACATTTATGACTTATATGTTATATAACTTATATGTAATTTTATGGTAACTTGGTTATGTTACTTTTGAATAACAATTTACGTTACTGTTATATTGAACAAACGTAAAAAATGTAATATTACTCGTTACTTCAGAGATACATAACTGTTATATTTTGTGTTTAGTGGGTGTGTACAAATCATATGACAAATGTTGTGTTTGTTGAATATTGAATAATTTTGAGGGACAAGGTGAACTGAAGAATGGTTTTGATTCAATGAATTTTCTTCCCCTTAAGAAGATTACTGAAGTCCTGATTCCTTTATAAATACTTTCGATACAAAATACACAATTGTCTCTTAACATAACGCAATTATCTTTATCACATGTGCTTAGTTCAAACTTTTCAATGGTTACTGTTTTGTAGAATATGAAATCTTGTTTATGAAATTGATCAGTACATAGTTGACGTAAAATTGGATCCCTAAAAACCTACCTTTCTAAAAAAGGGTAAAAAAAAGGCGCCAAGTACACGCGCCATAGTTTTTGTGAAAAACCTTCATATGTATTTTTTAATTTGCACAAGTAGTGTTATTTTAAACCATAAAAAATATTTTACGAATTATTTTAATATTCTGTAAAACATCCTACAAAAATAATGATATAAAAAAATTGCGCCAACTAAAAATAAAAGCATATAAAAATATTTTAACCAAAAAAAGTTGTACAAAATATGTAGTTGTTTTAATTTCCTATTTAATACATAGCAATATAATTAAAGTAGTAGGGCGCATAGCTAAAATAGTATATATTTTATAATTAACTAAGTGCACAATTATAATTTACCAATAACCATATATATTCTAAAAAGTTTAATAAAAAAAAGATTATATAAAACGAATTAAAAATTCATACAAAAATTAAAAATTAAAAATTTTTACAAATAAAAAATTAGAAACTTATGCTAAAATTAAAAATTTATACAAAATCAAAAAATAAAAAAAAATTTAGTTAAAAAAACGGCGCTGCTAAACTGACCAATATACTAATGATATTAACGTACTTCGTATACATATATACGATATTATATTGCTATGTATTAAATAGGAAATTGAAACAACTACATATTTTGTACAACTTTTTTTGGTTAAAATATTTTTATATGCTTTTATTTTTAGTTGGCGCAATTTTTTTATATCATTATTTTTGTAGGATGTTTTACACAATATTAATATTATTCGTATAATATTTTTTATGGTTTAAAATAACACTACTTGTGCAAATTTAAAATTACATATGAAAGTTTTTCACAAAAACTATAGCGTGTGTACTTGGCGCCTTTTTTTTACCCTTTTTTAGAAAAGTAGGTTTTTAGGGATTATATCATTCATTTTGTAGTATTTAGTAATCACAATGTGTGTGTGTGTGTGTGTGTGTGTGTGCGCGCGCGTGTGTGTGTGCGCGTGTGTGCGTGGGTGCGTGTGCGCGTGTGTGCGTGGGTGCGTGTGTGCGTGGGTGCGTGGGTGCGTGTGTGCGTGGGTGCGTGGGTGCGTGGGTGCGTGTGTGCGTGTGTGTGTGTGTGTAAGCCGTTTATCATTTTTAATATTACGGAATGTATGAATTCCCACTTTATATTAATTGTTTTTAATTTGTTTCTTTTACCAATGACAATTGTTTTTAATTTGTTTCTTTTACCAATGACAAAGAAACAGATTTAAAATCTATATATAATTACATAGCCTTAAACTTGGATGAAGGATGGAGGAAAACTCTCGACGCATGGAAACGTGTAACAAGATTCATAGGGTAGCTTTATCCAACGATTAAAGAGTATATCGCAGCTAAAGAGCAAATTCTTGTAATTAAAACAGAGGTATTAGAGATATTATAGATTCCCTCATTTATAAAATAAATAAAACATCTCATTTTAAAAGTAGTTTACGCATAAGAGAACAAAACATCACATTTTATGTAAAAATATTCTATACGTTTATGATAAAGTACACACACAATTTCTTTCGATTTAATGTTTTGACTATGCACTAGCATTTTTATTAACCTGGTACAGATTATCCCAAAAAGGACTCCCAGCACCCACCGGGTTAATAAAAATACAAGTGCAAATATTAGATGTACAAGTGAAAACATTAAATCAAAAGGAATTGTGTGTGTACTTTATCATAAACATATAGAATATTTTTAAATAAAATGTGATTTTGCGTAGCGTAAACTACTTTTAAAAGATGTTTATAATAAGATGTGTGCGTATGTGTGTGTACTGTAACAATTTCTTTCGTTTTAAACTTTTAACTTTTAACTTTTAACCCAAAAAGGACTACAAGCCCCCACCGGGTTAATAAAAATACAAGTGCATAGTTAAAAGTTTAAATCTTAAGAAATTATTATATAGTATACACACACACTCTTATTATAAACATATAGAATATATTTATATCTTTCTCTCATTTATAACAAAAATATATTATAGATTCTCTTATTTATAAAATAAATAAAACATCTCATTTTAAAAGTAGTTTACGCTATGCATAAAAGAACAAAACATCACATTTTATTTAATGTTAAAGCTCAAGTTCAATCTGTAGTTAGAATTTAATTTCATATTATAATATTTCCTTTCGTTCGCTCGGAGACATCGAAATAACGTTCGATTGTATATTTATATCCATCTTATTATTCTCGAAGCGAGCAAGACAAAGGGTCTATCAATTTAAAATGTAAACATTCTTTTCATCGAATGTACGTTATTGTAAATGTTATTGAGAATTCGATTTAGCCTACTGACCCTGTTTCATCACACTTTATCGAATACACGCGAAATTCCCCTAAATTTCAGCGAACCTTCGAGAGTTTTCGTCGAACTCTATATAAGCGGCCGGGAATCCGTCTCGCGCTCTCTTATCGCAAGCCAGTTCAGCGAATAACAGCGTAGTTCCGCGATTTCTCCAAAGAAGGGCGAGCGTGAATAAAGTGATAATTTAGACTGCAAATATTTCGAGCTGAGAATTTGTAGACAACATTTACTCGTGAATTTTATCAATTAAAACTGAATCTGTGACATCTAATCTCCAGTGGTAATTTATCAATTAATTGAGCCATTCACGATCTCAGATCACTCGATCCATCTGCGAGTCAATTCTTCGTCTTTCTCCTTTAATTCATTCATCCTTCGCTCTCATTTCTTCGCTCTCTCTCCATCGCTCTCTTTAATTCTATCTCGCTCTATCTCTTTCTCTCATCCTTTCTCTCTCTATCACCCGTTCCCAAAATTCTCAGTTGCCGTCACCAGGTTTTCCAAGTTCCTATCGCCTCTCGCTCTCTCGGAGCAACCGCAAAATTCAAGTTACGTGCGATCATTTCTATTCGTACGCAAACAAATTGGTCCTTCGAGCCGGATCGAGGTGAAGTACTGCAATATCAACGAAGTGACGTGCAATCGACCTAACGTTCAACGATGTCCATCATCAACGAATTCCTGATGAAGCAACAGTCGTTGTTCCATTCGATCTCTCGATCGCTAAACACGTTCAAGGAGATCGGAAAAGACAAAAAATACACGGGAGCTAAAGTTCGGTCCCGAATATCAGCTCTAAAAGAGACGTGGTCACAATGCATTGAAATGCACGCCACGTTACAAAAGGGCTTTCCCGAGGACCAACGTGAGTAGATCGACTACTTTAAACTCAATCTATTCGACATCCACGAGGACATCTATTTGGAAACTCTGGACTTCATGGCCGAATGCCTCGAGAACATCGAACCGAGAGCAACCCCCAGCCAATCCTCCAGCCAGGCGACGCCAGGAAGCAACAATATCTCATCATTCTCGTTGACGCATCTGCCGCCTATCAACATCCCGCCGTTTTCGGGCAAGTACGACGAATGGGAGAGTTTTCGCGATCGGTTCACCTCTCTCATTATCGAAAATAAAGATTTATCAGCGTTTGCTCGTATGCATTTCTTAACGTCCAGTCTAAGTGGCCGCGCACTTGATTCTATTAAAAATATTCCAGTCACCGCCGATAACTTCGACATTGCGTGGAAGGCTGTAACTTCGCGATACGAAAACAAGCGTCGGTTAATCGAAGTACATGTTGCCTCATTATACAATCTTCCGATCGTCTCGCGCGAATCTGCATTCGAGCTAAACGAGCTACGAGATAAAGCGAACCGCGCGATTGCTTCACTTAAAAATTTAAACCGAACATCGGACGAAATTCTAAGTGACATTCTCGTTTATAGTGTCTCGCAAAAATTAGATAACTCAACACGGAAAGCGTGGAAGTTAAAAGGAGGCGATGATCCGAAAATTCCAGGTTATGACGATCTCGATAAATTCATCGCCTCGCGCGCGCGCGCGTTAGAAGAACTAACGCCCCCGAATGCGAATAAACTAGCTCGCGCGCAAAAGGTCACCAGCGCTAACGCTTCAACCTCGAATACTGTAACGTGTTCTTTGTGTAAAGCGTCTCATTATCTTAATAAATGTCCACAATTTATAAAGAAAAGTCCGAATCAACGACTAGAGATAGTAAAAATGCGAGTCGCTGTCTAAATTGTTTAAGTTTAAAGCATGCCGTAAGTTCATGCCCCAGTAAATATTCTTGTCGAATTTGCCACAAACGACATCACTCTATGCTTCATGTCGATTCGGCCTTTTCTTCGTCTCCTAGCGTGGCAGCTATTTCGACGCCGATAACTCCGAAAGAGGACACGTCTAATACGGATTCCGTAACTGCATTATTTTCGACCTCAAGCGTAAAATCTCGACCTCAGATTCTACTAGCGACGGCCCGCGTTACCGTGAGTTCACAGTCTGGTCGCCAAATCATCGGGAGAGCGCTCCTCGATCAAGGGTCGGAAATCACATTTATAAGTGAAAAATTTAGTAACATTCTAAAACTGCGACGAATTCGCATGCCGATTTCAATTGCCGCCGTCGGCGGTGTCAATGCCGGTACTTGTCGTCACGCCGCAGATATTAACATCTCCCCATACAATCGAGCGTATCCGGTTTTAAAAACTACCGCCTCTATTTTAAAATCTCTTACGAAATACTCTCCGCCGCCAGTCTCGTCTAATATAAATTGGAGTTATCTAAACGATCTCGCGCTCGCAGATCCAGATCCACTTAATGATGACCCCATTGACATAATAATCGGCGCGGATCTATACAATAAATTAATTCTTGACGGAGTAAGAAAAGGTACGAATAATCAACCCATCGCGCAAAAGACAGTCTTTGGCTGGGTTCTCTCAGGTCCGACCTCAACTTCGTCATCACGTAAATCAGTTACGGTTCAACATTGCTCGAGCTCGTTGTCGCTCGAACAAGAATTACGAAAATTCTGGGAAATCGAAGAAATCCCTCGACAAAATTTAATGAGTCCAGAGGAGCAGCAATGCGAAGAGCACTTTCGCACAACGCATTCGCGCTGCGCGGATGGACGTTACATGGTCCGTCTTCCGTTTAAACGAGGTCCGCCTCTCGAAATCGGAGAATCTCATTCTATCGCCGAGAAGTTTTTAAAAAATTTGCATCGTCGATTCTACGCGAAACCTCAATTAAAGTCCGACTATACGGAATTTCTGAACGATTACGAGCGGCTCGGACATATGAGAAAAGTCGACAAAATCGCGCTGTCGTCACAATGCGTCTATCTTCCGCATCATCCAGTCATTCGAGAGAGTAGCCTAACCACTCAGTTAAGAGTCGTGTTTAATGCTTCGAGTCGTACGTCTAACGCAACTTCACTAAACGATCACTTGCTCACTGGCCAAAAATTACAAACGGATCTAACCGCGGTCATTCTACGATGGCGCCAATTTCGGTACGTTTATTCAGCCGATATCGCTAAAATGTACCGACAAATACTTGTCGATCCGCGCGATCTCAATTATCAGCGCCTATTGTGGAGCGAGCGTGACACTGAGCAGGCACAGGCGTATCAACTTTTAACTGTCACGTACGGTACAGCCTCAGCTCCGTTTTTAGCATTACGCGTTTTAAAACAATTAGTTAAGGACGAAGGAGGAGCATTTCCTTTGGCCGTGTCAGTATTAGAAGATCATATTTACGTCGACGACGTTCTGTTCGGTGCCGATGATGTTCCCTTGCTACGTCAAATTCGAAACCAAGTCTGCTCTTTGCTGCAACAAGGCCAATTCAATTTAAGAAAATGGTCGAGCAATACGCCTAAACTCTTAAGCGACATCGATAACGAGAACCACGGGCTAGCGTGTAGCAAAGCGCTGCAAACAGACGAGCAAGTCAAAATCCTCGGCATCAGTTGGAGTCCATCGCTGGACGTTTTTCAATTTCGCGTAGAATTTCCTACTCAAACTCCGAATACTAAACGATCGATCTTATCTATCGTAGCAAAAATGTTCGATCCGTTAGGCTGGAGCACCCCCGTTACTATCGTCGCCAAAATCTTCTTGCAAAAATTATGGCAAATCAAGTTGGATTGGGACGATCCACTTCCATCTGCATTCGTCGATAAATGGAAAGACATTCAATATTCATTAACCAAACTTAATAACGTACAGCTCGAACGCTGGATACAACGCGGCGCGGATACAGTGAATTGCGAGCTACATGGATTCTCAGACGCGTCGACATCGGCTTATGCCGCCGCAATTTATATACGCGTCATCTCGTTAGCCGGACAAGTAACGTCAATGTTGCTAATTAGCAAATCCAAAGTCGCGCCGGTTAAAACCTTGAGCGTTCCGCGACTAGAACTTGCCGCCGCCGTTTTACTAGCTAGATTAATGGAATTCGTGCGAACTTCACTGCATATGACAACCGTTCCTTGTACGTGTTGGACAGACTCGACCGTCGTTCTCGCATGGGTGAGTCAACATGCAACGAAGTGGAAAACATTTGTCGCGAATCGCGTATCTGAGATTCAATCTCGAATCCCCTTCGCATCGTGGCGACATGTTTCTACTGTTGACAATCCTGCTGATTGCGCTTCGCGAGGAATACCAGGAGATAGTTTCGCCGCGTATAAGATCTGGTGGCAAGGGCCTTTATGGCTGCTTTTACCGGCCTCGGAATGGCCATCGCAACCAGATACGTCAAAAGTCGATACGAGTAGTGAACAAAACCCTCGCGTAATTTCTCATATCGTCAACCCAGTAGAGCAGTGGGATCTCGCAACGCGATATTCCTCGTGGCCGAAACTTATAAGAGTAACCGCTTACGTCATGAGATACATTTCGCGATTACGCCGTCGCGTCAAACGTTGTGAGACACCCGTCGAAGCCAACTTCGTTTTGTCGTCCGAGGATTACAAGACAGCACGAGACTTTTGGCTTAAACGAATACAAGCAGAATTATTTCCTCTTGAAAGAGACGCTCTTATACAAAAAAAACCGATTTCATCCAAGAGCGTTTTACTGTCTTTGAATCCCATCCTCGGAGATGATGAACTAATTCGCGTTGGCGGGCGGTTATCAAACGCTCCACTACCGATGTCTATTAAGCATCCGATTATCTTAGCATCACATCCGTTAATCACACTAATAGTTCAACACGCTCATCTGCGATCTCTCCACGCGGGTACGCAACTGACGCTTACAACTCTAAGGAAAGAATTCTGGATTCTTCGCGCGCGAACTATTGTCAAGTCCGTAATTCATCGATGCGTCGTATGCGTCCGCGAAAAGGCCGTAGCGCCTACTCAATTAATGGGAAGTTTGCCGAAAGTGCGAGTTTCCCCTCCTACGCGTGCGTTCTTACACTGCGGAGTCGATTACGCCGGTCCGATGCTGATTCGATCCATGTCTGGACGCGGTATAACGTCAAAAAAAGCGTACATCGCCGTTTTCATATGTATGGCTACACGAGCGATTCATCTCGAGATTGTAGATGGTTATTCAACCGCCGCGTTCCTCGGTGCATATTCCCGATTTTGCGCCCGAAGAGGTTTACCCGAATCCATGTATTCCGACAACGGCACTACGTTTGTCGGAGCCGACCGCGAACTCACAATTGCATTTCGCGCCGCTCTTCGAGATCCAGACTTTCGCAATAAAACCGCAGGCGACAGCGTCTCATGGCATTTCATCCCTCCATCTGCTCCGCATTTCGGCGGTTTATGGGAGGCGGGAGTGCGGAGTGTCAAACATCACCTTCGACGGGTGGTGGGATCGCACACTTTGACGTTTGAAGAATTCTCGACACTCTTATGTAATATCGAAGCGTGCCTAAATTCTAGGCCTCTCGCGCCGCTCTCCGATGCTCATGATGAAACCGAACCGCTTACACCCGGTCATTTTTTGATCGGCGCCGCTATTACAACGAGTCCCGAACCCTCGATTCTAAATGTCAATGAGAATCGCCTAACGCGCTGGCAAATGGTTCGTCAATTAACTGAAAGGTTGTGGAAGTTATGGCAAAGCGATTATATAAATACGCTTCAACAGCGTGTAAAATGGCGAACAATCGCGCATAATGCAATTAAAATCGGTCAAATAGTTTTAGTCAAAAATCCATTACTGCCGCCATGCAAATGGGACTTAGCTCGCGTTACTCAATGTCATGCGGGATCCGATGGTTTAGTGCGTGTCGTAACGGTGAAAACCGCGACCTCCGAATACACGCGACCCATCGTCAAAATTTGCCTCCTCCCGATCGACATCGAAAAACTTGAAAGCGATACTTAATCATGTAAAATTCTCTGTAAGCGACATACCACTCACCTCAAATAGCTTTAATTAATTCTTCCTTTAATTTTACTTCTCACGTTCTTTTCTTTGATCGTTTTATTTGCGTTAATGTCATCAACACAGTAATATAAATCTGATTGTGTTTCGAAACGGTCGTTTCGAGGCGGGCGGTATGTTAAAGCTCAAGTTCAATCTGTAGTTAGAATTTAATTTCATATTATAATATTTCCTTTCGTTCGCTCGGAGACATCGAAATAACGTTCGATTGTATATTTATATCCATCTTATTATTCTCGAAGCGAGCAAGACAAAGGGTCTATCAATTTAAAATGTAAACATTCTTTTCATCGAATGTACGTTATTGTAAATGTTATTGAGAATTCGATTTAGCCTACTGACCCTGTTTCATCACACTTTATCGAATACACGCGAAATTCCCCTAAATTTCAGCGAACCTTCGAGAGTTTTCGTCGAACTCTATATAAGCGGCCGGGAATCCGTCTCGCGCTCTCTTATCGCAAGCCAGTTCAGCGAATAACAGCGTAGTTCCGCGATTTCTCCAAAGAAGGGCGAGCGTGAATAAAGTGATAATTTAGACTGCAAATATTTCGAGCTGAGAATTTGTAGACAACATTTACTCGTGAATTTTATCAATTAAAACTGAATCTGTGACATCTAATCTCCAGTGGTAATTTATCAATTAATTGAGCCATTCACGATCTCAGATCACTCGATCCATCTGCGAGTCAATTCTTCGTCTTTCTCCTTTAATTCATTCATCCTTCGCTCTCATTTCTTCGCTCTCTCTCCATCGCTCTCTTTAATTCTATCTCGCTCTATCTCTTTCTCTCATCCTTTCTCTCTCTATCACCCGTTCCCAAAATTCTCAGTTGCCGTCACCAGGTTTTCCAAGTTCCTATCGCCTCTCGCTCTCTCGGAGCAACCGCAAAATTCAAGTTACGTGCGATCATTTCTATTCGTACGCAAACATTTAAAAATATTCTATATGTTTATGATAAGATACACATAAAATTCTTTTAATTTTATGTTTTGACTAATGCATTTATATTTTTATTAATCTAGTGTGAACTATCCCAAAAAGGACTCTCAGCACCCACCAGGTTAATAAAAAAATAAAACCGCAAACATTCACCTGGTGCGGACTATTCCAAAAAGGACTCTCAGCACCCACCGGGCTAATAAAAATCTGAAGTTTTATCATTTCGTTTAACTTTTAACGCTATTATAATTTACTCTGTGTGTATGTGGGTGCGTGTGTATCATCTCTCTACGTGTGTGTGTGTGTGTGTGTATGTATATAGGCTGCGTTTCGATATTCACTGGCAGTACTGACGATGTGACGTCATTCAGTAAAGCTGCGAGATCGTTCCGTAATTACTGCTGTTGCTTTAACGCTGCAATAACGAAACGACATTCGCAGTACTGTGACTGTGGCTGTGGCTGTGTTGTGAAAAGTGAACTGAAATATAACCTATCCTATATTAAAATGAATAAAAAAAATATTATATTATTAAAATATATTATACTATTTTATATTGCTTATTATTATTTTTAAAAAATATTATATTATTAAAATATTATATTATACTATTTTATATTGCTTATTATTATTTTTAAAAAATATTATATTATTAAAATATTATATTATACTATTTTATATTGCTTATTATTATTTTTCTCGTTTATAAGGTACAATTCTTCTACCGCCATGCGTGCCGCCATGTTTTACTGTGACTGCCTCACCTCGCTACTTGCAGTAGTGAAAGCAGGAAATGACGACAAAATCTATGACGTCATATGAACACGAAAACGCTTTGAAAGCTTACTGCCGCGTATATCGGAACGGACTCACAGTGCTGCCAGTACTGCCAGTGAATATCGAAACGCAGCCATAGTGTATACATGTATATAATGTATGTATTTATGTATATAAATTAGTTTTGATGTGATCTAATTACTTAAGATTCAGTTGGTATTGTAAGAGGGTTCTGAATGTGCGTGGAAAGCATAAGAAGCCTCGGGAAAAGGGCGGAAACAACGGGGATTGGTTCTTAGCGGGTACAATAAGATAGCACGTGTATCGTACTTCACGAATATATATTTAAGATAGCTATGAGCCTTATACATCCTTTGTCGTACGAAGACTGAGGCCTTGAGGCCTTCTTCACCGGGCTCTCGCATGCCCGAGATCACGTGGTCTTCCCCGACCAATCAGCAGCGTTCCCGTGCTGCCAACGCGAGGCGTGCGCATCTACCGAGATGCGAGCGCCTCTAGCCTAGCGGGGTTAGGTATGTTCGTACCTTACAGTTCGGCCATTCTGACGATGGCATTCGTCCTCGAATGCTTACAAACGTGAAATTACGTATAAATGACAAAATAAAAAAAAATAGTTTCGCATATGAGTATAAATATAAGTACTTTGGGTTCTTACCAAAGGAAACTAGAAATAATGATCACAGAAGGATTGTATGACCAGAAAATAAGAAATCGCATTGAAAATTAAAGTAATATTTCGAAAAGTCTAATAATAATAATAAAAAAAATGAGATCCGGCGACAATCACTCTTAACTTAATATTAATTTTGGAATGACCTGCGCATAACTTACTACTAATTATACTAGTTATATAAATTTATATACATATACCTATATACACGAGGGTATACACATATATATACATCCTTTTTTGTTAATCATGTCATCGCGCCCACGGGTTTTATCCATGGTTTGATTCGGTCTCGGGAGAGAATCGAATTATATATTTTTGACGTTACGTTAAAACCAGGAACGTCGGTTATCACAAATCTGTTCTTATCGAGAACTTTTTTGACCTGATAAGGTCCCTTATAGTTTGATTTTAGTTCTCTGTCTTCCCCTGGTTTAAGGGTTGTGTCCCTTATCAAGACTAGATCTCCTTCCTTGTATTTAGAAGGTTTTTTATGCTTACTATCATAGTACATTTTGTTATATTGCTTAATCTTATCAGTTGCTTCGACAGCCAGTTCACGGCTAGAAAGTCTGTCTTTTATAAAATCTAACTCAACTCCAGCGGTTTTATTGAGGAAGTCTATTAACTCTGTGTCTGCGTTGTTACGCTGCTCTATACCTAAGAGAATTTTGGAGGGGGTAGATTTTAAAGCTGTATGAAATGTATTATTTATTACGTATTGGACGGTGTCCAGATGAATATTCCAGCATTCGTAATCATCGACCAATTTTTTTAATGATGATTTGAGAAATCTATTGATCCTTTCGACCAAACCGTTGGCCCATGGAGCGGCCACGGCTACTAAATGATGTTTGACTTTGTAAATTTCCAAAAATTTGGAAAATTCATCTGAGTTGAAAGCTGTACCTCTATCCGAAATGATTCTGGAGGGAAAAGTGAAATTGTGGAACAAGTTTGACAGAATTTTGACTGTTTCCCTTGAGCTCGTTGTTTTAGTAGGGGAAAGCCATGTATACCACGAAAAGGCATCGACTATCACTAGGATATGTTTGAATCCGTCTATGGATTCCTTGATTGGTCCGAAATGATCAATATGCATTATTTCGAAGGGAAGGGATGAGGTGACCGCAAATAAGTTGGCGCTGGAAGTTCATATTTATTAATAAATAATAGCTCAAACGATTGCTCCTTAATTGCTCCGTTAGAATCCACGATTGCTCCCCTTTTAAAATTAATACTTTTTTAAATATTTATAAAAAACGTAAAATTTATAATATTTACTGAAAAACATATTTCCAATAGTTTTCTGCAACTATATACATCATAAAACGATTGCTCCTTAATTGCTCCTTATTGCTCCATCATTATTTTCATGATTTATTGCATTTTTTATCGAAAATTTATAAATTAATAATTTTCCAAGCGACGGCGGCGCCACCTAGCGGCCGCCTATCGGAACTACATGGCTCAACAGCCAACGGCGGAATCATTCAAACACAATATAACAACTCTATTGTTTATAACTATATCTCAAGGAGTTTAAACAACATTTCTTATTGATTTGTCGGTAGAATAATTGCTCCTCGCTTGCTCTATTAAGATATTCGATCGCTCCATTTGTATAATTAATTTTTTATGATATATTAGCAAAAAACCAATCATTTTCTTGAAAAAACATATTTCCCGTAGTCTACTGCAAATATATCCAACATAAAACGATTGCTCCCTAATTGCTTCATATTTAAGATGGTCTTGGGTTGTCGTTACGCATTGTTCGTTGCCGTTCTTGGACAGGACCAAACATGTTTCAACACGTTACAAATCACATTCAATATTCTAATTTCGTTGATAGAATGCTTGATTGTGATTGGTTACGGCCTTATGTTTATGATTAAGATTTTTTTACGTGCAATAGTCTTAAGCCCGTGTCTGTCTATGGATTGAAAAGTTAAGATTAAAAATTGAAATTCGACTAATCAGAATAAAGGGAACTGAAATTTTGATTAAAATTCATTCTTCAATCTTTGATCTCAATGCGAGTCTGATTTGGGCTTAAAGGCTGATATTACATTCATACGACAAAATGTTTGTCGAACGTAGCGATTGGCTATCGAATAGAGAATTTCTAGAGTCTCTATCGAGATTTTAAGAATTCTCCATCTGATTACCAATTGATATATCCGACAAACATTTTGTCGAATGAATGTAATATCAGCCTTTAAGCCCAAATCAGACTACGCATTGAGATCAAAGATTGAAGAATGAATTTTAATCAAAATTTCAGTTCCCTTTATTCTGATTAGTCGAATTTCAATTTTTAATCTTAACTTTTCAATCCATAGACAGACACGGGCTTAAGACTATTGCACGTAAAAAAATCTTAATCATAAACATAAGGCCGTAACCAATCACAATCAAGCATTCTATCAACGAAATTAGAATATTAAATGTGATTTGTAACGTGTTGAAACATGTTTGGTCCTGTCCAAGGACGGCAACGAACAATGCGTAACGACAACCCAAGACCATCTTAAATATGAAGCAATTAGGGAGCAATCGTTTTTATGTTGGATATATTTGCAGTAGACTACGGGAAATATGTTTTTTCAAGAAAATGATTGGTTTTTTGCTAATATATCATAAAAAATTAATTATACAAATGGAGCGATCGAATATCTTAATAGAGCAAGCGAGGAGCAATTATTCTACCGACAAATCAATAAGAAATGTTGTTTAAACTCCTTGAGATATAGTTATAAACAATAGAGTTGTTATATTGTGTTTGAATGATTCCGCCGTTGGCTGTTGAGCCATGTAGTTCCGATAGGCGGCCGCTAGGTGGCGCCGCCGTCGCTTGGGAAATTATTTATTTATTAATTTTCGATAAAAAATGCAATAAATCATGAAAATAATGATGGAGCAATGCGAAGCAATTAGGGAGCAATCGTTTTATGTCGGTTATAGTTGCAGTAGACTACGGGAAATATGTTTTTTCAAGAAAATGATTGGTTTTTTGCTAATATATCATAAAAAATTAATTATACAAATGGAGCGATCGAATATCTTAATAGAGCAAGCGAGAAGCAATTATTCTACCGACAAATCAATAAGAAATTTTGTTTAAACTTCTTGAGATATAGTTATAAACAATAGAGTTGTTATATTATGTTTGAATGATTCCGCCGTTGGCTGTTGAGCCATGTAGTTCCGTTAGGCGGCCGCTAGGTGGCGCCGCCGTCGCTTGGAAATTATTTATTTATTAATTTTCGATAAAAAATGCAATAAATCATGAAAATAATGATGGAGCAATGCGAAGCAATTAGGGAGCAATCGTTTTATGTCGGTTATAGTTGCAGTAGACTACGGGAAATATGTTTTTCCAAGAAAATAATTGGTTTTTTGCTAATATATCATAAAAAATTAATTATACAAATGGAGCGATCGAATATCTTAATAGAGCAAGCGAGGAGCAATTATTCTACCGACAAATCAATAAGAAATGTTGTTTAAACTCCTTGAGATATAGTTATAAACAATAGAGTTGTTATATTGTGTTTGAATGATTCCGCCGTTGGCTGTTGAGCCATGTAGTTCCGATAGGCGGCCGCTAGGTGGCGCCGCCGTCGCTTGGAAAATTATTAATTTATAAATTTTCGATAAAAAATGCAATAAATCATGAAAATAATGATGGAGCAATAAGGAGCAATTAAGGAGCAATCGTTTTATGATGTATATAGTTGCAGAAAACTATTGGAAATATGTTTTTCAGTAAATATTATAAATTTTACGTTTTTATAAATATTTAAAAAAGTATTAATTTTAAAAGGGGAGCAATCGTGGATTCTAACGGAGCAATTAAGGAGCAATCGTTTGAGCTATTATTTATTAATAAATATGAACTTCCAGCGCCAATTTATTTGCGGTGATGAGGTGTCTGTTAATTGCATTTTGCCTTCTCGTGTATTAGAAGAAGTGTTGGCTAACAAGCAGATCAAACAATTGTCTATGTGATTGCGTATTTTTTTTTCTACATGCCGGAAACCAATAATTATTTGAGATACTTTGGAGGGTTTTTTCAAACCCACAGTGGGCCATATCATCATGGTACACTCGGATTAAATTTGAGATCATTGAATCAGGCACTACAAATCTGTGCTTATGAGCTCCTTTTTTAAAGACTAGTCCGTCAATAAGTTCACAATTTTCCTGATCACTGAGTTCCAAATTTTCCACGATCAATTTTATTTTAGGGTCTTGGAATTGCCTATATTGCAGTTCCTTTTCTAGTGGAATGGAATCTGTAAAGCATACTATTCTGCTTAGAGCATCTACATGGGCCATGCGTCGCCCGTCTCTGTGTTTAACTTTGAAGGTGTAATTTTGAAGTCTTAAAATCCATCTCGCTATCCGCGGGTTAAGACAAGCTTTGGTAATCGCGTGAATGACGGCATTAGAATCTGTGACGACTGTAAATTCAAGTCCGTATACGTAGATGGAATCTCTCAATTGTCTTCACTATTGCGAGCATCTCCAGCTCAAAGCTGTGATAGTTCTTCTCGGCTTCGTTAGTTCTCTGACTATAATATGCTATCGGAGCAAAGTTATTAGACTTTTGCTTTTGCAACAATATGCCTGCTATAGCTATTGAGCTAGCGTCGGTATGGATTTCCGTGGCATTATGGGGGTTGTATATACAGAGAGTTGGTGCGGATACCAATTCCTATTTTAAAGATTCAAAGGCTAAAACAGCTTTTTCGTCGATTTTAAAGGAGGATTTTTTCAATAAATCTGTAAGTGGTTTAGTTTTAGTGGCATAGTTAAAGATAAACTTTCTAAAATAGTTGCTAAGACCTAAAAATCTCTGAACTTCCACTATTTTTTGTGGCATAGGGAAGTTTTTTACCGCCTCAATATGTCTGGAGCTGAGTGAGATTCCTTGCGGAGAAATCATATAACCGAGATATTCTACTGATTTTCTTAAAAATAAACATTTTTCATAATTTAATTGGAGATTGTGTTTCCTGAGCAAAATCATAACCATTTTTAAAACTGAAAGATTATCTTCTACTGAAATAGAAGGAACAAGGATATCGTCCATATAGACTATTATTTTCTCTTCTCTTATTAATGACTGAAGGATTTGAATAAGTCTCCGTTGAAACTCCGCTGGCGCTTCGCTATAACCAAATGGAAGTTTGACGTATTCGAATTGCCCATCGGGCGTGGCAAAAGCGAAATATTTTGTATATTCAGGATGAATTTTTATGTTATGAAATCCATCCTTCAGATCAAGAAGTGAGAATACATTTTTGTTGCTCAGTCTGGAGAGACAATCTTCAATAAGCGGGAACGAATACCGCTGTTTAATTATTCGACTATTCAATGGTCTTAGGTCTACGCAGAGCCTGATCGAACCGTTTTTCTTTCTTATCGGAACTACCCTTGAGCAATAGGGCGATGTGCTATGTTTAATAATATTTCTCTTTAAAAGATCATCGGTTATGTCTCTTAATTGCAAACGCTCGGCCCATGCGAATTTTCTGGGGGCAAATGCAAATATGGAATCGTCTTTCAACGCTATTTTGACGGTGTACTCATCTTCGACCTGAGATACTGACATGCTGTCTATTTCTTGAATAGTAGATATCAATTTTTCTTTTGAACTTGAATCAAAATCGGTTTCCATATTTTCAAAAATTTTAGAATTATCAATAGGTGTATCCAAAATATCTGCGGACGCTATTTCATTAAATAATTCAATGCGATCTTCTAAATTTTTCTTTGAGAAATTCATGGTAACTGAAATTTTATTATTTGCGAGGAAATCTCTATCGATAATTAAATCTGCAGAAGTAAAATTATTTTCTAGAACATGTAATTCTATTGGCACCGTCAAATTAGGTAAGTCTTTTAACTGAAGACTCGATGAAATTAAACCGTATGTAGAAATGGGAGTATTGTTGAGAGCTTTATACAGCTGCTTGGAATTATTTTTAAAAACCGTAGGGAAACGAAAGAATTTATTAAAGACAGATGGACCTATGAATGAGACCGGACTACCCGAATCTAATAACGCAACCAAATCGCAAACCGTGTTATTGATTTGTACAACCTTGAGTAGTATGTTGTCCACGGTGATTCTATTACTGTTGTCCTTGTCGACCAGAGCTATTACCGGGGTTGTCTCTGTTGGTTTCTCAATTACTGTTGCTATTGAAGGCTGCGGCTTGGCTGACCCAGATTTTTGGAATTGCTCCTTCTTTTTTAATTTGAGACAATCGTCTCTAAGGTGACCTCTGCTTCGGCAGTAAACACAGAAAAGCTCCTGTTTCTGAGAGTTGTCCTTTTCATTTGAATCGTTGAGGTTTTTAGAACTTGGAGGTTCTTTATTAAATTTGAGATTATTTTTGCTTTTCTCAAATTTAGATCCAGAAGATTGATTCTTCTTTAGAGAGCTATCACATATAGTTGTAACATGATGCATCTCATCTAGGAACTGATCCACTGAGTCCGCGTGTATTGTGGCTGCCGCTGAGTTGATTGACAGGTGACTGATACCGTCAATTAACAAATGAATGATGTCCTCGTCTTCCAACTTCAGGGGTTGTATTAATAAAAGTTTGTCCATGGCATATTCCTGGAATGATTCCGACGAGTAAATCCATTTTCGGTTTTCTATTTTTTGCATAACTATATGAAACACTATTCTTCTTTTGAACCTACGTGTGATGGCTGTTTTGAATACAGACCAAGATTCATAGATATCTCCAGAGCTGATGTCAAACCAACGTTGAACCATTTTATTTAACTTGGCGGTGGCTGCTGACCATTGGTGATAAATTATAGTTTCTTGCGATGGCTTCGATTTTCTCCAGCCAAAGAATTACGTCCTCTTCTTCGGTTCCTCCGAACGACGAGATGAAGGAGGTCAAAAACTTGACTGCTTGGCCCATGCCGGAAACTGAAATATCGTGGTTGCGATGTTGCCAGTCTTGTGGTGTTGTCAAAGTAGGACTCTGACGATTTACCTCTTCATGAGCGCGAAAGGATGCGTAAGATTGGTTGTAAAGCGGAGTTGGACCATGGTTGTGTAATGAGTTCCCATCCTCAAATATGGGTTTCGAAAACCATTGGACACCTTGAGCGTCTGTGAACTGAGTCTGTGACATGTCAAAATTTCTGTGCGAAGGTTTAAACATCTTCTGTGATGAGGGAAAAACTGGGAGTTGACTCTGCGATGAGCCTGAATTCATATGCGAAAGCTTATACCATTGTTGCGATGCAGGTAAAACCTGAGGTTGACCCTGCTCCATGCCTGTATCCATCTGCGAAGGCTTAGACGGATGCTGCGATGCAGGTAAAACATGAGGTTGACTCTGCGCCATGTCTATATCCATATGCGAAGGCTTAGACCAGTGCTGCGATGCAGGTAAAACATGAGGTTGACCCTGCGCCAAGCCTATATCCATATGCGAAGGCTTAGATGGATGCTGCGGTGGAGGCGTAATTGAAATTATATCTTTTTCAATGTTTTTATCGAAGGATAATGATTTAAACATTTGTTGCACTTGTTGCTCGACCATTTGCTTCAGCATATTTTGAAAATTTATTTGATTAAGTAAGAGAGAATGTGATTGAGGTACTGCCTTGTCTCTTTCCGGAATGGACGTATTCAAAAAAGAGAAATCTGACTCCTCTTCAAACTGTAACATGTTACCTGTTGGTCCTTGAGAGTTGGTTTCACCGCCTCGTCCGGTTGCTCACTGCTTACTTGTAGCGGCAACTTATTCCTAATTAAATGATCGATGATTGCATCTATCCAGCGCACATTGTCTTCTGTTTGTAGCGTAATATCATACTTCCTTCCTTCTTGCTGAAGACGAGGCAACGTCATTTCGTGTAGCTCCTCTTCAAACGCCTTTAACGCTGAGTCCGTGGAGGACATCCTGTACACTGTCTTTTCACACACAGGAAAAGTTTTGAGATCAAGCACGGTCTCTTGATGCTGTATCGACTAATAGAAAATTTCAACGAACACTGTTGGGCTTTTAAGCGGCTCGTTTAGAAATTAGAGAGAATGTTAATGTCCTGGCACTAGCAGTGCACGACATAAGCGGTAAAACAACAAAACCACTAAAGCAACACTACGACAAAAGCAATTAACACACGAAAAATGACTAGTCTCAGACACAAGCGCGAAAAACTTAAACCGGTTCAACACGTGGTAATGGCTGCCTAACTGCGTAGCACCGCGCGAGAACCACCGGATATCCCACTTCTGAGGTTGTCAGAGGGTTCTGAATGTGCGTGGAAAGCATAAGAAGCCTCAGGAAAAGGGCGGAAACAACGGGGATTGGTTCTTAGCGGGTACAATAAGATAGCACGTGTAACGTACTTCACGAATATATATTTAAGATAGCTATGAGCCTTATACATCCTTTGTCGTACAAAGACTGAGGCCTCGAGGCCTTCTTCACCGGGCTCTCGCATGCCCGAGATCACGTGGTCTTCCCCGACCAATCAGCAGCGTTCCCGTGCTGCCAACGCGAGGCGTGCGCATCTACCGAGATGCGAGCGCCTCTAGCCTAGCGGGATTAGGTATGTTCGTACCTTACAGTATGTTTTGATGAATATATGCGAACATGTATGTGAATGTTTTTAAATTGAATCAATTCTCTATAATTTCTCGATTCACTTGTATAAATGTCTATGTGTACATTTGTATGTGTATATGTGTATGTGCATTTATAATTATGTAAGAAATAGGATTATGTGAAGCGTGCTATGATGATTTTACATAATTGTGTTAAAACATTTTTTAAAATCCTATTTGTCACATAATTATAAATGCACATACAAATATACACGTACAAATGTACACATAGACATTTATACAAAAGTGAATCGAGAAATTATAGAGAATTGATTCAATTTAAAAACATTCACATACATGTTTGCATATATTCAACAAAACATATCAACTGAATCTTAAGTAATTAGATCATATCAAAACTAATTTATATACATATATACATACATTATATACATATATACACTTTATATATATATATATATATATATATATACACACACACACATACCCGTAGAGAGATAATACACACGCACCCACATACACACAGAGTAAATTATAATAGCGTTAAAAGTTAAACGAAATGATAAAACTTTAGATTTTTATTAACCCGGTGGGTGCTGGGAGTCCTATTGGGATAGTCCGCACCAAGTGAATGTTTGCGGTTTTATTTTTTTATTAACCCACTGGGTGCTGGGAGTCCTTTTTGGGATAGTCCACACTAGATTAATAAAAATACAAATGCATTAGTCAAGACATTAAATTAAAAGAATTGTATGTGTATCTTATCATAAACATATAGAATATTTTTAAATAAAATGTGATGTTTTGTTCTTTTATGCATAGCGTAAACTACTTTTAAAATGAGATGTTTTATTTATTTTATAAATAAGAGAATCTATAATATATTTTTGATATAAATGAAAGAAAGATATAAATATATTCTATATGTTTATAATAAGATGTGTGTGTGTGTGTATACTACAATAATTTCTTAAGATTTAAACTTTTAACTATGCACTTGTATTTTTATTAACCCGTTGGGGGCTTGTAGTCCTTTTTGGGTTAAAAGTTTAAAACGAAAGAAATTGTTACATTACACACACATACACACACATCTTATTATAAACATATAGAATATTTTTACACAATCATATCTCTCATTTATAAAATAAATAAACATCTTATTTTAAAAATAGTTTACGCTACGCAAAATCACACTTTATTTAAAAATATTCTATATGTTTATGATAAAGTACACACACAATTCCTTTTGATTTAATGTTTTCACTTGTACATCTAATATTTGCACTTGTATTTTTATTAACCCGGTAGGTGCTGGGAGTCCTTTTTGGAATAATTCTCACCAGGCTAATAAAAATGCAAGTGCATAGTCAAAACATTAAATTAAAAGAGATTGTGTGTACTTTATCATAAACGTATAGAATATTTTTACATAAAATGTGATGTTTTGTTGTTTTATGCGTAAACTACTTTTAAAATGAGATGTTTTATTTATTTTATAAATGAGAGAATCTATAATATCTATAATATCTCTAATACCTCTGTTTTAGTTACAAGAATTTGCTCTTTAGCTGCGATATACTCTTCAATCGTTGGATAAAGCTTCCCCATGAATCTTGTTACACATTTCCATGCATTGAGAGTTTTCTCCATCTTTCATCCAAGTTTGAGACTATGTAATAATTATATGTAGATTTTAAATCTGTTTCTTTGTCATTGGTAATAAAAGAAAGTCTTCCTATATCAACTACTATGAATATGTTATCTACCGATCTCATTTGCTGAATCTACAAATAGAAAAGAATAATATTATTATATCATCATCGTCACATATCAGCTTTCTAATAAATATATAATAAATAAATTAAAAACAATTAATATAAAGTGGTAGTTCATACATTCCGGTAATAAATAAATAATATAAAGTGGGAGTTCATACATTCCGATAATATTAAAAATGATAAACGGCTCACGCTCACACACACACACACACACACACACACACACACACACACACACACACACACACACATTGTGATTACTAATTACCATGAGCATACATATACCTAATAACACTTAACACTGTTTTTTCCTTATTTATGTATTACGAATTGCATTCTTGCACATTTAACCTAGAAAATCGATATAATGGATATGGTACGGATGGATCACGAAGCAGCGCGATCACCACTAGCGCTATCTTATGTCGCATGCTCCAACTGTACATTTTTCGCGCATGTGCATTAAGAATAATGATGATGATGACGACGACGACGACGTGGACGTTTCTTAAACGAAAATTTCCACATTCCGACTTTGCGTCGTAATAAATGCTTAATAGAATATGTAGAACAAAAAAATAAAGACATTTTCCTTATATAATTCAAACCCAAGCTATCGATTAAGCCTATCAAGAATTCGATCGGTTTAGCGGTTATTGAGGTCTGATAATTTGAGATACTCTCAACTATCCGACTCGCGTAAAGATACCCGGAGTGCCTTGCTGCTGCTGCGCGGTACTTGGCGCGAGACACTACCGTGTCTCTTGATACGTTTTTTCATTATCATTGTTTTGCACATATTCTTGTTCTTTTAACCTAATTACAAATTTGTTGTAAAGGATTTCTAGTAGCCTGAATTGTTTTTTTCATCTCAAATAAATAATTCTCATATTTAAAGCAACTGAAAGTGTCAAGTGGACCATGTTGCAAGCAATTTGTGGGCAAATGTATAAGGCCATGAACGTTATGAGTAATATATTCTTTTCCATAAAGTATTGCATATTTTTGAACAAAGTATTCAAGTAATTTCAATGCATAATTATTATAAATTCTGTATAATGTGCAGGACTGCACAAAATTCGAATAGCGCAGGATAAGGCCATGAAATGTGTGTATATATTTTTGTTTGCAATCTTTTTTAAAACAACTGGTCCGCTATATAATAAAAATTGCCTTAATTCAGTGGCTTTATAGTATTCAATGTCCTCTAAACTTCTTGGCAAGCGTGCAAAATCTTTCGGCACATAGTTTTTCAAAAACAATAATTAATTATTAATATCATTTTTATCAGTCTCGGGTAAACAATGATTATTTTTTCCCCTCTCATCCAAGACATAATTAATCTTTTAACTACGCCTAGAAATACAAGGTGCATGCCATCGAGAGGAACTTAAGATACGAAATCAATATTCAACTTTTCGAAAGGACTTGTACCTTTATGGAATTCCTCATCTAATTTATTTCTAATACTGAAATCAGTCCGCAATTGTGCATTTGTTTTTAAAAAAGTCACTCTTCCATTAACAAAGGTCCCTTCTTGAATGCATTTTGTGCAGGCATTATAGCCTGTATGACCTTTAATACATAAAATGTATGACTTTGCAGGAGCATCACAAAGAAGTTTACCAACCTTTACTTTTATTATTTTTTTATCTACGTTAAAACCATTTTGTTCTAAATGTTTGAACTCTGTTATAAACTCAGTTAAAAATTGGTCTACATAAGCTGGTTTCTTGTGTCCGTGATATATCCAAGCCTCAAAAGGTTTTTTTATATTCTTATCAACTTTATCTAGATCTATGGAGATGAGAATAGGCCAGAGTTGACTTTTTGAAGAATTAGATATCGGTAAACCATCAATGTTTATGTTAAAAGGTAATACTATTTCTACATTTTGCATCAAACGTTTTTGCATACTTAAAATATGATTAATTATCCTACGTAGTCCATTCTCTATGCCAATGTGACGATATAAACCTGGAGGAACACTTTTAAGTTCATATATGGACATAAACTTGGTGTTTTTAAAAAAGTTCGCGAGTCTTTTGCTAATTGTGGAAATATCACTCGTAGAATACCCAACAATTCATTCATGGCAGATTGACTAAGCAAATGTCTGTATTTTAAAAACCATTGTTTCACAGCATTAACTATGAAATCATTTGCAATAGGAAGATTATTAGCTGTGTGAAGTTGGCCCCCCCCACTACTGAAAATCCAGTAACAACCATTATCATTCGTTTGGTGGTCGTTTGGTAGTGTTTGGTAGTCCATTCCAGATGATTGGTAATCAAAGCTGTAATTAATAATATGAAAAAAGGACATACGCGCTTAGAGTTAGCCCCCCCTTTTATAAAATTCGGCTTTCCAGACTGCATGTAGCATCATAGCTGTAAGCATTCGTTTGGTGGTCGCGTACTGACGTTTGGTAGTCCATTCCCAATGATTGGTAATCAAAGCTGTAATTAATAATACGAAAAAAAGACATACGCGCGTGAAGTTAGCCCCCCACCTCACTCTCTCTCTCTCTCTCTGTGTGTGTGTGTGTGTGGGCGCGCGCGCGCGCGCGTGTATGTAGTTTACATTTATTTTTGGTTCATTATGAAATAAAATTTATTTGATATTTATATAGTTTTTATTTATACGCATTTGTATATAAATATATATATATATATATATATATATATATATATATATATATGAGAGTATGTTTATTTTTGCGAACTTATTATACAGGGTGTCCGAAAAATCGCCTGCCACACTTCGGGAGGTGATTCGGGACAAAAAAAGAAGAAAAAAATGATATATAAACATGGGTCCGGAAATAAGTCGTTTCCGAGTTATAACCACTTTTATGTTAAGAAAATCATAATTTGTAGTCCGCTTGACATCCTTCTTTCTTAAATTTTTCTTAAATTAAAAATTTTTATTTTTTAATTTTTATTTATTATTTTTATTTAATTTTCAATTTTTATTTTTAAAATTTTTTTCAATTTTTATTTTTTATTTTTTTTCATTTTTAATTCTTTTAGTTTTTTTTTCAATTTTCCAGTATTTGTAAATACACGATTACATTATTTTTAAAGCACAAACATAAACAGATATTTAAATCAAATTAAATAAGGTGTTCAAAATGACCACCTTCAGCACGAATGCAGGCCGTTATTCTTTTATCAAAGGAATTCCGAACTCTTTGAAAAACATTTGGATCTCTTCTTTTTCTTCAAATCTATGAATTATTCTTTGTCTTAAGTCAGCAATATTATTGGGTGCATATCTGTAACTCGACCTAACCCAGTGATGCCAGACTTGGTCCTCTTGGTAGCATGCGGTAGCGCGGCCACTCAAGTTTATTTCCAGCTTTATTTGGAGTCTGTCGTTTTTTATTTTTCCGTTCTTTCTTCATTTTTCATTCACTCATTGAAAACAGTTTTCAATAAGTTACTAATTATTATTTAGCAACACTTTACTTATCCTAAGTACTTTTAGATTGTATCTAATCTTTCTGTATTCATTAATGGATCGTTTGAGTTTTAATGAATTAGCTGATATGCATCTTATGTATGGTCTTGCTCAAGGTAATGCTGCCGAGGCAAGAAGATTATACATCCAATCTTTTCCAAATCGAGATGTACCGGGAAAAGAGTCT
This sequence comes from Lasius platythorax, assembly GCA_963971435.1. NCBI lineage: Eukaryota > Metazoa > Arthropoda > Insecta > Hymenoptera > Formicidae > Lasius > Lasius platythorax. The sequence continues at coordinate 10,588,598 of OZ020549.1, read as the reverse complement.
TTTCGAAATGTGGACAGAAACTTGAGAGAATTTGGTACATTAAAAAAGAGAACAAGTGAGGGCAGACCTAGAGTAGATGGTGTAACGGAAAAAGAAGTTCTTGAACAATTTGAGCGTAATCCTGATACTAGTGTTAGAACAGTTTCGGATGAAATCGGAGTACCAAAATCAACGATATGGAACATTTTATCAAGAAATTCAATGTATCCATATCATGTGCAACGAGTTCAAGGACTTTCTGTTGCAGATTATGGTCCCCGTTTGCAATTTTGCCAATGGGTTGTGGACAGAATAGATGAAAATCCGAATTTTTGTGAAAATATTCTATTTACTGATGAAGCAGGCTTTGACCGAAATGGAATTTTTAACTATCACAACCTTCATGTATGGGCTTTAGAAAATCCTAAAGCAATTGATCAAAGAAGGCATCAACAACAGTTAAGTTGCACCGTATGGGCGGGTATTATTGGTGACGAACTTATAGGGCCATATTTCTTTGAAGAGAGATTAAATGGTCAGAATTATGTAGGATTTCTTAGAAAAGAGTTAGGTCCCTTTCTTGAAAACGTCCCTTTAATAATAAGACAAAACATGTGGTTCATGCATGATGGTGCACCTGCGCATTTTAGCCGTGTTGCCAGAGATCATTTGAATCGAAATTATGGCCAGAGATGGATAGGGCGTGGAGGTCCGGTTGCCTGGCCCCCAAGATCACCAGACATTAATCCACTTGATTTTTATCTATGGGGTCACGTAAAGTCAATTGTTTACAGAAATGCACCCAATAATATTGCTGACTTAAGACAAAGAATAATTCATGGATTTGAAGAAATAAAAAGAGATCCAAATGTTTTTCAAAGAGTTCGAAATTCCTTTGATAAAAGAATAACGGCCTGCATTCGTGCTGAAGGTGGTCATTTTGAACACCTTATTTAATTCGATTTAAATATCTGTTTATGTTTATGCTTTAAAAATAATGTAATCGTGTATTTACAAATACTGGAAAATTGAAAAAAAAAAACTAAAAAAATTAAAATTGAAAAAAAATAAAAAATAAAAATTGAAAAAAATTGAAAAATAAAAATTGAAAATTAAATAAAAATAAATAAAAATTAAAACAAAAATTTTTAATTTAAGAAAAACTTAAAACAGAAGGATGTCAAGCGGACTACAAATTATGATTTTCTTAACATAAAAGTGGTTATAACTCGGAAACGACTTATTTCCGGACCTATGTTTATATATCATTTTTTTCTTCTTTTTTTGTCCCAAATCACCTCCCGAAGTGTGACAGGCGATTTTTCGGACACCCTGTATATATTGCTCCATGCGGTTCTATGTAATGTTCTTGATTACAGTATTGTACTGAGTTCATTAGATCATTATATATACTCCATGTGCCGTGTATTCTTCTTGCATATGCAATGTAATTGTTGATTAGTATATGCTATTACACCGGCCAATCTAAAAATTCAATGTAAAGCAATAAATAATTAATGTATAGTGGGTAAATGTGAAACGAAATTATAAAATTTATATAGCCACTCTATCAAAAAAAATTACGCTTCCTAATTTATTTTGAATAGAAGTATACTTGCTAAAAGTATATCATAAGTTTTAAAAACATGATAGAAAAACATTTTTTAAAATAAAGTGTATAAAATTAAAGTGTATAAAATTAATAATAAATATAATAAATATAATAAAAATTATAAAGTTATAAAGTGTACACCAATTGATTGGTCTCATGATTCTATGCATAAAAGTATTAAGGTAAGATTACCGAAAACTGAATGTTTTACAAGATATTTTGTATTTTATGTCAAAATACTGTAAACTTCAAGCCTTATAATTCGAAAAGTACTTAATGAAAAAATAACTCATTATAATGTTTTGGAAAGCTCTCGAGATAAGCTACAAGAATATGCATTGAAAAATAGGGTGTTCCATTTAAGAAAACATCGATGACATTGACCTGACCTTCAATAGGTCACTCAAGGTCAAGTACATATTTTCATCATCTGTCCCCCTTCAAGTCCTACAACTTTTGTCTGAATCATTTTTCCGTATCTTCCATATTTTTCGAGATATTTGCCTGAGGAGATTAAAATGGGACACCCTGTATATGTATATATATATATGTATACTTACATGGCACGAATCTCGAACGTCACCAACAGTCAGATAGATCCATCACTTCCAATTATAAATATGAAACGATGAATTTAAAATTTAATTATAAAACGACTTATAAAACCTCCAATGAAGTCCAACATATATATTTGGGCATTCTTACATACGAACGCTCCTGAGACGAAGCGCCGCGCTCCTTAGTTACGCGTATCTTGGCGACTCGTTGCTAACCCACGAATATAATAACATATAATATAATATAGATATACGTACCTTATTTGCTGTGTACTAAAAAGCTCAAGTGTTATTATTTCAAAAACGTTACTGTTAGTTTATTTAATCTCAAATTGTCGCGCCATATTAGTTGATACCGTTCCGTTAGTTCCGATGGCGCCGCGCGCCCTTCCTTTTTCCTTTTTTTATTATTATTATCCAACTGTCTCTCTGCATTGTTCGCAATAAAGATATCTTACTTGTAACTGTGTTCTTTCTCAAGTGAATCACCATCAGTTACATATGTATAAAATCCACAGTGTAATGTTTTTCAATATGTTACAAAGTAAATGTTTCATATGAAACGTTCATATGAAACGTTCATAGAATATTGTGAAATTAATGTTTTAGGAATGTCGCAAATCTAACATTGCTGTAATGTCATCAAACATTACAATCTAAACATCCCAAATAAAACGTTTATGGAATGTTTTAAAATACATGTTTTATGAACGTCGCAGATGTAACATTGCTGTAATGTCTCTGAACGTTACAAATTAAACATCCCAAATGAAACGTTTATGGAATGTTTTAAAATATATGTTTTATGAACGTCGCAGATGTAACATTGCTGTAATGTCTCTGAACGTTACAAAGTAAACATCCCAAATGAAACGTTTATGGAATGTTTTAAAATACATGTTTTATGAACGTCGCAGATGTAACATTGCTGTAATGTCTCTGAACGTTACAAATTAAACATCCCAAATGAAACGTTTATGGAATGTTTTAAAATATATGTTTTATGAACGTCGCAAATGTAACATTGCTGTAATGTCTCTGAACGTTACAAAGTAAACATCCCAAATAAAATGTTTCTCGGATGTTGCCAAACATTTCTTTCCTAACATCTCAAATTATCGAAATAACAGCCAAAATGTAACATTTCTGGAACGGTGCATGAATGTTGCAATTAAAATGTTATTTTGAAACGTTTACGAAACATTTCATAAACATTTTTATGTAACGTTTCAAATATTATTGCCGAAATGTAACATTCCCTGCATGTTTCATGTTTAGTGGATTACGATTAAGGCATTGATTAGAAAAACTCGAAAAATTTTTAAATTATATATACTTATTTGGAAAACTATAAGCTTAAAACTATGCAACTATTCTCTTCTTTCTACACATTTTTATGCTTTTTTCGTTGTTCCAAAAATAATTTATAAAATTTCATTCTCTTTTATTTCACATGTATGTAACACTGAAAGATAAAATCTTGATATCTTTTTCAGACATCTTTTTTTATTACTAGAATTTATAGAAGATGGATAAAAACAAGCAATTCAATCCATATGTCAGTGTCGATGCTGAAGAAGAAATCGTTATTTCTGGTATTGCCGGGCGTTTTCCTAACTCTGACAATATAAAAGAATATCAGGAAAATATTTTCAATAAAATGGATCTTGGTTCGGACGATCATCAACGCTGGACTGATTGTAATAATATCTTTTTCTGAGAATTAAGAATATTTTTGTTTTTTACTAGAATGATACTTATATCTCGCGTAATATGTATATCAATCGCAGTTCTGTATCAATCGAAATTTCTAATATCTGTAAATATAACATATTAAAATCGAAAAAATTGCGTTCAAAGTCATTCCAGCAATTAATGCAATATTAAACAATATGATAATATTATTTTTATATAAATTATTTTACATTCTTAGATATCTATGAAATTCCTCCTCGAATAGGAAAAATCAACAATATACAGAAGTTTGATGCAGGATTCTTCGATATCCCAGCCTCAGAAGTTCATGTACTTGATCCTGGATTCAGAATATTACTCGAGCATACCTATGAAGCAATCATTGATGCGGGTGTAAATCCCGCAGAATTACAAGGAACAAATACAAGTGTTGTCACTGCAATAAATGTTTGTGATACATATGCAGATTTAATATACGAAAAGCCTCACGTATGTAATTCCCCGGGAAAAAATGATCATATCAAATTAGATAAAATCAGATCAAATTATATCTGATCAGATCTTGATTTTTTATCCGATTTGATATGATTAGATCTGACTAGATATGGGGCACATCCGAAAAAATATAAATAGATCTGGTTGAACTTATTATATATGGTATTTTCTGCTAAATACCATGTATTTTCTGCTGAAAGTACGCGGTGTCAGATCTGAGGAGATATGATCATATCTAATTAGATCTAGTCAAATCTGGTAAAAAAAGCGATCAAATTTTGAATTTCCCGAGAAAAAATGATTAGATATAATCATATATGATTATATCTGGTATATAATTATATACACAAAACAAGGATTTGCTAACATGACTTGACGTCAGATTGTTGGCAGAAACCGAGCAAGATATGCGCGCGCGCAATCTGACGGCAAATTGGCAACAGAAACCGAGCAGAATCTGCAGCTATGAACCATTTATAAAATTTATTAAAATAGTGTAGTTTATTTGCTTACCGCTATGCGGCGCATTATTCACTTTCTATATCCGTATTCGAATTCTTGTAATTATAAAGCTTGCAAAATGCGGTTAATAACATATGTAATTATTTCTATCAGTTTAATTTCTGATACGATTTCCGTACAGGGGAATTCAGATATTGAACTGATTTTTGGAAAATCGAACAGATAAATGTCCAATTTTCACTTATTCGGACAATTTCTGTCCGAATAAGTGAAAATATTTCGTTATTATCTACTTAAGATAAAAAATAAAAATTAACTTCCATATAAATAAAATCTTTAATTTTATAAATTAAATTATTTAAATTTTCCTATATATATTACATTAATATATGTTATTAATATTATATATTTATGTTATTAATACAAATATATATTTTTGGATCTGCCCAGATCCACATAGATCTGATTAGATATAGACAAAATGCAGATCTGATAATTCGGATCTAGTTTGATCAAAGCAGATATAATCATTTTTTCCCGGGTCACGTATTGACTATTCAATAATTTAAGTATCAAAAATCGATTAAAGAACTCTACACTCTTAAAATTATATAAACAATATATGTATACAATTATATGTATACAAAGATATTGCTAAATGTGCGGAAGATATTTTTCATCTGAAAACTATATTGTAATTGCTAATAGATTGCTGGATTTCCCATTATTGGATGCAATAAAGCCATGATAGCAAACAGAATTTCTCATTGGCTCGGTGTTACTGGACCATCGTATAACATCGATGCTGCATGCAGCTCTAGTCATTCCGCTATGGTGGAGGCTTACAGGATGATTCGATCTGGCATTTGCGAAGCGGCTATTGTAGCTAGTGTCAATTTATGCTTAAATCCCTTTATAGCTCATCAGTTTTTACAGCTGGGTATGTAAAAAATAATATTATTGCGTTTAAAGTTGTTGCGTTGTCAAATGGTATAAAGGAAGTAAGTATTTATTGATACATTTTTTTTTATCACACAGATAAGATAATAATATTTTATCAAAGTTTTTTAAAATCATATTTTGCTAAATCTAGTAGTTTCTGTGTTTAAACAACATAATTAATTCGCTTACATACATATAACAAAGTTTTTGAGTACTTGGTATATTAATCACGAAACTGGAAATAAAAATCATAATTATATTGTCTTAATTATATTGTCAAAATTATATTATCTTTTATATTAATTTAAACAAATGAACTACTGATATTATTTTAGGGGTTCTTTCTGCTGATGGCTACTGTAAACCTTACGATGAAGAAGGCACTGGTTACATGCGTAGTGATGCAGCTGTAGTAATGTATCTACAAAAGGCAAGAAATGCAAGGAGAATCTATGCGACCTATGTCTATGGTAAAACCAACTGCGATGGTTTTAAAAAAGAAGGAATTACCTTTCCATCATTTGACAAGCAAAAAATGTTACTGGAAGAATTTTACGACGATTGTAGTATCTCGCCTCTTAAGCTATCTTACATGGAGGCTCATGCAACTGGTACTGTAGCCGGCGATCCTGTGGAACTTCAAGCCATTGATGAAGCTTTATGCGCCAAAAGAGACTTTCCTCTGTTATTGGGTTCAGTGAAATCGAATATTGGACACACCGAACCCGTTAGCGGTCATTGTCAAATTGTGAAGGTGAGTTTACAACAAAATAGAGTTAATATAATGTAATGCTACATATACGTTTATGCAAGTATTTTTGTATTTGCCAGTCATTTTTGGTTATTCATTATAATTAGAAGATATTATTGCCATTATAAGAAATGTATTTATCTCATAAAGGTTATAATAGCGATGGAAACTGGTATAATCGCGCCTACAATACATTTTAAACGTCCACGAAAGGATTTGGCTGCTATTATTGAAGGAAGAGTAAAAATAGTAACTGAACCGACAGAATTGAAAGGTGATTATATCGGTGTTAATTCTTTCGGATTTGGCGGTGTTAATTGCCACACTTTACTGAAATCAAATCCGAAAACTAAAGTCAATAATGGGACGGACGATAATTTACCTAGGCTTGTAGCTATATCTGGACGTACCGAGGAAGCAGTTAAAATTATATTAGATGATGTAAGTACACATTTATTTCAGAAATAATTTATATACATATAATGTTCCTTATACTTACCTCGTATATTATTATTATGTATGTCATATCATTTTAATTTATTTACAAAACTAAATTAACTCTTTTTCAAAAAAAGACGATATAAAAATAACGGCAAGTGTATTGTACACATATAAACACAAACACGTATATAAATTATTTATATTATACAATAATATATTATAATAAAAATAAAAGTAAGAAAAAATTACACAATATAGCACTTATATGTAGAACTATAAAATAGTAATAATATAGTACTATAAAAAATATGTAATTATTAAATAATTAACACAAATATATAAAAATAAATTATTACGAAATTAAAGTTAGAAAAGATTTAAGAAAGTGTTAAAATTTGTATAAATAATTTAACAAAAATCATTGTCATAATTTGAAATATATTTAATTAAAGTATATTAATTATACTAAATTACTAATTTTAATGACGAAATCTATGTAAAAGTTAGAGATAGATTCAAGTTGCTTTTAAGCCGGTAAAAACGAAAAAATGGAGTATTATAAACAGGTCTAAGGCATGTTAAAATCGATTATTTGAAACAAATGCATTGACAGTTAATATAGCCATTAATGACTTTAAAAAATATAGTATTAGTTGTGTGAAAATTTTAAAAAGTTTATGAAAAATAAAATATCTATATAATCATTATAATTAGAATATATGTATATAAGAATATATGTCTCACACAACCTTCGTACAATGCTTTAATAGTATATTATTTATAAGTAAAATAGAATAAAAAATGCTAATACGAAAATATCTAGGCTAATAATTTTTGAGTTATAAGCGATCAAAGTTTGCCAATGATATCGCGTAGTACACGCGTATTCATTTGTAACTACTTTTACACGCCTCATCTATTATTGATTTTTACAAGATGATATTGATTTTTACTGTACAGCTAATTTTATCGTTTTTTTTTTTTTTGCGTAGGTACTATGTACGGTAGTCAGTTGATATTAAGAGTTATAAATATTAAAATAAATATATAATACTTTTTTACGCAAAATATATAATACTTTTTTAAATAACAATTTAAATGGTTGATTAATTATTACATTTGAATAGAATTATAAACCTAATATTTTCACGCATTTAAGAAACGAGGTTTGTTTTTGTTTCGATCGGAGAAACATTTGAGCAAATAAATTTATTTATTATATCTGTCTTGTAAAAATCTCAATAACAGATGACAAGTGGGTATGCGTGAAAGTGTAATTACAGGCCTGAGCACGCGAGTTCCACGCGATATCATTAACAAACTTTGATGATTTTTAACTCAAAAACATGCATATGGATGTGAATGTTAATATTGATGTGGGTTATGTTAATGTAAAGGTTAATTAATGGTAGATATTAATGTAAAGAAATATGAATATACATATAGGTATTTGATATTAGATAAATGAGGTAATATTTAATAAATTTATGCAAATCAATTGAATTTATTTTATTAAATATTCAGAATGATGACCGCTAACTGAATTATCACACCTACATTCACATTCACACTGACATCCACATTCATACTCATACTAACACCCACGCTCACACACTCACGCGTGCATGAGAGATGTAAATCATGTACGTAGATATACCTTGATTTACACTAATGTTAGCTGTAACTTTAAACTCATAACTCAGAGAAATCTTAATTAAAAGGGGCTTAACTATATCAAAACAATAAAAAAGGCTCTGATATTACGATATAAACAAAGGAACAAAAGTAGGCAAAAAGAGCCAGGCGCAGAAATAAAAGCGCAATATAATAACTTCAAAATTTATTTATTCTTCATGAAACTCTATTCGTACGTTTCGGTCAATGTTTTGACCATCTTCAGCAAACTATATCCAAGTAAGAGAAAAAAGAAAAAATGTTAATTAATAAGTGAGAGGATCGAACAAATACAAAAAAAAGAAAAAGAGATTGAAACTTGGATAGAAACTAACGATCACAGACGATTTATTATTCACTCAACGAAGATGCAGATTTACAGAAAAATGTCTCGAATAAAGAGAGCGGCTGAAGCGCGAGGTGACGATAACGAAAGTCGATCAAGGACTGACTAAATTCAAACCGAAAAATCGAGAGCGTTAAATATACCGAATATGTCGATGTTTTGAGTCAGCTGATCGTCGCTGAGCAGGTAGAGCGAGGGGCGCGCGCGGTAAGACGAGCGACGCATGAAAAAGCGCGTAAACACGACGCGAGCAAGGATATCGACGATTCGGTAGTTCCGCGGAGAGTATTTATAAAGCGAAAGAGATAGACAATATATTCCGAAAAATAAGGTCTTACAGAGAACATAAATTATAGCTTAATAACGCACTAAGAAATATAATGATACGAACTAAAGAAATTTGCAGAAAGTATTAACATTACCGCCCGCCTCAGGGGCGTGATAGACGCCGCTGATTAAATGAGAAGAAATTAATGAGACGCTCTGAAAGAGTAAAATGAAACCGAGTTACATTGAAGATGAATATTTACAATGATGACTTGTTAAGAATGAAACAAATTAAATGATAAGAAAAGTAAGAAGAGAGAACAAAAATTAAAATCGATGAGCAGTAGACAGAGTTTAAGTCGCGATCGGTAATGGACAGAGTTTGACGATCGGTCGTTTATATTCGGAAACGGCTGTCCGAACAGTGACAACGCGTACACGACCGTCAGTTCCTGGATGTAATGCTGTCACACGCGCAAGAGGCCATTTGGCCGGTGGATAGCGTTCATCAAGGACAAGGACGAGATCTCCAATTTGAAGCGGCTTGGTAGAGAGATGCCATTTGTTCCTTGTTTGCAGACGTTGCAGATATTCCGTTGACCATCGCGCCCAGAATCTTTCCAAAAGTTGACGTAGAAGTTGCCATCGCGATAGGCGAGAAATCGGCACGTCGTTAAATGGCGGCTCCGGCAGGACGATCAAAGGTTCGCCGATGAGAAAATGCGCTGGCGTGAGCGCGTTGACATCCGCGGGATCGTCGGACAGAGTGGAAAGCGGTCGGGAATTGAGCACGGCCTCGACTTGCGTGAGAAGAGTATTGAATTCCTCGTACGTCAAGATCGTGTCGCTTATAAGTCGTCGAAGATGAAATTTCGTTGACTTGACGGCGGCTTCCCACTTTCCTCCGAAGTGTGGAGCGGAAGGAGGATTGAACTTCCACTCCGTTCCATCAGCGGCCAGTAAATGAGCGATCTCCGCGGCGTCCTTGGAAGCAGAATTGAATAGGCGTCGAAGTTCAGCGTCTGCTCCAACGAAATTTGTCCCGCAGTCGCTTGAGATGATGACGCAACGGCCTCGTCGAGCTATGAAGCGGCGATACGCAGCCAGAAAACCTTGCGTGGAGTAATCTGTTGCAAGATCGAGATGAACAGCGGATGTTGAAAAACATATGAAGACAATCAAATAGGCCTTGTATGTGCTGGACGCTCGGCCTCGCCAGGTGCGAAGCGTGTAAGGTCCAGCGTAGTCAACACCGGAATGCAAGAATGGGCGCGTCGGTGTGACACGTGATGTTGGAAGAGAGCCCATCATCTCCTGAGCGGTTGCCGCGCGATGTCGGGCACATCGGACGCAGCGGCGGATGAATGAGCTGACTGGAGCGCGCCCTCCGAGTATCCAATAATGTTGTCGTAAAGTAGCCAGGACAACTTGAGTTCCGCCATGAAGAGTTCGATGGTGAAGATCTGATATGACAAGTCGTGAGAACGACGAATCACGAGGAAGGATGGCAGGATGTTTTCCATCTGGATCGAGCAAAGAATTTTTGAGTCGTCCACCGACGCGAAGAACTCCTTCAGAGTCGACGAAGGGAGCCAGTTTGAGAAGTGGATGCGTTCTTGGTAGTGACGTTTTTGTCGAGCAGATCTCTAACTCGCGATTGAAATAAGCTCGTTGGGTGTCCTTGATTCAAAAGGTCCGAGCTTGAATGAGTTCCTCAGGATGTAAAGCTCGTGATGAGTAATGATCGGCTCCTTTGAAGATGGCGACGCTTCGCAGGATCCATGCGGTGATGCGAAGGAGGCGATCAAGACTGGAAAATCGATCAATGAGATTCCATGAACATGAAGATGGCTGGCTTACCGCAGTTACGAGGACTTGCTGAGGTCGCCTTTTTTCGAGGTTGATAGCGTCGTCGATTGGAGGAGCGGTGGATGGCCACCCTACGGAAGGACCTTGAAGCCAGACTGGACCACGCCACCACAAAGAATGCGTTTGCAACAGGCTGGGAGAGAGTCCGCGAGAAACGCAGTCCGCGGGATTTTCGCTGCCGGCTACGTGATGCCATCGAGCGTCCGGAACGAGCTCTTGTATGACGGCAACTCGATTCGCGACGAATTCTTGCCACTGAGAAGGATGTCCGCGTATCCATGCTAAACTGACGCTGGAGTCGACCCACAGATGAGCAGGAACATGTTGAAGGCCGAGAATATTACGGACACGAGCAAGCAGACGAGATAGAAGAACGGCTGCAGCTAGTTCCAGGCGAGGAATGGTTTGTTTTTTGAGAGGCGCCACCTTGCTTTTTGCCGCGAGAAGAGTGACCTTGGCATCCGTAAAGGTTTGAATGGTGCGGATGTAAAGCACTGCGCCGAGAGCGTCCTGAGAGGCATCCGAGAAACCGTGAAATTCGACACCTTGAATGCTGGTCGAAGTGCCGAGCCACCGAGGAATCGAATATTCGGAAACTCCTCGCAGGTCTTCGTCGAATTGAGTCCATTGCTGTGCGAGATGCGGCGGCAGCGGATCATCCCATTCGATGTTCAACTTCCACAGCTGTTGGATGAACATCTTGCCGAGAATCGTTACAGGAGCGAGCCAGCCAAGCGGATCAAAAAGCTGCGCGATCTTCGAGAGAATTGATCTCTTGGTGAGCTTGACGATCGGATCAGAGCGACTGACGTGGAACTTGAAGGAGTCCGAGGCTGGATGCCACGTGAGACCCAGAGTTCGAGCTTCTGATTGCAGTTCTCGAGCTGAAGAGCACTGTGATGAGTCAGCGATGCCTTGGAGAAGATCGTCGTTGTTGGCTGACCACTTTTGCAGCTTGAAACCGCCCGCCCTGAGGAGCTCGGTTAATTGAAGAGCCTTGACCTTTGCGTCCTCCGGAGTGTCTGCACCTGAGAGCACGTCATCTACGTAGATCGACGTTCGCACGATGTTGGAAGCTTGAGGAAAGACGTGTTCTTCGTCCTTGGCGAGTTGCCGAAGAACTCGAAGAGCTAGATATGGAGCACAAGTGAGTCCGTAAGTCACAGTCGTGAGTTGATAACTGCGAGGCGAATCTGAGGTAGCCCAGAGAATCTGCTGATAGTGTCGGTCTTCAGGATGTATCACAATTTGCCGATACATTTTCTCAATGTCAGCGGCAAATGCGAATTCGTGCATTCTCCAGCGTAAGATGACCGCGTCAAGATCTTGCTGAAGCTTCGGACCTGCGTGCAGACAATCGTTTAGCGACATTCCAGAGCTGGTTGGAGCTGACCCGTTGAAGACTACCCGTAGTTTGGTAGTCGTGCTGCTTTCGCGTAGAACGCCGTGATGCGGCAAGTAGACTGGTGTTGGATGATGTTGAGAAGCAGAAGAAGTCGGCACCATGTGACCCAGATCGGCATACTCTTGAAGAAAGTCCGAGTAGAGCTTTCCGAAGACCTCGTCTCGTCAAATGCGCTGTCGAACTCTTGCGAAAGAGCGTGATGCTGAAGTAAGAGAGTCGCCCAGTCCGGTGGTCGAGGAGCGAAAAGGCAGCCGAACGATGTATCGCCCGGTCTTGTCCCGCGAGTGCGTGGTGCGAAAATGAGCTTCGCAGGCTTGCTCGTCAGGAGTGAGACGTGAAGTGATGGACGGAATGACGTCTTCTTGGATCCAGAACTTTTGCAGAGTGTCGTGAAGATCCACATCTTGAAGCTTGCAACATGATATGATGGAGGCAGAATCAGATGAAGACGACTGAGCGTTGAGAGGCCCAGAGACAATCCAGCCTAAAGTCGTATGTTGAGCGACGGGTGAGTTGAGCGATTCACGTCTGATGTCGCCGAGTAATAATGAGCCGTAAACATCGGCACCAAGGATGATGTCAATGGGACCTGGTGTAGCGAACTCGGGATCAGCTAACTGCAAACCTTGTAAATGATTCCACGAGGCTGTCACTTGACGTGATGGTATTCGACCTGTAACCTTTGGAAGAACGAAGGCTGAGACAGAGAACTCAATTGATGGATCATGGCGTGATTGAATCCTCAAGGTCACAACACCTCGGGATGAGCCGATATTATGAGCGCCGATACCCATGATCGGCACAGAAGCACGAGTTCTAGGAAGACGTAGTAGCTGCACCAATGACTCCTGGACGATGGAGATCTCAGATCCTTGATCCAAGAGCGCACGTACCTTGATGTTGTCTCCCTTCACGTTAATCAGCGTGACGCATGCAGTGGCGAGCAACACTTGAGAACGCTGTAGATGAGCTGCTGCGTTGTGAGAGTGCACGGCCGTTGATTGAGACGATTCTGAAGACGGCGTAGTGGTCGATGAAGATGCTAAAGAAGTGCTTGGAGAGGCACTGGAGATGGGAGAATCCTTAGAAGACGAAGCAGTGTCGCGATGAAGCAATGTGTGATGCTGACCTTTGCATTTCCGACATCGTTTGAGAGATCGACACTCGTTGAGCTTATGTGAGCCGAGACAATTAAAGCAGAGTGACTTTCGAGTCACGAGATTTTGTCGGTCAACCATCGATTTGGATGCAAAGTCAGGACACGATGCGATGTAGTGAGAAGAACCACAACAAGAGCAACCAGGTTGATTGGTGACAGCAGCGTGAGAGTGAGCTGATGTCCTTGATTTGCTGCTTGACTTCTGTGATGATGCGGACGTAGAAAGTGAGCGAGATTGCACAGATTCGAGAGCTCGAATACGTCCTTCGAGGAAGAGCTCAAGCTGAGCGAAGGTAGCGAGTTCCTGCGACGTTCCCTGCTCGAGTTCCCAAGCTTCGAGAGTCTTCGCGTCCAGACGTCGAGTAACGAAGTACACGATGAAGACGTCCCAATGCTCTGTGGGTAATCCGAATGATTGCAAGGCTCCTAAAACGTCCTTGACTGTAGAGAGCAGTGACTTGAGTTCAGAGCATGATTTTTGCGTGATTGGCTTGATATTGAATAAACGGTCGAGATGTGTCGTCACAATAACGCGTCGATTTTCATATCGATCGGTGAGCGCTTCCCAAGCGCGCGTGAAACCTTCCGACGTCACCGGGATGTTGGCGATGTATTGCGCCGCTTCTCCAGTCACTTGCGATTTTAAGTAATGGAGCTTCTCTACGGCGGAGATATCCTTGTTGAAACTCACCATTGATTGAAATAGATCGCGAAAGGAAGGCCACTCATGATACTCGCCGGAAAACTTAGGCAAACTGATCTTCGGCAACGCTCGACATATGCTTGATTTTGAGTCAGATCCGCTTGAATCGTTTGAGTGAATCATGATGGAATCGCGAAGCATCAGAATACTTGCACGAGAATCGAAATAAGCTTCTTCGCAGGCCGCATATAAATCTTCCGAAAAATAAGGATGCTTACGAACTTCCTCTGTTCCAGCGCCGATGAGTTTGTCATGATTATCCTGAAATCGATCCCAATAAGTTTCGAGTGACGTAATTCGGGCGTCAAGGTTGTGGCGATTGAGTTTGTCCTTTCCAAGTTTTTTCGCATTCTCGGAAGCTCGAGTGATGAGTCCGAAGAGACTGTTTTGCTTCTCGACAATTGCTCCGAAGGTTGACATCGTGAGTTGTTGACGTCGAAGGTCACGAAAACACCGTTTTAATTATCACTGAATTTTGACGGTCACTAAACAGCTGATGATCACTATGATTGAATGCAGTTTGCTGAGTTGCACTGCGAATGTAGCAGTCACTACGCGGGCGTACGCGAGAGAGATCGAACGAGCGCGATGAGAGCGAGAGAGAATCGCTGAGCGAATGCGCGACGAATGTTCGAGAATCAGCGAACGAACGATATGCGATCGAAAGATCTCTTATCCGGCTCGAAGGACCATAAAATGTTAATTAATAAGTGAGAGGATCGAACAAATACAAAAAAAAGAAAAAGAGATTGAAACTTGGATAGAAACTAACGATCACAGACGATTTATTATTCACTCAACGAAGATGCAGATTTACAGAAAAATGTCTCGAATAAAGAGAGCGGCTGAAGCGCGAGGTGACAATAACGAAAGTCGATCAAGGACTGACTAAATTCAAACCGAAAAATCGAGAGCGTTAAATATACCGAATATGTCGATGTTTTGAGTCAGCTGATCGTCGCTGAGCAGGTAGAGCGAGGGGCGCGCGCGGTAAGACGAGCGACGCATGAAAAAGCGCGTAAACACGACGCGAGCAAGGATATCGACGATTCGGTAGTTCCGCGGAGAGTATTTATAAAGCGAAAGAGATAGACAATATATTCCGAAAAATAAGGTCTTACAGAGAACATAAATTATAGCTTAATAACGCACTAAGAAATATAATGATACGAACTAAAGAAATTTGCAGAAAGTATTAACAAAAAACAAAGAGAGATTACAAAGCAGAATCATTAAAACATAAAATAAGCAGAACCGCTATACATACGTAGTGTTTGTAAAATACACGCGACGTCGTCCGCAAGACCTCACTCTTGCCCCATTAATTTTAAATTGGTGAGTCTCCTATCGGTGCCCGCCGGTAAGAAACCTCGAGAGTGTGCATTTTTATTCTGCACGACTGTGAATTTAATTGGGCAGTTAGACATGTAGAAAAGGCAAAGAATAACGAGGAGACTCACCATGATTGTCGGAGGCAAGAGAATAACGAAACGGTAGTCGAAACACGCCAAACGTCAACGCCGAAAATTATATAGTATATGCGAGCGCTTGAAATGAGAGATATAATATATATATATACATATATATATACCGTCTCCAACATACAACAAGTAGGAGACGACGACAAAAACAAAACACGCAGCATTTAAACTCTCGTTAGTTTTTCTAAAATCGTTACGTATTCATGTTGTAAACAATCCGTGTCTTTAAATTAAGACTATTATTTTGTCGCTTAATGTATAGCATTTCCGAAAGCAGTCTCTTATTTAAAATCGGTTCTTCATCCAAGATATCAATGTCATTCCAATTAAAATCGTGGTTCATTAGTCTGTGGTCCGTGATTACTGAATGCTGAGTTGAGTTTCTTTTAATATGATTATGATGTTCTTTCACTCTTGTACCTAATAGTCTGCCCGTTTGGCCTACGTAAGATGGATCGCAATTTAGGCATGATATCTTATATACAATGTTCCAACGTGATAAGTTCGGTAGTCATGGGCGCCGGCAGAATTACTTATAGGGGGGTGCACCCAAAAGAGGATGCACTAGAAAAATAGTTTCTTCCCAGTTCATAATCATATTTTTGTTAACATCGACTGTGCTATTTACTGAATTCTAATAAAGATTCATTAATAATGGAAAAATTCCAATTTTTATATTACAGATCTGTTAATATAGTTAAAAAATCTCAGTTTTACAATTGCAAATAGTGACAAGGTTACAACTATGAATAGTTTACAAGTATTTATATATAATATAATTATTAATAGTTAACAAGTATTTATTGAATGACCAAAATTGTCGAATTGCGCTACGAACTGCTCCCTTATTCACCCCATTCTCCAGATTAGGCCCCTTGCGATTTTTTTCCCAAACATGAACAAATGGCTCGGTGGACAAAAATTCGCATCGAGTCATCGCTGAAACAAAGTCTATCGCAATCTGACCAATAGGAACTCTATTATTCACCAATTAACTTAAACGTTAAGTTAAAGGAAAATTTAACATAACGTCTTTCGCGCGCCAACCGACATAAGTAGACGGTGGGGGTTTCCACCTACGGTTGGCGTGGCGGCGCCAATTTACAAGAATGCTAAACGCACCCGCGCTGTTCTTTTGTTTTATTTATTTGTTATTTCGAGTCATATCAAAAGATCGTCTTGTACAGTCGATGCTGAATGCTTAGTAACTTACGACTGTGTTCTGTATTAAGTAAGTTTACATTCTTTCAAATCGAATGTAATCGAGTAAGATGAGTGACATAAGACGTTTTTGTATAAAAAACGCAAGACTGATGATACAACAGCGACACCTAGTTCCAGTACAGATCATCAAAAAGAAGATGGTAGAGACGAAGAATCTCCGCTCAATTCTGGTGCTAATCTATTGGATATTGGGTTATATTTAGATTCGAAATCTCATGCTGATGACGTACTTCGTCTGAAATTATTGAGAGAGCCCTGGGCTCCTAGTCAAATGTACAATTTTAAAAAGGATGTAAACATTGGCGCTAAACGAGCATTTCGATCTGAATGGCTTACAACCTACCCGTGGTTGACCTACTCAGCTATCGCGAAAGGACCTCTATGTCGAGTCTGTGTCTTGTTTCGGCCTCTGGCTCAGCACGGTCTACAAGGACAATTTATCGTCTCCCCTTGCCTAAAGTATCACAAATTTCATGAAGCTGCACAGTCTCATGCAACAACCCAGTGGCATCGTAATGCGATTGTTTCTTCCAAAAATTTCGAGAAAATTATGGATAGGCAGCAACTGAGTGTTCATGAAGCTTTAGATTCGGCGTCTCACAAAGAAGTTGAAGAAAACAGGGTGAAACTTCGATCAATTATATCAACAATTTTGTTTTGCGGACAGCATGATCTTCCAGTTCGTGGGAAAAGTGATGAGGGTTCTGTTTTCAGAGATCTGCTACATTTTCGAATTAAATCTGGGGACAAAGTTTTAAAGAATCATTTGGAATCCGGAGCAAAAAACTCCTTGTATATATCGCATCAAATCCAAAACGATTTAATTCAAACTTGTTCTGATGTACTCAAAGGCAAAATAATTGAGGAGATGAAGCGTGCATCTGTTTTTTCGGTGTTGGCTGATGAGACTGCTGATATTAGTGGTACAGAGCAATTATCAATTGGTGTTAGGTATCTGCGTTGTGATAAAAAAAACAAAAAGCCGATAATTTGTGAAGAATTTCTGGGACTTGTACCACTGCAAAAACTAAACTCTAAATCCATTTCAGAAATCATTATTCGATTTCTAGAAAATTGCGATTTGGATTTAAACCGACTCGTTGGCCAAGGGTATGACGGCTGTGCTGCAATGGCTGGTCACATAAGTGGCGTTCAGAAACTAATTAATGACAAGTATCCTATGGCGCTGTTCTTCCACTGTGCTAGCCATATATTGAATCTTGTCATCAATGACCTGAACGATGTCAATGAAATGAAAAATATTGCTGGATCGACAAAAGAAATTATAAATTTTTTTAGGGAGAGTACTTTACGGCGGAATATGATTCCCAATATCCCTCTGTTTTGTGAAACGCACTGGTCGGCAAAGTACAAGAGTATCAAAATATTTTCTGAGAATTTTTCGACAATCGTACGAGCTTTAAAAGAACTTTCAGAGAACGCACCAAACTCGAAGACGAAGGTCAATGCTCATCAACTCTACACGACTGCAACAACTCCAACCTACATTGTGACGCTCCTAGTCATTGCTATTTATTCCGCCAAACTTGAACCTGTGTGCAACTCCAGCAAGTAAACATGAACATAAAGGCAATAAACGATCACGTGGCTAAATTAACAAATGTGCCTCAATCTCACCGCAATAATGCCTTGATACAGTTCACTGCCATCTTTGAAAAAGCTCAAAAAATTTGCGAAGAACTAGATATTGAATTCAAATGTCCTCGAGTGGCTGCAAGACAAACTCAAAGATCGAATCAACCTTCTGAAAATGTAGAAGATTTCTTTAGAAGATCTATCTTCATCCCTTACTTGGACTCTATTATTTCTTCTCTGAGAGATCGTTTCTCTTCTACGCACGAAAAAGCATTTTTGCTTATGCAGCTTCACCCAGATGCTTTAAAAAAATTGGATAAAGTATCATTTCTTGCTGTTGCAGAAGACATAAATAATCTTTACGGAGATATTTTATCGAATTTTATCGCCGAGGCTACCACATGGTATGAGATGTGGAAAAATGAAGCAACCCCAAATGAATCCCTCGAGTACGCAGATTTGATTTGTCAAGCAACACCGTTCTACCTAGCTATAGCTGAGGCAATCAAAATTGGCCTGACTCTTCCAGCGACAACATATAGCATTGAACGCTCATTCAGTACATTACGGCGCGTCAAGACTTGGAATCGGTCTACAATGGGAGACGAGATGCTAAGTGGACTGTGCATGCTCAGCGTTCATAGGAAAAGAGTGCAAGAGGACACTGAATTCATTGATAATGTGACAAATGAATTTCGAAAGCAACCAAGACGGCTCAAGTTTTGGTTCCAACATTAATTTTTCTAAAATTGATTACCCAAAGGCTTATTACAAATGTTAATTAATATTTAAGCATTGAGTTTTTGTTCAATTGAAAAAATTATAGTCGATATTATTCTATATTACATGACTTCTTTTTTCCAGTGAATTTTTTTCCCTGTCTCTTCCCCACTTATTTCATAGACCAGGGGGGTACAAGTGCACCGCCTTCCACCCCCTTCGCGGCGCCCATGTCGGTAGTCTATCCTTATGCACTTTAATGAACGAGCTTAACTTATTCATACCTGTATAGGACAAGGTAACATTCATATCACGGACCACATCGAGGAATTTTTCTGAGAAACCCGAAATGCACGGAATGTTGAAAAACAAAGGCTGGGAATAAAAATTTTATTTTATTTTTATGTAAATGTGTTTAATTAATCTTTCCAAAAACATATGCAATAAATTTAAAAAATTTTTTAATTTTAACATTCCCCAAGTTTTGTAATTTGTCATCAATTTTATTTGGATTTGTAACAGATAAATTTCTTTCAATTTCAAACAATAAATAGTTACAAACATAATACTTTAAAGCAAATTTTCTAGTTTTTTCTTATTTTAATGACAAAATTGTGCGACACAAGCAACTATATAGATTCAAGTATA
The DNA here is from genome assembly GCA_963971435.1 of Lasius platythorax. NCBI lineage: Eukaryota > Metazoa > Arthropoda > Insecta > Hymenoptera > Formicidae > Lasius > Lasius platythorax. The sequence continues at coordinate 10,568,572 of OZ020549.1, read as the reverse complement.
TTGTATCCGGATTCTAATTTTAGAAAAGTGAAAAAATTACCGGCTGCGAATTAGTTAAGATATTATAAGATAAATGTGTTGTATACTTACAATTAAAAACGATATCTCTATAGGTACAGAGACGGTCGATAGATGTAGAATATATCTCTCTGCTACATCGTATTCATAGCAGCAATATACAAGGTCATTCCTATAGGGGATACATAATTGCTGGATCTAAAGTATTCGATAACACAATAATTAAAATGGAACGCAACTTGTGTAAAAGACCGATTTGCTTTATATTTTCTGGAATTGGATCTCAATGTTTTAACATGGGTAAGTATAATAAATCGAATATCATATTACAATATAAAATTTAACAATTGTTAAGATGTATAACATGATTGTTTGTAATTAACACTTAATAATTTTTTTTAAATTATACATATATGTTGATATTCTTATATATGTGGAATATAATAAATATATGTGGAATATAATCTTATATATGTGTTAGAATATAATAAAATTAACAGTTACAATAATTAAAATTTGCGAATTTTGTAATTCTTTGAGTTACATTTATTAAGTATAAAAATAACAAAATTAAGACATAAACTAAAGTATAATAATGATACTGTAGGAAGCACGTGCAAAATAAAGATAAATAATTTCCAGAGATTTTATATTATTTATGTATATTTAGATTAATTCTGTAAAATATTTAATTATTTGAAACAGTGTATCAACAACTTTATGTAAAAATGTAATTATATTCTTTTAAAACATTGGTAGGTCGAATTTTAATGAAATTTCCAGCATTCATTAAAGCAGTCCAGAAATGCGACATTGCCTTGAGACCTCACGGTATATTTGTCACGGATATTCTCATAAATGAAGATAAACATATTCTCGACAACGTAGTCAATTTATTTGTAGGGCTTATTGGACTACAGGTATAAACATGTACAAATAAAATATGTATGTCTAAATATACAAGGTGTATAAAAAGTACAGGGACAGCGATATATCTCGAAAAATATAAGTTTAATAAATAAATATTTCAGACAAAAGTTGGAAGGTTTAAAAAGTTATAATTACTAATCTTATCAGTTTGACCTTGGGTGGTGTTGCCAAGGTGAGAACAAGATCATCTTGAATTTTTTAAATGGAATCACCATATTTTTTTATATAAATCAATTCCTCGCAATATTTTGCATAAAAAGTTATGAGGGTAAGATGGTCAAAAAGTGAATAGTTTACGAGATATTTTATACTTTAATTTGACATAATCTTACATAAACTATGAAATATCTCGTAAAATATTTATTTTTCGATGATCTTACCTCAATACTTTTATGCACAAAATAATGAGAGGAATCAATTGGTGTAAAGAAAACACATAGTTGTTTCTAAGAAAAAAAAATTTAGCTGCTAGTTGCAAATTATATACTTTTTCTTAAAAATAACTGTTTCTTTCTTGATACCAATTGGTTCCTCTCATTATTTTGTGCATAAAAGTATTGAGGTAAGCTCGTCAAAAAATGAATATTTTACGAGATATTTTATAATTATTTATAATTATTTTATAATTTATGTAAGATTATGTAAAATTAAAATAAAAAATATCTCGTAAACTATTCACTTTTTGACCCTCCTACCCTTATAACTTTTTATGTAGAATATTGCGAGGAATTGCATTATATAAAAAAATAGGGTGTCCATTTAAAAAATTCAAGATGACCTTGTTCTGACTTTGGCAACGCCACCCAAGGTCAAACTGATAGAATCAGTAATTAGAACTTTTTAAACCCTCCAACTTTTGTCTGAAACATTTTTTTATAAAACTGATATTTTTCGAGATATTTTGCTGTCCTGATACTTTTTATACACCCTATATACATATGTTGCAGAATTTTTTTTGTATTTATTCTAATTTTGTATAAAGCATATCTTTAAAGACCAGCTTTTTATTTTATAAAAAGCTATAAACCTTTATTTAAAAAAACTCAAATTGAGAGAAGCCTGTTACATATGTATAATTGTATGCAGAAAGCTAAAGTTGTAATATTTTATATACATATATATATATTGCAGATCGGAATGGTTGATCTTTTAACAAGCATTGGTATCACTCCTGATATTATAATAGGTCATTCCATTGGCGAGTTGATTTGTGGATATGCCGATGGATGTTTGACGGCCGAAGAAACGATCATGTTAGCATATTATGTCGGCTTAACATTTCTTAAATCAAAAATAATAGATGGCTTAATGGCTGAAATTAATCTCGATTTCAAAACTATGAAGAATATGTGTCCATCGGATATTGATGTAGCTTGTTACAATAGTTCCCATAATTGTATTGTGAGTGGACCAACAAACTCTGTAAGAGCATTCCTCGCTAAACTACAGGTTTGAAAATAGTATAAATAATATTTATCATGCTTATAATTATATTGAATTTATTAAATAATAAAATTTATTTTTATTTAGAATGATAACATTTCTGTAAAAGAAATTTTCTGTGGACGTACACCTTTTCATAGTCGTTACGTTGAGCCTGCAAGAGTTAAACTTTTGGAATACTTGAATCAAATATTGCCACAGAAAGCGTCTCCGAGCTCAAAGTGGTTGAGTGTGTTCTCTTGTGAATGGTTCAGCTCATCTGCAAAATCATGTCTAGCAGAATATTATGCAAACCATCTGCTAGCCCCGGTATTATTCTCAGAAACTGTGCGTTTTATTCCAAACGATGCAGTGACGATTGAGATAACGCCGCATGACATGCTACAATACATTCTTAATGATTCTTTAGAGACAACAGTGACAAATGTCGCGTTATACAAGTTCTCTCACAAACCGAATATTGAAATATTTTTAGACGGAATTGGAAAACTTTATAATGCAGGATTACAGCCGCAAATCGCAAATTTATATTCGGAAGTAAAGTTTCCTGTAAGTCGTGGTACACCAATGATTTCTCATCTTATAAGGTAAATTCTGTTTTTGAGCATAACTAGCATAAGTTTTAATTTACTATAAAAGAGCAAAAGATAGTAGAATTTCAAAAAGTAGAAAATTAAATTGCATTATATTTAACCGTTTAGAACGGTAAATAAACACAGATGTTTCATACATTGTTGAATTAATGACATGCTTTGCAGATGGGATCATTCCGAAGATTGGTATACATACCATTATTCCGGACAAAGAAAGCTTGACAAAGGAGAAGTAATTATTACTATTAATATAGCAGACGAGGAATTTATGTATATTACCGGGCATGTCATTAATGGAGAAAATTTATTACCACCTATGGGATATCTTTTCTTTATATGGCAGATGATTGGCTGGTTAAAAAAGCAACATTACCTCGATACACCAATTGTATTTGAAGATGTCAATTTTCTACGCTCTACGACTTTGTCACAACAAAGCCCAGTCGATTTAACTCTTATGATCCAGAGAGGTAACTTGTGCAATTAAATTAATTTTGTAAACTGTAGGTATACAAAAAATGAAAAATTTTTACATCAAATATGAATAAGAGAAAAATTGAGTTGAGAAAAATAAATTAAGAACAGATTTTGTACCTAACAAGCCGTTAGCAGTCTCCCAATAGAATGGCAATAGTGTTACGTCCAGACTCGGGGAAGGGAGAGTATAAGCGGAAGAACGTATTCTACTTATCTCTAAGCAAACGCTCTATGGCGCGTGCCTTCGAGTCGAACGAATTTACCAAGGGCCCGAACAGGTCAACGACCGGAAGGGTCGCTTTTACTCTGTCGGCAGGCCCGATCTTTCGGTGGTTCCTTTTCGGTAAAGGAACTGAATCCTTATTACCCGGGACGGGACCTGTGCGATCTCGGAGAGAATGGAAGTGCGAGCGGGTTAATAAATAATTATAAAATCAATTAATTAATCATTAAAAATTCGATTTATTCATGAAAGCGAATATGAAAATATAAAACTAATTCTTATACATATAATAAGGTGGTTATAAAAGAAAGCTTACAAATACGTTTTTGTGAGTGTGGGTAATTGTTCTTTGGCGCGGGTGTTACATAGATTCGGAGGTCGTTAATTGGAATATAGTGGGTGAGGTTCTAATGTTTAAATTTTAATTCCGATTGGATATTACAATATGATATGGAAATAAATAAGAAAAATAAGATCAGAATGTAAGTGAATTACGTGGCGTGTAAGGAGTTATTAGAATTCTTCCAGGGAAACTGTAGAGGGAGGATATTTTTCCCAAAGGATTTGGATAGGAACTCCGATCGGGAAGTAGCAGCCGGTGATGAACCACGGGATGAGGGTGTCTGGAGGACTTTCTATTAGTGTCTTGCGTATGTTCTTCCTCATGATCTATGTCATCAGGGCCTATGCAAAATATTCCTTCTGGTAGGGGAAGCTCGAGGGGAGGAAACTGAGATATTAGCCAATCGCAAAACTGGTCATCGCTCAACTCTCTCTTGGGAGGGGGCGACTCTGCCTCGGAATCATACGATTCGTTATCGATATCGATCGATTCTGGATCGCACAATTTCTGTTCCGAGAGTCTCTCTCTTCCTTCGAGGTCGTGCGGTTCTTCCTCGAGAAGGCACTCGGGACGACGAGGGGAGGAAAAGGGGGAATCGCCGAGGATGATAATTGAATCGGGGGACGATGATCTTGGAGGAGAATCGATTTGTTCTGAAAGAGAACAAGAGGAGTCGAGAAGGGGGACCGGTGAATATCGAGGACAGCAGGAATTAAATATGTCGTTCGTTGTCTGTGTGCTACGAGTATCGATATTATTATTATCTATCGCTTCATAAATGCTGTCGTTTATTGGTTTAGAATATGAGAAAACACATTCTGCCAGAGCCCGAGCCAATTATTTTCTAGCACGCCTATTGCGACGCTTCCGCTTGTGCTTAATGAACGCTCGCGATCTTCGTTTATTAGTATTCTCCACTAAGGGAACAATAATTGAAATAGTGGAGAAGAGGAGAGAATCAAAATTGGTTGAAAACAATTCTTGGGTTTAGTTGTTTAGTCACAATTCTTAGTTTTATATAAATTTGTATATTTAATTATACAGGGTGTCCCATTTTAAAAAACGCACCTCGATAATTCTTCAACGAAGCATTTTCAGCAAAAATGTTTCAGACAAAAGTTGTACGGTTTCGAGGGGCACATAAGATGGTGTCATTAGTTTGACCTTGAATAGTTGCTTGAAGATCACGTGAAGGTCACTTTCAATTTTTTAAATGGAACCGCCCACTTTTTATTCCATATTCTTGTAGCTTATCTCGAGGGCTTTCCAAAACACTATAATTAAATGTTTTTTCGTTAAGTATTTTTTGAATTATAAGGCTTGAAGTTTACAGTATTTTGACATAAAATACAAAATATCGTGTAAAACATTCAGTTTTCGGTAATCTTACCTTAATACTTTTATGCATAGAATAATAAAACCAATCAATTGGTGTAAAAAAAAACACATAGTTGCTATTAAGAAAAAGTATGTAATTTGCAGCATGCAGCTGCATACTTTTTTTGAAAGCAATTATGCGTTTTCTTTACACCAATTGATTGGTCTTATTATTCTATGCATAAAAGTATTAAGGTAAGATTACCGAAAACTGAATGTTTTACACGATATTTTGTATTTTATGTCAAAACTGTAAACTTCAAGCCTTATAACTCAAAAAATACTTAACGAAAAAACATTTAATTATAGTGTTTTGGAAAGCCCTCGAGATAAGCTACAAGAATATGCAATAAAAAGTAGGCAGTTCCATTTAAAAAATTGAAGGTGATCTTCACGTGACCTTCAAGCAACTATTCAAAGTCAAACTAATGACACCATATTATGTGCCCCTAGAAACCGTACAACTTTTGTCTGAAACATTTTTGCTGAAAATGCTTCGTTGAAGAATTATCGAGATGCGTTTTTTAAATTGGGACACCCTGTATACATATACATATATATTAGGGTGGTCCTTATTTTCGAACTTGACTTGATTTTTATGCAGGACCCCCTAAATTTGTTCCTTTATATAAATAATTATTTCTTGTAGAATTTGGGACCAATCAGACAATATTAACCCGTGCCCCATGGGCCCCAAAGTTCAAAATAATTGCACAAGTATCATAACTCGTTTCCAAAAAAATTTAACTTATATCGTTCATCCTGTGTACTCTTCATTGGTTTTATTGTATGGAAAGTCGACTGAACAGTACACATGATAAAACAAAATAAAAATTGGTAAGGGGGGTTTTACACTTTCATATTCTCTTTGACATATAAAGAAAGACAGAAAGAGAAACTCGTCATATCTTTTATAAAAGATTGAGGGGAAAAGAAAATCTTTTAAAAAAGATTCTTTGATGAAAAATATGATATTGTAATACTCTCCTTATCTCCTTGCCAATATTAAAAGATTTAATTTAATTTAAAAGCTAATTAATAATTTTCTGTCGCTAGTAAATAAATTCTAATAGGGAAAATTAATATAATTCGACCCAACTAGCAAATAACTTACACGGGCAAAGTTGGAAGAATATTTTTAGGGAGACGTATCTCTTGGTTCGAGATTACAAGATTCCCCTGATTATATTTCAACCATACCGTGAATAAATAGGCGAGAAAAATATAGGTCCGAAAAGTCGCTGAAGCAGGAATCGAACCTGCGTCTTTCGCTTACCGGGCGACTGCTTTTAACCAACTAAGCTATTCAGACCCTTTCGATCCTATATTTTTCAATTGCCTTTTAAATAGATGTTAGTAAACAATAATTTTTGAGAACAATTTTTACCGGCTCTCAACGGTGAAAGATGTAAATTCTAATATTGTGTGTTAGCTCCATATTCCGGTCCAGGAGCGAATTAAATTAACTAATTAATAATTTTCTGTCGCTAGTAAATAAATTCTAATAGGGAAAATTAATATAATTCGACCCAACTAGCAAATAACTTACACGGGCAAAGTTGGAAGAATATTTTTAGGGAGACGTATCTCTTGGTTCGAGATTACAAGATTCCCCTGATTATATTTCAACCATACCGTGAATAAATAGGCGAGAAAAATATAGGTCCGAAATGTCGCTGAAGCAGGAATCGAACCTGCGTCTTTCGCTTGCCGGGCGACTGCTTTTAACCAACTAAGCTATTCAGACCCTTAATTTAAAAGACAGTTTTTTTCAAATTTGAACTCGATGGGGCACGGGTTAATACTATCCGATAGATCTGAAACTTTGTACAGTTCATCCCGTTCTATAATGGAAGAGAACTGGGGGGTCCTGTTATTTAAATTTAAAAAAAATTCCTATATATAAATAAGGACCACCCTAATCAGAGTGTCTTTGAACTCAGTGCCAAAACTGGTACAACGGCTTTAGCACATGAAAACGAGCCGAAAATGTCTAATAAACATATGTCCGAATCCGAACGGTTTCGGAGTTATAGGGTATTGAAATTGCTTTTGCAAGAAAACATAAATTGAAGTAAATGTTATTTAATTTTCTTTATTCTGTTTAAAGCTTTACAAAAGGTGCTCAAAATTTCTTTTGTCGACTTTAACACACTTTCCAGCACGAATTAATAAATTGTTTCGATCTTTTTGAAAAATGTTTAAAGTTTTGCGCATGGCATCGGCAGCATTAAGAGTCAGTTGCCATAGGCCAAAAAGCTCGAAACAATTTATTAATTCGTGCTAGAAAGTGTGTTGAAGTCGACAAAAGAATTTTTGAGCACCTTTTGTAAAGCTTTGAACAAAATAAAGAAAATTAAATAACATTTACTTCAATTTATGTTTTCTTGCAAAAGCAATTTCAATACCCTATAACTCCGAAATCGTTCGGATTCGGACATATGTTTATTAGACATTTTCGACTCGTTTTCATGTGCTAAAGCCGTTGTACCAGTTTTGGCACTGAGTTCAAAGACACCCTGATTAGGGTGGTCCTTATTTATATATAGGAATTTTTTTTTTAATTTAAATAGCAGGACCCCCCAGTTCTCTTCCATTATAGAACGGGATGAACTGTACAAAGTTTCAGATCTATCGTATAGTATTAACCCGTGCCCCATCGAGTTCAAATTTGAAAAAAACTGTCTTTTAAATTAAATTAAATCTTTTAATATTGGCAAGGAGATAAGGAGAGTATTACAATATCATATTTTTCATCAAAGAATCTTTTTTAAAAGATTTTCTTTTCCCCTCAATCTTTTATAAAAGATATGACGAGTTTCTCTTTCTGTCTTTCTTTATATGTCAAAGAGAATATGATAGTGTAAAATCCCCGTTACCAATTTTTATTTTGTTATATCATGTGTACTGTTCAGTCGACTTTCCATAAAATAAAATCAATGAAGAGTACACAGGATGAACGATATAAGTTCAATTTTCTTTGGAAACGATTTATGATACTTGTACAATTATTTTGAACTTTGGGCCCCATGGGGCACGGATTAATATTGTCTGATTGGTCCCAAATTTTACAAGGAATAATTATTTATATGAAGGAACAAATATAGAGGGTCCTGCATAAAAATTAAGTTCGAAAATAAGGACCACCCTAATATATATATATTATATATTTTATATATATATATATATATATATATATATATATATACAGGGTGTCCCAGAATAATGGGGACTAATCTCGTGTGCAGGTAGAGCGGACTGAACTGAGTCGAAAAGTCTCTACCATTTTGCAATTTTCGCAATAGCTAATGAATTATTAATTATTAAAAATCGTCGTATTAGTCCGGCCTACCGCCAAATGCAAGCGCGCGGCGAGATGCGGCCGCCCAGCGATCGAGGTTGCTAGGCGCGCGGGGAGTTGTTTATTACAGGCGGCGAGGTGCTACACACAGAAAAATATCATTCTATTGTTAAGAAAAATGATTATTTAGTTTACTTTTCTTCTCTTAAGTAACAGTTATCTTTAACAAAAAATATTTTCTTGATAATAGTCTTAAAATAGACTCATCACAAATTTTAGAAAAACCCATTATCATGTACTCAAAAAAAGTAAATATTTTCTTTTGAAGAATATTATAAAATTGTATAGAAGAAAAGTCAGATTTGGTTAATTTGAATATTTTTGATTGAATTTAATATTCTTGATTGAAGTATTAAACTTATTAGGATTCAGAATACACATTTTGAATAAATTTGATGCTTATGATAAACTTATGATAGATTTGCGGATATATGAACTTATGGAATACTTGAAACAAGTAATATCACACAGAAAAATGCATACTGTACTTAAATAAATATTACTTGTTTCAAATATTTCATAAGTTCATATATCAGCAAATCTATCATAAGTTCATCATAAGCATCAAATTTATTCAAAATGTGTATTCTGAATCCTAATAAGTTTAATACTTCAATCAAGAATATTAAATTCAATCAAAAATATTCAAATTAACCAAATCTGACTTTTCTTCTATACAATTTTATAATATTCTTCAAAAGAAAATATTTACTTTTTTTGAGTACATGATAATGAGTTTTTCTAAAATTTGTGATGAGTTTATTTTAAGACTATTGTCAAGAAAATATTTTTTGTTAGAGATAACCGTTACTTAAGAGAAGAAAAGTAAACTAAATAATCATTTTTCTTAACAATAGAATGATATTTTTCTGTGTGTAGCACCTCGCCGCCTGTAATAAACAACTCCCCGCGCGCCTAGCAACTCGATCGCTGGGCGGCCGCATCTCGCCGCGCGCTTGCATTTGGCGGTAGGCCGGGCTAATACGGCGATTTTTAATCATTAATAATTTATTAACTATTGCGAAAATTGCAAAATGGTAGAGGACTTTTCGACTCAGTTCAGTTCGCTCTATCTGCACACGAGATTAGTCCCCATTATTCTGGGACACCCTGTATATATATATATGTATATACAGAGTGTCCGGTAATAATTGCCCCACCCGTCACGTAGAGTAGAGGCAGTTAAACTGAGTAGGAAAGTCCTGTACAGTTTTGCGATTTTCGCAATAATTAATAAGAAATTAAATAAAAAAGAGTGGCCAATCCGTGCGAGTAAAAGCGCGCGGCGAGAAGAGACTTCCTACTGTTTACGTGATTCTTGTCGCGCGGCGAAAATAAAAGCCTAATGTTTACGCGGTTGCTACGCACGCGACAAAGCGGGGAGGAGCACTTTACAAAGGACAATGAATAAATACGAGCAATGCATAACGCTGGACCCCCGCGTGGGCTGTCTCTTCTCGCCGCGCGCTTTTACTCGCGCGGATTGGCTGATCTTGTTTAATTTATTTCTCATTCATTATTGCGAAGATTGCAAAACGGTACAGGACTTTCTTATTCGGTTTAACCTGCTCTACCTGCACACGACGGGTGGGGCGATTATTACCGGACACCCTGTATATATTAATTATATATATGTATATACATATATATTTCTTGATGGAAGTAATAAAGTTGGAAGAGATTGGTGAGGAAAAGTTACGGATCCAATGCTGCGAAAGCGATGAATCCCGAATGGCTTGCTTAAGTGAAGGAAGGTCACGGATAGATGATGTAAATTCGGAAGGAGGTTTTAATTGTTTAAATTCGGATAACTAATTAAATATCGATGATTAATTAGATTCAGATTATCAATTAAATTCGGATAATCAATTAACTTCAGATAATTGATTAAATTCAGATTTAACTTACGGTGATAAAATATCTTTTATTTCACTTTTAAACTCAACTTTAAACCCAAATATTATTTCAAACTGAAAAAAAAGGTATAAATGGAATCTTGAAATATGGATCACTTACTGCTTGCTATAAGTAATGACAAGGTTTTTCGGCAATGAGCTCCGGTGAACGTGGTCCTCGTTGTAGTTTCCGCTCGGGCAGGTTGCGAGCACTGCACTTAAATTAATGACTCGCGTATTCGCACTTACTTCAAGAATCTACTTAATAGTGATCTTCGGTGAAAAAAACCCGGTTTATATTCCGTTTTTACGCCCTCCGTTAGAACGTAGAAAAATCTAACGAATAAGAATTCTCAATGCAGTCTTACTTACTCCTTCCATGGGATAAATTGGAATAATATAACGAATCAGAGGACGTCTTCTAAAAATAGAAAGTCTTAGGATTTATCGGCGGTGTTTATTTAGTATTACCTGTCTTTGATCGATTGCGCGACTTTTATTCTAGTGTACAGTGGAGTTCACTGGAATTAACTGGTCATTTGCTTCTATTGCATCGGGGGCGCTCGTCTAGTTTCTTAATTTCGTCTGTCGGCTTATCTTTATCAGGAGTGAGGCAAGATGTTTTTCGGGTCTCTCATTATTGCAACTGATGTTGTGTATATTCGTCAATTACTATTTGTCTAGTTTTCTTAATTTCTATTGTCGGCTATCTTTATTAGAAAGGTGAGGCAATCTGTTTTTTAGATTTCTCGGGTTTTTATCTCTGTCGTTTTCCTTATTATGATTTATTATGACAATCCATATTTCGCAATGAAAGGAAAAAAACGCGTGTCTGCTCGAATTAGGAAAGAAAAGAATCGTGGAGTCCACAGGACATAACAATAGATTTGAGCCGAAATTGCAATATATTAGCACTGACTGCATCTGCATTAAGCTTGGATTTTACTGACAAAGTTGATAAATATAATATAATCAAAATCTACCCGATTTCTACTGTCAATTTAAGATTTTAAATTATGTTGTAAATTTGTTTTACTTGTTTACATTTTATTTTTATTTCTATTATTCTAATTAATATTACTTTAATTTGTTGATAAATTTTGCTATACTTATGTTATCATTTTATCATTGCATATGGTAGATGCTACATTAAAATTTTTTGTTTTATTTATAAAAATTTATATTAGATACTTTGCAAAATTTGTTTCTAACAGATTTAGTTCTCTTAGTTTATATAATACGAATTTTATATTAAAATGCAAACAATCTCGTCATCTGACGAGTTTAGTATCTAAACTATAAAGAATTTTGTTACGATTCCAATTCTGTCAGTGTGAAAATTAATAAGAAAATTAATAAAAGAGTTTTGTGTGTGGAAATATTTAAAATATAATAATTATAATTAATATAATAATTATAAATTGGTTATAAAATATTTTAAAACTATGATTAAAATCTACTTTGGTAATGGCTACATACGAAATTAATTTCGTTGTTCTGCAAAACTGTCTAATGTAAGCAATTTTTGAACACGCCCGGAAGATTTCGATCCAGATATACCACAGCTAAGTCGGTTTCTACAGCTTATCAATATTAAAACATTGTTCTAGTTTCTGATGAAAATGTTTACATACCAGACTGTACATTTAATCATTGATATCATGAATACTTTCATTGAATTAAATTTATTTTTGTAATTTATTTAAAATTGCATACAAGCGTAATTGACTTATAATATTTCTATTCCTTGTGTTTAATATTTCTTTTCCATAATTCGCTAATTTATCCTTCAGAATCTCATTATAGAATTTCTTTATCTAAACTATATTTATAAAAAATTAATATCGGTATTGTTATAGGTAGTGGCAAATTCGAAATAATCGAAGGAAGCAATCCTGTCGTTACTGGAACAATACGAATTCCAGTTAATATTGAAGATGAGAAAATATGTACTACATTTATTGATCGAAATGATAATGATGAAGAGGAAATGAGCATGAAAGATATCTATAAAGAATTGAAACTTCGTGGTTATCAATATACCGGTGAATTTCGTGGACTAAATAGCGCGTCAATCACGGGAAGGAATGGTCATATTGCTTGGACTGACAACTGGATAACATTTATGGACAACATGTTACAAATGATGATTTTAGGACTAAATTCGAGAAGTCTCCTTGTACCAACAAGAATTCGCAAAGCAGTAATCGATCCGAAATCTCACATACAACATATTGAAAAACTTCCAAATGAAAAGAAACGTAAGTTTTCAGTATTATAAATGAGATTCAAACTTTAAATGAGATTACAATTTAGCCGAGTGTTCTTTCTTGGAAAATATACATCTAATATGTCATCGTATGTGTGTTATATTGCAGAAGTCCTTGTACAAAATTATAAGCATTTAGATGTTTTAATATCTGGAGGAATAGAAATATGCGGCGTCGTGGCTACACCTTTATCTCGCCGACAAAGAACAATCCACCCTTTTCTTGAAGAATACAAGTTTGTTGCTCATCGAGATCTAAATGTGATGTCTTTGCAAGATGCAATAAGAATGTCGGTGCACGTTGCGCTTGAATGTTACAATATGATAGACGTAAAAATCATCGAATTTATTGAGGATAGCGATCAAGTGATGCCAAAGAATTTAAATTGTTTAATTGTGAATAAAATTCTAGATAATTCACCGCAAATTCAATCTAATATCAAACTGATAGCCACACACGAACGATTCAAAGATATCACTTTGCCTGACAACGTTTCAACAATAGAATTTGATAAACTGACAAAAAATGATAATTTTTTGATGATCATAGGTTACGGAATTTTAACAAAAAATAGAAACGAATTATATGACCAATTGTTGTCTGTCATAATGCCGAATGGATTTCTTTTAACATTGGAAGAGTTGGATGCTATTTCCGACTACTCATGTCTGGATAAGTATGAGTTAAAAGTAATTTTGGAGAAACGCACCAACAATAAAATACTTATATTATTAAGGAAAATACAATATATTGAGAGGAATCAGCAGATAGTGCATGTAAACAATTATGAATTCTCATGGATAAACAAGCTTAAATCATTCATAAACATAGAAAAGGAGACTAGTAATATGAGGTTAATAGTCGTTGCAGAAGAAGACTTTGAATGCGGACTAATCGGCCTTGTCAATTGTTTGCGAAAAGAACCGGGCGGTGAAATGATTAGAGGTGTATTTATTCAAGATAAAGATGCACCTACTTTTTCAGTGCAAGAATCGTTGTACATGAAGCAGCTACAGTTGGATTTACCAATCAATGTTATACGTTCCGGTAGCATTTGGGGATCTTACAGGTACTTTCCGTTACCATTACTACAACCAAGACTCGTACAAAGAGCCTATGTTTCTCAGAAGGTACGTTAATAAGGTTCGGTTTTTAGGAAAAATTAAAATAATGCTTTGTGATACTTTTCATTCATAAATTAAATAAAGGTTGACTGTAACTTCAATAGGATTAAAATAATTTGTTATATTTTTTAATTTTAGGTGCAGGATGATCTGAATACTCTTTGTTGGCTGCAAAGCAGGGTATCTTTCGTCAACAATGATGATGAAGAAAATTTAATAAGAGTAGTCTATGCGTCTATCAATTTTAGAGATGTCATGATAGCTAACGGTAGATTCAATCTCGAATCTATCTCAGACAAACCAAATAATAGTTTTTTAATTGGAATGGAATTTGTTGGTTTTAATAAAAATGGACAAAGAATAATGGGACTGTGTTCAACTGGGTATGATAGTGATAAACACATATTTTTAATTAATATAATTCTAGTAAATAAACTGTTTAAAATAAATTTTTTATTACATATTTCTTATTATATTTGAATTAGAAATGCTTATGATGATATAAGAAAAGAATTGTTATTTTGTTTTTTTAAATTCTTATTTATAGAATATCATTTAAAATAAAAAAAAACATTTTAATGTAACTTTAACATAACAAATATGTATAATGTATTTACATGATTTTCTCAAACACTATTTTTAGAGGAATGACAAATATTCGCATAGCTGACAAATATCTCAGTTGGATCATACCTGACAAGTGGACGATGGAAGACGCCGCGACGGTTCCATGCGTATACAGTACGTGTTATTACTCTTTATATTTAGGAGGTCAAATGAAAAAGGGTGACAAAGTACTGATTCATTCTGGTACGGGAGGCATTGGTCAAGCTGCGATTTATCTTGCGCTTTACGAAGATTGCGAAGTGTTTACAACGGTTGGAAGTGCCGAGAAACGACAATTTATAAGAGAAACGTTTCCCTCTATTCCTGAGAATCACATCGGAAACTCTCGAGACACCAGTTTTGAACAAATGATTATACAGAGAACGGGAGGTCGCGGAGTGGATATCGTATTGAATTCTTTAACTGAAGAGAAACTGCAAGCATCCATCCGTTGCTTAGCAAAAGGTGGTCGTTTCCTCGAAATTGGAAAATTTGATATGTTTTCCAATAATCCTTTAGAAATATTTGCATTCTCAAGAGGCATTAGTTTCCACGGCGTTTCATTAAATAAATTATTTTCTGCGAAACCAGAGAGTAAGGAAGTATTGTGGAATAAAATAACAGAAGGTTTAAAGAACGGCGCTATCAAACCATTATGTAGAAAAGTCTTCGAAAAAGATGAAATAGAAGCTGCGTTTAGACATATGGCTGCTGGCAAGCATATTGGCAAGGTATGATCATTTTCCAGTATACGTATAATGAAGGGAATAACTATATAATTGAAGTACTAATATCTAAAAAAAATGCACATAATGCACATTTCTTTTTATACTTATTTTATTCTTCCCAACAGCTCTTTTCTTATTTTCCGGTTTTTTTTATTTTTTTATTTTCTGTCTCGACTCTATCAAAGACTTTAAGATAAAATTAAATTAAACAGCATCTTTTTCTTCAAGTGTTGTATTCTCAATTATGCTATAGTATGCGCAAGTTCCATTCATTGTGCTTCTTTCCTCTTACTCAATCGGCATTTCCGGCAATAGCCTATTGCTCTTCATTTTTCTCTTCAATCTCTCCGTCAACATCACCTGCTAATATAACCATGTAACTTGTATATTATACACAACAGTAAAATACTTGTATAAATTTCCATTTTACTTTAATTTTTTTTTAAACAACAAACTTTAATCTTTTTTTTCAACGCAATTTTCGCTTTCTTACCTTCTTTTAAAGAAATCCTTTGTCTTTCAAACTGTTTTTTTATCGACTCTTTAAAATTTCTTTTTATTAATCCTTTATTGTACGGCCACACTTTATTTGACAGTTTATTCATTCTTACAAATCTCTGTCTGTAATCTTCATTTTTTAAAACAATTTTTCGTCCATTGTGTTCCCCTTCTCATTTTCTTTCTTTCCTCCTAATATTTTAAAATATATATAATCGTTTTAGATCAATATTATTTGCAGATAATGATAAAAATTCATAAAGAAGATGAACCCTTGGATGCGCCTATACTCGCACATCCCCGCTACTACTGTCTGGAACACAAATGCTACATCGTTTTAGGTGGCCTAGGTGGTTTCGGTCTAGAATTAACTGATTGGTTGATTCTACGTGGTGCAAGAAATCTAGTATTGACTTCGAGAACGGGGATAAGAAACGGTTATCAGCGATCAAGAGTATCATTATGGCAATCTTATGGCGTGAATGTACAAATCGTAACAGTTGGTGATACTTCGAAATACGAAGACTGTAAATGTATATTAAAATTTGCCGAAGAACAAGGTCCTGTGGATGCTATATTCAATCTCGCAGTTGTGTTGAAAGATAGCATATTTAAGAATCAGTCCCCACAAACATTCGAAGATTCCTTCGTGTCAAAGGCATGGACGATGAAAAAGATGGACGAATTATCGAGAACAATTTGCCCCCAACTTCGACATTTTGTTGTTTTTTCTTCCGTTACATCCGGAAGAGGTATGGCAGGTCAAACAAATTACGGAATGTCTAATTCCGTAATGGAAAGAATTTGTGAAAAAAGAATGGAAGAAGGTTTACATGGTTTGGCTATTCAATGGGGCGCTATTGGTGATGTTGGGCTTTTGACAGATATGCAAGGAGATGACAAAGAACTTGTTATTGGAGGTACATCGCAACAAGAAATATCTTCTTGTTTAAATGCATTAGAAGTATTTTTGCTACAAGATCGATCAATCGTAAGCAGCATGATTGTTGCTGAGAAAAAAAAAGATTCTGGCCGAGTAACAAATCCACTTGAAGCGGTTGCAAAGAGTATGGGTGAGTTCATAAACAACTATTCGTGATAAGTTAATACTAAACGATTCGTTATAATTAGAGATTCGTCACGAAATATTTATATACGAAGTAAATTTTTTTACAACAATATTATTAAGATTACATTTTATTGAAATAACCGAATGCATTGAAGACATTGACAAGAAGTAAACCTTAGTAGTTATTATAATATTGCTGTTTCTAGATTAAGTATACATGTAAAGTCCGGTTAAAATCACATCTACATATTTAATTCTTTCTCTAATTTCTAAAATAGGATTGAAGGATCTAAACATAATAGCGCCAAATATATCGCTGGCTGAACTAGGAATGGATTCAATGATAGCAGTGGAAATTAAACATATGTTGTTGAGAGAATTCGATATTTCATTGACAGCACAAGACATTCGAAATCTCAATTTTGATAAACTTAAAAAAATGACAAATATAACCGAGCGAAAAGAGACGTACGATGTCACTGAAGCTGATACAAATGATTTGAACGGTTTAAAAATGGTGACTCGAAAACTTAAAGATTCAGACTTGAGTTCAGATATTTATGTAGAACTCGCTACGAAAGAAGAAGTTCCTGGAAGGGAAATATTTCTTATACCAGGAATCGTTGGCTCTGCAAACGTGTATAAACTGATAGAATCGAAAATTAAATCTTCGGCGATGTGTCTGCAATACGGTGTACTTAATATGCCGGGTGTTACTCGTTCAATAATGAAATCGGCAGCATATCTTCTACCTGTACGAAGTTATAAGATAATCTATAATAAGATAATCTATATAAGATAATCTTCTAAATATTTATTTAAATTGATGTGTATTTGAATAATAATATTTGATTACACATACGCACACGCGCGCTCACGTACACCCGCTTTTTTCATATATTATGTCATATATGTTTATGTTTTTTTTATAGCATATATTGGAAAAAATGAAAAGTCAAAGAGAATTTCTAATTGTTGGTTATTCATTTGGATCTTTGATTGCCATCGAATTAGCAAGATTATTAGAAGCTAGGAATTTCTTTGGACGTTTAATACTTATAGATGGAGCTCCTGATCTAATGAAATTTTTGATCGGGAAATTTTTTGATCATTCTTCGGAACAAGAACTACAAAATAACGTTCTACTTCGTTTGATAAAACTGTATCTTGAATCTGACAATGAAATGGTTAGTCAATTATCAAAAATACATTATGACTTTTTACTGCGAAAATGATTTACGTAATTGTGTTTACATATATTTAAAACGAGGTAAGAGTGCAAGAGGCACGACGCGGCATCTTATTTATAAAAATATATAAAAAATAGAGTCTATCGATTCTCCATAAAATAAAAAATATATACACTTTCAGAATGAAGTGGTGAATGAAATAGCATTATTTCAAAAATTTTAAAAAGTGTACTTTTTGGTGAAAGAAATTAAAAACGTTTCAATTATTTATAACAATTGGAATTAGCAATTTTCTGTAACTTAAAGTTGATAACTTCTTCATCTTTCACGAAAATTTTGTTGTTTATAACTTTTGCAAAAAAAATATTTCAAACAAATAAAAAAATACGTACCTCATTTTATGAATATTTCACGTGAAAAAAGTTTCATTCGATTTAAAAAATACAAGGTCATTTCTTGTTCATTTGATTTGACGTGGAATCACCTATATATATGTATATATTTAAATTATATAATATTTACAATAATTAAAACACAGCATTTATTATTTGAGCATATGTATGAGATGGATAATAAATTATAACAATAGTTTTTCAGGTAATAAATTATTGCTAATGAAAAGAAAAACCAAATGAAAAAATAATTTGACTTATATAGTTAAAAAGTGCAGAAGAAGTAATTGGATAATAAGAATACAAAACATGTTCAGTACTTTTAGTACGCGAGAATATAGTATAAACATATTACTGTCTTATAATTAGTTTAAAGTGTAGATTGTTATTTCGTTATTAAAAAATTGTGCAAAAATGATACAATATTATTATTTACAGCTTGCATTAGAACTGAATAAGTGCAACACATGGGAAGAAAAGTTAGAAGTATTTACTCACTTCTCGAAGGAGATCCATGTATTAACTGTTGAAAATAAAAAATTTTTATGTTCAACGGTTTACGATCATATATTCGCTGTACAAGATTATGATATATCTTCATTACCACGCCTTAAATCATCTATAATTCTATTAAAACCCACACTTGCGATTAACACTTTTATTGAAGAGGATTATGGTCTATATAAGGTAAATTTGATTACGTAATATATATTTTATAATTTTTAAGATATTTCTTATAAGAGAAATTACTTTTAGGTTACGGAAAGTGCAGTACAAATTCATTACGTAGAAGGTACTCATGTCACAATGATGGACAATGACAAAATAGCATCATTTATTAATGAAGCATTGTAACTTAAAAAAATACGATGTTATATTATTAAAATAATTATGCAAAACATTAGAAATAATTACACTTGAAAAAATATTTTATAAAATTTTATAAAGTGCTAAAATAATTATCTAAAACAATTTTGAAAAATAGATGTAGTAATTGATGTAATCTATGTAAAATTAATATTATATTTAATAATTATTTTTATCTTGCACTCTTAGCAAAAACCAAACCAAAATGTAAAGATTGCTGGAGAAATATGAAATTATTATTTTTCTTACAGCACAAAGAATTGCATAAACACACAAGACAGATTTTAGGACCATTGCTATTTTTCTTTAGTTCTAAACCATATTTCAACCCTATTTCTTTCAAGATCTTTCTTCTGATCGAATTATGTCATACTTATGCAAAAGTAAATCTTTAAGAACTTTTTGTATTATTATATAGATATATTCCACAGAAATTAGTTATTTTTGCGTTATCTGATATGTTCATAAATAATTATACTATACACGCACAATTATATTTATTCGCATTTAATTAATAAAAGAAATTCTAGTTTCTATAAGATAAACGTCTAAGAAAATTAAATATTTAAATGTTTTTAACAACAACAGAAATTAATAATAAAATATATAACTTTGATCAATAATAATAAAATTCTACTTTCTACATTATTGTTTAAAGTTATATATTTTATAATCAATCTTTTTATAATTTTCAAATATCATTTATTATTTATCTAATTTTCTTAGTCATTCTCTTTGCAGCAATTGAAAATTCCTCATTTTATAATATGTATATGATTATGTATAAATTGAATTCTTAATTGTTAGGTCTAAACAATTATAATTTTGTATAAATATAATTATATATAAACACATCACACATAACACACAGATGACGAAGATGCAGTGGCGGATTTACCCATACACTAACTACGCTGAAGCGTAGGGCGGCAGATTTTTGGGGGCGGCGAGATTGTGATTTGGTGAGCATGTGGAAGTGGTAGGGATCTGTAACATATTTCATGAATAATGAAAAACAAGTAGACACAGCTTTGGAAAGTTTTGTAATGAACAATGTTGACATTTAATAATCAAGTGGTTTACGGCGAGATTTTCGGTTTGCGAAATCTTCAATAATGTCGTCGTATTTTATGCTCATCATAAGCTCGGTTTCGATGACCAAGATTGCCAATGAATTTACACGTTCTTCCTCCAACTATGATCGCAAGTACGTTGTTATTCGTTTTAAAGCGGAAAAGGATCATTCTGCTGAGCAATTTGTGGCGACCATACACAAAGATATTCGCAAAGGTATATCAATGTTAGGGAACACTGATAACAAATTTGTTCGCGTATAAGCGTACAAAGATCGATCAGTTTTAGTTTATCTTCTGAGCTAGTTTTGTTAAGAAACTGGCGAAAGTGCACACATTCAAGAGCAAATGAATCTTCCAGATCTTTGGCGTAATAATTGTAAAGTTTCGTAGCTTCTTCGTGTATCGTGCTGTCCGACAAGTGAACGAGGTTTCTAATAAAATCGAAGCGTTTGAAGACATTTTCATACGCTGAATGCCGCTTCTCCAATTCAGATCTGACGCGATCTAATATCGCGTAGAAAGTTTCAACTCTGATCTTATTTTTTCCGGTCATGATGACCTCGTTCTCTTTCGATTTACCGAGTTGATGCTTTCGTTTGCAGCTTTGTTTGCTATCGAATTCGTATTCTTCAGGAATAATGCATTTGGCTTTCTCTACATACACTTCAAACATCTCATCACTTCTCAAGCTTTCTACGAAATCGATTAGCGAATGATAAAGCTCTACAGCGACTCCTATGTTGACATCTATACTTTGCAGCAGTTTACTCTTTGCATTAAATCGATCCAATAGCGAGTTCCAGAATACGGCCATAAACACTGTTTCGAATCGGCCAAGCTGTTTTTCAACATAGCAGCTTCGGATCGAGTTACCGCTTTTTCGTGAACATCTTCGATCACTATCGTCAAAGATTACAATACACCATTCCAGTTCTTACACAAACTATCGCAAGCGTCATGGCGAGATGACCATCGAGTTCCATCGACTCGTTTTAAAACTTTCGTATTACTTTTGACGTTTGATGATAAGAGGTTCCAACGTCGAGTAGACGCAAAGTGTACAAACTTTGAAGAGTACTGAAAAACGATGCAGCTTCTGTGACACATTCCGCGACACAGGCTCCAACCAAATTCAACGAATGGGCCGCACAAAGTACATAATCGACAAGAGGATTCAATCATTTCAACCGTGCTTGTAATCCTGTGTAGATACCAGACATGTTGCTAGCATTATCGTATGATTGTCTTTTGCAGTTGCCTATGTCAATTTTGAACGATGCGAGTATAGAAGTTACAGCCGTTTCAAGTTCTTCAATTTGTGTCCAAGCGTGGTAGCAAACCAAGAAAGCGTTCGATCGGGCTCCATCTTCTTTTACATATCTAATAATGAAAGAGAGCTGGTCGATATGAGTTATGTCTGGCGTTGAGTCGACTGCGATCGAGAAGTACTTGGCTGCTTGTATTTCACTCACAATAGTATTTTTTACTTTTGATGCGATTAGATTGATGAACTCATTGCAAGTCGTTGAGGAGAGATATGAAGTTTTTCTACTACAAGGATTTCCACACTGTGCTATGTGCGTCGACAGGAACGGGTCAAACTCGGCGATCGTTTCCAAGATCATCATAAAATTGCCGTTTCTCAAAGAACCGAAACGTTCAGACGATCCTCGGAATGGAAGGCCACGATTAGCAAGGGCTTTTACGGCAACAATCACTCTTTTTAGTACATTTCTCCAATATTCGATTTCGTTCTTAATTTGTGTACAAAGATCGGAGTCAACTCTTCCTTCCGTGCGACTGCGCTTTATTAACGCAATTTGACACTGGAGATGCTCTTTTGAATTTTTGTGCCCGCTTAATATTTTGTTCACGTTACTCCAGTTCCGAAAACCTTCTGTCGCCAGCTGAGAAGTTCCATCAAACAATCGGCACGATACGCAAAACAAAGCCTTTTTTATAGGAGAATAAATAAAATATTTCCGCAGCTGATTTTTTCCATTCGGCAATCGTCGATAAAACGCGCTTTTTGAAAGAAATCAATCTTGGTCACCAAAACGAGTCTTTGACAACGAGAAATCGGCATGCAAATTTTGATTAATTTCCTTCGAAAGTAAATGATCGATTAAATTGTCGTTAATTCTCCATTCCGCGGGATCGTCACTCACCGAGCCTAAGCCTAAGCCATTTGCGTCTTCTGTAGTCAATTTTGACAGTGCGATCTCTTGTTTTTGTGACTGCTCTGATGTAGTGCTCGAACCATGGCTCGAAGTACTGCAAATTTTACTTCTGGTTGTAGTTTGTACGTGGGCCTCGAGAATGGGCTTGTTAATATTCTTTTCATCACCCTGAGTGATTGGACGGAAAAACGTATGTAGCGTCTTCGTCTTTTCCAACAGCTCGTCTTCTTTCTTTCTTTTCTCTTTTCCAATCTTTTTATATTGATATCCACTTAGTCTTTTTCGACCATCACTCATTTTAATGCTGTACCCGTACCGACTACTGGGTCTGTAAATAAAGCTAGACTAACTGTTGCCTAAATGCAGTAAAATAACGCACTCCGGTCTTCCTGAGAGTTTACGCGACTGACAAAAACAATGCAATGCGCGATCACCGACAGTCGACAGTCTAAAGTATAGAGCGCGCAGTGGAGCGATCTGATATCTGATAATAATGTCGTTCGTAAAGGCCGGTCTACACGCAACGTTTTTTATGCAGTTATAACTGCGCAGGTAAAACGGTGGAAAAAGCGTTGCAGTTCAGTGTTGTCCACACAGTACAGTTTTCAGCACCGTTTTTACCATTCAGTTTTGCAAAACCCATCATGGAGGAAGTGCTACTTTGGTCAATTTTTGCAATTTGTCTTGCAAAAAGAAGGTAAATTAAACGTCTCAAATGCACGCGACGTTCAAGTTGGTCTAGACATTGGCTACTAAAAAGACACCAATTTTCCCATATGAAGTTACTTCGTGAATTGCGTGGTGAACCTGAAGACTAACAAAATTACTTACGAATGGACATTGAAACATACAATCATTTATTAGAATTAGTAACTCCACAAAACTCCATAAAACAAAACACGTGTATGAAAAAATCCATTTCACCACATGAGAGGCTGACCGCAACCTTAAGATTCCTAGCAACTGGCAGAAGTTATAAGGACCTGGAGTTCACAACTATTATATCGAATCAAGCACTGAGTGAAATCATCCCTGAAACTTGTAAAGCTGTCTACAAGGTTTTGAAAAAGAATTACTTGAAGGTGAGTCAATCAGAAGTAATAGAATTTTATTTTCTTTATGTGTCATGGTAAAGAAAACATTCGAGGAAATAAAATACACATACACATGCAAACTGTGTGAAATCTGTACACATTATTTGCCAAATAAAAAGATTGATAGAAATATTTACGCATTTAATGTATATTCCATAAAATTTTATATGAAAAACTTAAGTATATTAAGACAGTACATTAGATTACATTAAAAAGAAAAAATATGTTTATTATTTAATGCCAAAGAAAAAAATGAAAAATAAAAACAATGTTCCGTAGAAAACTAGATTACTAAGTGAATATATATATAATATATCTTAAACTTTTATATATATATATTGTGACGTTGCCGTCCCAACGCGCGTCCACCGCACCCTTTTATACCGCGTGGCGAAAGTCGAGCGGTCGCGCCAGGCTCAAAAACCGAGATATGTACCGAAATCTCAGGAGAGGCGAAAAATAATTATGAGGAATTAGTTTTAATTTAATGTAGAAATTTTGACCACCAGTAATAAAAATTAAAAAATAATGAACACAATTCTCTCGACCGTACTGGCAAATTCTATTTATTATTAAGTGCACATCAAAACGTTTCGACCTTAATTTTAGGTCCTTATCAAGTGATCTATAAATAAATGAAAAAGAACGAAGAACAATTAATATTACAAATAGTAGTTTACGAATGATTAAAATAAGATATTGAAACATAGATATGTACTTGCGAAATATAATTATACTTTATAGATGTCAAAAGATAGAAAATTCATTGTGTCAGATAGACAAACACGTCAACTACATTAGACGAAATGAGGAGACTAAACAACCTTTATTATTAAGTCGTATATGTTATTTAAATTGTCTGTGTCCTTTTGTAAATTTAAAGTGTTGTTATTTTTCTTGATGAAGAACATTTCAGCAATCTCTCTTTTTCTGACATGTTTTTCATTATGTAAAATCTTGGGATTTGCCCAATCAAGGTCATGATTAAATTCAATTTTATGTTTACTGATAACCGAAAGATTGCTAGAATGCATTTTAATATTATTAAAGTGTTCTTTAACGCGAGTCGTTAAATGTCTCTTCGTTTGTCCAATGTATGATGACTTACAATTTTTACAGTTAATTTGGTAAACTATCTCGGTCTTGTTATCGGTGGGCAATCTGTCCTTCCCAAGTTTAATTACATTATTTATCTTATTTGGTATGTTATGTACAACGTTAAACCCAATCTTTTTAAAAATTCTATCAATATTGCCTAAGCTTTCTACATATGGTAATGAGATGAAGGAGGTGGTGGTGATCCTATCATTATCTATGCTCAGGTTATTGACAGAATGATTATTTAAAAAATGAAGTCTTATTAACAAAACGATCAATAATATGTTCTGGGAAGCAATTATTAAACAATATTTGTTTCACTATTTTTATATTATTATCGTGGAATTGATCATCCGATAATAAAACCGCATGGTCAACGAGATTAAAAATAGTGTTCATTATATATTTAAAAGGATGATTAGAATAAAAATTAATATATCTATTAGAGCAAGTGTTTGCGACTTAGTACTCAGTTTTTTCGAATACAACAAACGAAAGTTTTTTACCTATAAACATTTAGCTGAAAATAAGTCAATCAAAAAATTTAATAATCTAATTTCTAAGCATAACGTAATCGTCAACCCGTTTAAGAACATTGACAAAACTAAGTGGTTGGTTAACATTAGTGGTAAGACTATCCCGGAGAGAATATCTGACTTTTTGAGCTTGGGTGACAAATTTGGACTACCTATTGACCAATCTAATAAAAATGACAGGATTAATATCGTACTTGAGACGATAAAGAACTTAGAAATCAATCACTCGAAGATCCCGACTGAAATAATTGAAACAACTAGAATTTCAATCGCTGATTCTCTCAAAAGATTCTTATGTGAAAGTAAACACATGAACTTTTTAGATAGATACATTCTACAAGAATTCTCTCTTTGTAAAAAATTTTTACGTGATAACGACGATATTTTTGTCACTAGAGCTGACAAAGATCAGGTTACTGTAATAATGGATAGAAATGATTATTTGGAAAAAATGGAAAGTTTGTTGAGTGATGAATCTACTTATAAAAAATTAAACAAGAATCCTGTTAGACAACTAACTAAATTAGTATAGGGGCCACTATGTGGCGTCAAAACAAACCCCCTCCACTCGGCCACTGGCGCCAGAGGCGAGGTCAGGTGGTGGGGGTGTCTGGGCTCTGATTGGCTCGCCACATAGTGGTCAGCGTTCTGATTGGCCGGAAAGCGTGTCCTACTATAGTGTGTCTGAGCTGTTATTGGCTTGCCACATAGTGGCCGGCGTTCTGATTGGTCGGGGAGTGTGGTCTACTTATGGTGTCTGAGCTCTGATTGGCTTGCCACATAGTTGCCCGGTGTTTGGATTGGTCGAGGAGCGTGGTTTTTGGTGGAGAAAGAGAGTCGACAAAATGGCCGTCAGGAAAATATTAACCATAATTTCGGTTACAGCCGAAAAAAAAATGGCGGCCGACATGTCGCGACAAAGGTTTGGAGCGGTTTACGTCGCCCCGACCGCCCGGGGTGGGCGATGGGTCCCGATGCCTAGGTATTGCTCGGTAAAGAAAAGAAAAGGGTCATAAAACACGGGCATGATCTTACGTCTAAACGGTTATTCAGGGTCAGGATAAATGATATATATTAAAAAATTTATTTTACATTTCAGAAAGCTGCACATTTGCATGAGAATATATATTTTATTTGAAGTATATTACGTTAAAAATTACAATAAAATTATTCAATTTTTTTTACTTATATACAAATATATTTACATTTTTATATATCAAAAATAATTATTGTACGTTGCTAAAATTAATTCGAATTTTACATTTAATATTATTTCGCTTACTAATACTATTATCCCTAATGCTATATAATGTTACATACTTATATCTTTTTTTTTACATATGCATGTATTAAAGTAGAAAAAAATTTTGGTTTTATTTACATCTTTTATAACTATTTCAAATTTTATCGGAAAATACGCAAATCCAATTTTACAACATGTGAAAAACGGAAAATGAAGAGAAGAATAATATTATCTTATTATTATTATTTCGACTTGTAGCCGTAGGGTAAGGAGCAGCGACTATCGATAAACCTGCGTTTTAGTAATACAGTTGTGCATACTTTAGTTTCGTCTCGTGTTACAATTTCGTGAAAAACGGTGCGGCGAATCGCTCTAAAACGTAGGTTTATTGAAGTTTCGTCGGACCTTTCCTCTTCGTTCTTTTAATTTATCCATTCTCTTTCTTTACTTAATAATAAATTTCTAATACTATTAAAATTAATTAGCCGCGAATTTTCATAATTTAGGGTTATGCCCTTGACTTTGCAAGACTCGTGCGTGCGGCCTTCAGGCGTACGAACAACGTAGGCGTAAAATTTTGGGCCACCGGAGACGAATGCCTCGATATAGCTACCGCGTCCGTAGCTCTCGAGTTCATCCGTCATGTCATCCAAAAAATTCCCCGTACACGGTTCATACTCGTTCGGATCACCGGTGCTCACATAGATACACGAATCTGTATCATAATATAATACGCGTCTATCCAATCGCTCTAAATAACTATATAATTTTAAACGCGCTTGTGCCGTCGTGTATGCCGCAATCACTACGTTAGTTAAAGGCGAGGGAACGACAGCCTCTTGTCGCAATCGATACGAAACATACATTACCTCGTCGTTTACGGGTAATATATCGGTTATCTCATGTTCTATAGAGACAGCGCGTTTCACTCACTCAGCGCGGCGCGCTGACTCTATTTGTATTTCATTTCTTCGCTCTAATATCGATATGCCTCTAATATCAATATAGTTTTCTTTTCTTTCTTAAAGAAATACGGCTGAACCGCGCGTCAACATAAGAACCCAGAACAAGTTATATCTAAGACAACTAGCGTTATGGCGTGGCCGCATTTCCGCACTTTGAGCCACTGTAGCTCTAAAACGGTTCATAGGATCGGGTTGCGCCCGTGACAACTTTTGATCAGCATGACTCAAAGTACAAAATGACACAGTTTTATCAAATTTGGCCGGGACCGAATTTCCCCATGTTTTGTGCGGGGTCCTTTAATATAGGATTATAATGACGCGAACGCTCGTATTACATAATATTTAAACGTAATGAGGGTTCGCGTCCGAGAGAAGCGAGTATCGCGGTTCCATCATATAGCGGTTTCTCACCTCGGCCAAAAGTGTTAAAATTATACACGACAATTGCGATATTGTCGCGAATAAAATAATGTTGGAAGAGCTCGATTTCGCGAATTCCACAACCTTCTTCAGGTATCGCGACACCAGCATTCCTCGTTAATTGTTGCGCTAATTCACGCTGTAACACGGAATGTTGGTAATTCACGGAAATCCATTTTTCGTGTAATTCACCCGTACGCAAGTTACCGCGTTCACAGTAAATTCTTGCAGTTACGAGAGAGCGCGGAAAACATAAATTATCTATATTATTTATCGATATCGAGCGCTTCGCAACGTCTTCACACGTTAATTTTACACGATCGCGACCAGAAGGTACCGAGATGTTAAAAACGCGTACGTTAAATTGCTGCGCGATACCGAGACCCCCCGCACTCTGCGCTACCGAACTCACGAGACGCCAAATGTCTTCGTGGGTTAAGTCGCGCGCCGGACGAAACAATAATCCCGCAGGCCCATGCGTTAAATTAGGCGAATGGAAAGATATGCCTACATAATCTCCCGGCACGCATAAAGTTATAGCATATGCGTGAATTTCGCGAAACGCGTTTTCTAACGTATGAAAAATATCGCTACCCTCAGGTAGCGGTCGTATCGCGAAACTCGCTTCTCTCCCGATTACGCCGAAATTTTTAAAACGTCGCGTATTTTCCGATAATAAATTAATATAATTAAAGCCGACCTGTCGTTGCTGCTCTTCCTCCTCCTCCTCACCCTCTTCCGTTTCTGAAGAAATATTGTCGGCTTCCTCTCCACCATTCACCTCACTCCCCGCGGTTACTTCCTCGTCATTAAAAGAGTCCGATGGTTGTTCCGAGGGAGTCGCCTCTTCATTTCGCCTACCACCACCACCACCACCTCTTTGTACTGTCGAAACAAAAAGAAAAATTAAAATGTAAATAAAAAATGTGAATTACATTGATAGTGATTTTTATTGCATGTTCGGATTTAATCGTGTGACTGAGCTTACATTAATGTCAAAATTGCTGCCTTGACAGTCTCTTCCCTCTCTCCTTCTTCTCTCCGACCTCTTAATATTCCGGAGAATAAGAGGCGTTATTTCGTATCGGAGAGTAGTGAAACTCTACGAAAAAATTAATATTTGGTCTAGATAAATTCGAACATAAACAATTGAAAAATAAAATAACGCTGTTACCTTCTTCCGATGCGATGTATCCGCTGTCTCCCTCCTCCTCTCCCTCTTCCTCTTCATTCACTCCTTCATCCTCCTCCCCCTCCTCCTCCTCCTGCTGCTCTTCTTCACAGCATTAACTTTTAAAAAAAAATACAGAAACGAAAAATTAAAATATTTTATTGAGTCAAACTATTTTTCATGCTAAATTGAACGTGATTAAAACTTATTGATCTTTACTTACTCGGAGAGAAAATCTCACTGTCCGGTGTGCTCACGGCTCTAGCGGAATTATCCTCGCCGGCAACGTCATCATCATCATCATTATCATCTTCGTCTAAAAATATCAGTATAAGAATTAAACTAATATTTCTTTTAAAAATTTATGCGTTCTACAGTTTTGTAAAAATATTATTAAAAATATTATTTTACCTGATACAGTGATAACAGGAATCTCCCGAATTGTATTTTCCGCGGCAACGTCATCATCATCAGCATCGTCGTCGTCTAAATACAACATATGTATTAAGTTGATATTTCTCTTAAAAATTTATACAATTTGTAATTTTTTTGTAAAATATTAAAAATATTACTTTACCTGATATGGTGATGACAGGAATCTCACGATTTTCTGGCACGGGTGAAAGAATTCGTGCTCTTCCTAAAAAATATCAAATTAAATATTTTATTAAGGGGATCCCTCAGTGAACGGCAAACTCCGACAAAATAGTAGCGCCCTCATCTCGGAATTAAGAATATCGGTAATTACCGACTGACTATTGAAAGGTAATTACTGACATTTTTAATTCCGTTGTCTACATTATCGATCATCTCAGAACATAAACATGTATTAGAAATACATGTATACATTGTACACATGGAGTCACTTTTTACTACGTCCAATACTATTATAGGTCTGAACGTAAATATGTATTGGCAATACATTTATCCTTTTTGAGGATATCATGACATATATATATATATATATATCACATGACATATACAATATATCATGACATATATATTATATATATATATATATATATATATATATATATATATATATATATTATTGCTTACATGAAATAAAATAGTGACTTTTTGCTATGTCCTGAAGGCAGAATATATATCATACTTGTACTAGTCTATTATGTCTAGCACTAGTATGTATAGGTTTAGCAGATTATTTCATAACATTGCATTGGATATTCATTTCCAGTACATGTATGTATATTATATACTGGATTTATATATGCAATGTTGGGAGATATATATGTGTGTGTATATACATATATATATATATATATATATATGTATTATTAAGCATACACATACACATATGTACATACAGGCAATTATAGCGCCTATGATAATTATATGTGTGAGAGTATATACAATACATTATATATATGAACATACGTATGTTCTCGATTTTTTTGTGCAAGAATTTGTGCAGTTCAATTTACGAATCAATTTGACCGAGAATCAATAATAAATGATATACAAACTTTTATTATGTACTGTTTATACATGGGCAATTCTACGTCAAATTGGACAAAAATCGACCTTTTTTGACCTCATATTTTTTAAATCGATTAAAATTTTTTTCATATGAAATCTAAATAATAAAATATGTATTTTTGTATTTGTTCGAAATATCTTTTTTGAAGAAGTTATAAACAACAAAATTTTCGTGAAAAATGAAAACGTTGTCAACTTTGAAAATAAATATCTCTGATTATATTTATCGTAGACATTTCTTCAAAAATGCGTTTTAAAACTAAGGAGACAACCTTTTTTATAAAAATAGTTGCAAGAAATTGCTGATTCCAATTGTTATAAATAATTGAAATGTTTAATAATTTTTTTCACTAAAAAGTACACTTTTTAAAATTTTTGTAGTAATGCTATTTCATTCTCCACTTTATTCAAAAAGTGTACATATTTTTTATTTTATGGAGAATTGATAGATTATATTTTTTTATATATTTTTAATAAATAAGCCGCCGCGCCGTGCTCGCGTCACTGGCTCGACCAAGTAGAGTAACGCGTCGATTTCTTCGGAAATCTTTTGTAGGAAAAATGTACAATATAATATTTTCATTATGAATATTACATTTTAAAAATTGTGCGGTATTTCTGGTAAAGTTAAATCATTACTCTACCGTATAATTTGACCGTTACTTTTCTTTTCCGTTCTGAATTGCAGGGATTTTCTGCAACAGGTGTTATGCCCTAATCCTTCTTACCTGGGAATTTCTATAGGGCCAAACTTTCGGCGTTCTATGGAGAGCCCCTCGGTTTTTAACACATTGCGGACCAGAAATTTTATTGCTAATTATATTAAATAGCCAGTTATTTTTTTCAAAATATTTTTATGTTACTTAGGGTTTATTAGTAATTAAAAATCATTGTCATGTTAAATATTTAATTTCAATAAATATTTTAAAATTACATATATTTAAAATTATGATATGATTAGCAATAAAATTTCTGGTCCGCAATGTGTTAAAGACCGAGGAGCTTGCCGTAGAGTGCTGAAAGTTTGGGCCTATAGAAATTTCCAGGTAAGAAGAATTAGAGCATAACGTTTGTTACAGAAAATCCCTGCAATTCAGAACAGAAAGAAAAAGTAACGATCAAATCATACAGTACAGTAATGATTTACTTTACCAGAAATACCGTACAATTTTTAAAATGTAATATTTATAATGAAAATATTATATTGTACATTCTTCCTACAAAAGATTTCCGAAGAAATCGACGCGCTACGCTACTTGGTCGAGCCAGTGACGCGAGCACGGCGCGCGGCGGCTTACTTATTAACAATATATAAAAAAATAGAATCTATTGATTCTCTATAAAATAAAAAATATGTACTTTCTGAATGAAGTGGAGAATAAAATAGCATTATTTCTAAAATTTTAAAAAGTGTACTTTTTGGTGGAAAAAATTATTAAACATTTCAATTATTTATAACAATTGGAATCAGCAATTTCTTGCAACTATTTTGTAACGATCCACCCCCCCGTGATCATTACCCGACCGTCGAACCGTCGGAAGGCTGCCGCCCGGCGAACACCAGCCGGGCAAATGCAGCGGCGCTATGTGCCCTTTTTTATTTTCTTTAATATCGCGACCGAAACGGGCCGTTATACGGCCGCTATACATTCGAAGCCAGGGCCGTTGTCTCGGCGCTTCCGAGGCGCTACGAACACCGACGGAAAGCGCCGAGCATCGGTCCCTGCCGCAGGAATTCCACTACCGTCGGAATACCACCAAATTCGTTCGATGATAATTACCCCGATTAGGGGAACAATCGGGCCGACGAATACCGCCGGAATTACCCGAACGGGTAATTTTTCCGAATAAAAAGGGCGATACGGCCCCGAAAAAGGCACTCCGTTTCCTGCTCCGCTCAGAGTCCGTACGACGCCTGACACGAGCTCCGAAATCCAGACAGCTTCTACAAGGAAAGCGAAAACGGGGTTGGGCGCACCCAGCATCCGCCGAGAGCTTTCGGCATTTCCTAAAAGAAGCCTCCTGTACGAACCTCACACCGAATATTCGAGGTCGGGTGTACCCGGTCTCCGCTGAGAGTTCTCAGCAATATTCAAACAATCCCCGCACACCTCGCAACGACGAGATTCTACCGGTAGGGAGACACCTGCCGCTGACGGGCGTTCCCGTCTAATCGTTGCATCCCGTATGCAGTAATCCCGTCCTGCAAAGCCATAACGATTAAGCCCGATATCCCGCGATTATAATAAGCGCGTGCTCTCTCACGCGCCACGCGCTCTCGCGTCCCCCGCGCTCTCGCGCCCCGCGCTCTCGCAACGCGCGCTCTCACGCCTAGCTCTCTCGCGCTCCCGCGTGCCCGCACGCCCCGCGCCTACGCTCACGCGTAAACAACTCGCACGCCCGGCATTTAAAGAGCCGAGGAACAGACGAAAAACGCGACGGCAATAAACCGATCCGTCATTTAATTCCAAGAACTTTAAACCACGGAAAGTCAACCGCATTAATGTACGATCGGATAATTTAATAAAGGCTTTACCGTTCGATCCGATCCGGCCCGTACGTTTAACACGCGGAACGCATTTCGAACACACATTGTACACGCATACATCGCCGTACCACATACACGTATACACGCAATACTACATACACGCATCTACTGTCGACACACTTTACCTTTATACACACACACACATACATAATTTAATCACACTGTACATGCAAACACAATTAAGTTAATAAATTAAATCGTTAACGCACTTCCGTGTTAATTGTCTCGTAGCCCTTTCCGAGCCCTGATCCCGCCTGAGCGAATCCGAGCCGTGCTCGAAAAGAGGCACGTTACAATTTTTGTAAAAAAGGTTGTCTCCTTAGTTTTAAAACTCATTTTTGAAGAAATGTCTACGATATATAATCAGAGATATTTATTTTCAAAGTTGACAACGTTTTCATTTTTCACGAAAATTTTGTTGTTGATAACTTCTTCAAAAAAGATATGTCGAACAAATACAAAAATACGAATCTTCTTATTTTATGTATATTTCACGTGAAAAGTTTCGGTCGATTTAAAAAATACAAGGTCATTTCTTGTTCGATTTGACGTGGAATTGCTCATATTTATAATATAAATAGACAAATATATTTGCTGTATATTTTCTGTCTCAAGTACTGGAACAATATAACAAAATCAAAATTATGTGATTTTGAATATAGAATGGGCCCCTCCAACGCCCATTTCCGTGAGAACGCAACCAACATTTTTTGTCGTCTCTCCGATTTTTATTTACATTAGAAGCATTTGAACTATTACACATTGATGTATTTCTTCAATTTTTACAATATTGAAAATACGGAATAGGCCTTTCCATCGCCCATTCCTGTGAGAGCGCAATCAATATCTTTTCATCGTCTCTCCGAGATTTTTGTTCGCACGCGAGGTAATAGAGTAACAATTACACGTTACTACATTCTGTACAATTTTTTTTAAATAAAAAATACAGATAACTTCTATCACCGTATGCTCGAATTCAAAACTATTTTTTCAACCATAATAGCAAATAGTTTTTAAAAATGACGTTATGAAAAATATTTAATTCGGGAAAGGCAACAGTTTGTTGCTTTCTATAATTTTAACTAAATGACGTCTCATGCATTTTGCGTCACTAGAATATTTTTCATTACAGGGATTTTCTTTTAAGACTACAGTTGTAGCGAAAGCCGCAGCATAAATTCCACAACAGGTATAATCCGGTTGTGTTTGTACTTTTTCGAAAATTATATCATATTTGCTTATCTTGGGGTAACGTAAGCGAATATATTCTTTTTCTTTAGCAGCCAATTTATCATACGTACTACCAGGTAGGCTGTCGTACACGCGAAGTTTAATGCCATCAAAAAAAATGCATCGCCAATGATCGGTACAATTTCCGCCAATAATCTGTAAGCTTTTATCGCTGCGACTAGCTTCAATTAAGTGGGGGTATTCTAAATATAACACACTTTGTGTTTCAAAACAAGAAGTCTCTCTTACAATGCGTAAAAATAGATCTAACGATTCATCATTTAATTTACTATTTATGGGCAAAATATTCTTCTTCACTAATAACAGAGAAGGTATCACATCATCTAACATTTTTTTTTGTCTTTTCACATCATCTTCAGTTAGATCTCGTTTTTTATTCGAGTAATTGGTTATGATGCAATCGTCATCTTGCTCTGTTTCTGGAGTAGCAACAGTGACAGTAGTGCTCGACAAAACGTCCCGTTTTAATCGTTTGCTCGCTTCGGTAACACTTTCCTTTTCTGTGTAATTTTGCGTATCATTTACAGCAATTCTTTTTTTACATGCTTCTTCTTTAGCTTCTATAATATACCGTGGCTCTCTAATAGGCATATGTCTATTATGCCGGCTATCCAAGATTTCTGGAAGCATACATTCGTTATAAAAACGTGTTAGTAGTGGTAGCATCTGATTTCTCCAAAATGCATTATCTCTAGTAACACGTATTACTATTAAACTTTTTGGTGTCCATACAGCGAAAATGCAATAATCTCGCTGTGTTATATTTAATTGACCCTGAACCTGATAGAAGAATCGGTGATTTTGATTCATTTTTTCAGGATTTCTTTTATCAAAAATGCTTTTCAACTGAGTCAATGTTTGTATGGCTTCTTCCGCAGTTAAATGCTCTGCTGACAGAGGACATTTGATCTCTAGCACACCATCTTCGTCAATAAGCCCATCGGGAGATGCACCCAAGCATGGATTTTCACGATCAATGAAAAATTCACAAGCTTTTATTACTTTATTTATTTTTACAGCTAATTCTTTCCTTGCGATTTCCTCGTTATCGCGACCATATTTCATAGCTGCGGTGTCAATTACTGGCGGAAATAAAATACTTTTGACAACTGCTGCGCAAGACGTCGTTGATCTCATACGACATACAGTTCCAAAATTAGAAGCCGTCAACATTTCATTCCTCAATACGTGCCACAATTCCGATTCTCTCTGGTGTATAGTATCACGCTCAATTTGCTTCCAATTTTTCCCGTTTTCGAACAACTTCCTTAAATGATTTTGACGAAGTTGTTCAAGCACATCGGGTGCAAGATCTGGTTTTTGCGATTGCGGGCCATAATGACGGTCTGTTCCTGGCTCTCGTTTGAATTTCTTCTTCCTTTCATTTACTTCTCGAGATTCTCTGGTTCTTGCAACTTTTATTTCTCGTCGCTTTTCTAGATTCTCGATAATGAAAGGAACATTCTTACACATGCTTTCATATACTTGCGTGAGAACCTGTTGCGTATTATATTGCACAACTGCTCCCGCAATTCTAGCATTATAAGAGCCCCGTTTTTAGCAAAATGAATGCGTTTACTGCCTATTTCTTTGCAGATTATTGAATTGAACAATTCTGCAGGATTGTTTGTTAAATTTAACAACAAGCTGTCAGAATAAGCGCTCAAATACGCGACAGCATTCTCTATTTTTTGATAGAGACCATGCAACTTCAAATATGGAACATAATTTTCATTATCATGATCTTCTAAACATATACGACCGCGTTCTTTACATCGTCTATGCTCACCATATACATGGCTAGGAATATTCAATATGTCTCTCTGTAATTCCGTAGCCTTGTGATGATGAGGTAGCTTTTCTTCTCTTCGTAGAGCAGCTGCCTCTATTACCTCTTTTCGTATATTTAAAATATTGTTTTTTACAATATTTCGTATCTGTACAAAGCCACGCATTCTTATCATTTTTGGCTGCGTAGTCTGTGCTACACACTTCAGTTTTTTACATAAATTGCGAAGCAGATGATTGGTGCATTCTACTTTTTTCACCGTTACCATCTGTTCGTAATACGGTCTGTTGTTTATAATGGATTGATAAACGTTGCTGTCACCATCGGCAACAACAGTTTTGTAAATTAGTCCATGCATTTCGAGACTACTTTTAAAACCTTCCGCAATGGCATCGCTCTCCATGCTCGTGGAGCTTGCATTGCGATCAAAGTTCTTGTAACATCGGTGAGCTCTAGGTTCGATACCTTTTCGCTCCGCCATTTCACAGACTGCGCAAAATTTATTGCGGATGCCAACAAAAAGAATTTTTCCTGTGCGAAAATTAATTATGGCACCAACACCAGAAGGTGAATCGTAGGCGGTTCCGTACGATCTTTTCATCCAACTACCATCCGCTACAACGGTTATGTATGGAATACCGTTAATAGTCTCGTTTCTCTCGAGAGCGAGTTGTTTCTCAGTCTCGCCCGCCATTTTCATACTTTCCATAGCGGTTTTCTCGAAATCACCAACTATGTTTTCTCTATATTTAATGTATGTATTTTCACACATGCTGGGAATATTCATGGCTGCACATAGCTCTTGCAGCTGGAAATAACCGATTCCAGTCGTAATAGTTCCAGCTACAGCGGCTGTATTGATGTCTAATACATCTTTCGACTCTGTCCATCTGTCGGTTCTGACCATATGTTATCTTCATAATTGCACATTTGGCACTTGAAGAATAACTGGGTAATTAATCCACGGCGACGAGAATTTACGAGTTTCCAATCTTTAAATTGGCACTCTATTCCTCGCGCATGGTTATCAAAAGTTCTATGGATTTCATTCCACAGGAAAGAAATGTCGACAATGCGACGGCCTTCAGGCATGCTTTCCTGGATACGATCTGTATCCAGAAGGCCATTATCGATAACGAAATTATCGTTATCTTCGCAAAGTTCGATATTTTGATTACACATACCTGTATTTGAAGATGACTCCAGGCATTGCACTGTTCGGGTACTAACTTTTAACGAATCCATCACGTCGGGAAGTGATTCTACCGATTTTTGGAAATCGATGGATTCATTGTTAGTACCCTTAGTAACATTAGTGTTCCTGGAGTCATTTGGCTCTTGCGTTTTTGTCAGCTGCAATAACTGCCGCCTGCGAAGAAAAATAAATGGATTAGTATTTTATAAAATATTGGTACAAAAATATAAGATATGTCATTTATTTTAACAATTTATAATCTTGAAAAAAGTAAAATTTCTGAAAAATAACTGCAGTCTTTTATTTATAAATCTTCATCTAGTTGTACAGATTTATTTATATATATAATGATACAGAAAATTAACTATTATATGATACAATAAATAATGTTTTGACAACATAAGTGCCTCTTAATATTTTATTATACCAGAGCGTACATGCAAACCACTTCTGGCATAAAATATTTTTTAAAACAACCAGCTCACGAATAGATCGCCTCTGGGATAAAATATTTTTCTAATAACCAGAGCGTACATGCAAACCGCTTCTGGTGCGAAATATTTCTTAAAACAACCAGCTCACGAATAAATCGCCTCTG
>OZ020549.1:10486042-10527804 GCA_963971435.1 Lasius platythorax | reverse complement strand
GACATATTCAGATAGATTTTTAATGTAAGGAACCGCTATGAATCTACTGCTTTTTTCATTTTTTTCCCTGTTTTCCATCGTTCCGAAACCGTATTTTAATTTCGTGGCTATAAGTTTTTTTATTCTGACATGAACATATTTAAAAATAAAATAGGCACGATTTACAGTCTTACAGACAGAGCGTTGCTTCTATCTCACCCTCAATTTCACAACAAAAACATAACACTAGTAATCAACACACTTCTGGATAATGGTTATCCCCTTCATTTTATTTTTAAATATGTTCATGTCAGAATAAAAAAACTTATAGCCACGAAATTAAAATACGGTTTCGGAACGATGGAAAACAGGGAAAAAAATGAAAAAAGCAGTAGATTCATAGCGGTTCCTTACATTAAAAATCTATCTGAATATGTCTGTAACTCATTTCGAGGAACGGAGTTTGCTGCTGGTTTCAAATGTTTTAACCGCCTCAACAAATTTATCAAAGTACACAAAGATATTACACCAACAGAATGCAACAACAACGTCATTTATAAAATTAATTGTAAAGATTGCACCGCATCCTACGTAGGTCAGACCAAAAGACAATTAAAAACAAGAATATATGAACATAAGACTAACATAAAACTACATACATCAAATCAATCGGTAGTTTCCCAACATATCACAGAATATAAACACAACATGGATTGGGACAACGTAAAAATATTAGACCATGAAACCAATTATTATAAGAGGTTAATTGCTGAAACAATTCATATAAAAAAACAAAAAAACGGTCTCAATGCTATGGAAGATACAGAATATTTAGATAGATCATATTTTCCGTTGCTTAAATCCTTCTGTCATACAAAAACATAACTCACAATATTTATTTCTTAATTTGGTCTCACCTACAGAAAGATATATAAGGCTCGGTTACCGAATACACCACTTTATCTGTTATCGAACGCCCGTAACAACAGTGTTTATCAATTTCAAGTTTACTGACAATTATAGTATGACTCATCTCTCTTATAACTTTAAATATATTAAATTGTTTTATTAATTGACTATAACTATTATATTATAATTTTAATTTTCGACAATTTTACAAACAAAGGTGAGCAAATTTAGTTATATTGTAAAGTGCAATCGTACATCACACCAATACACACAATAATTTTATAGTTTGTACAAGCTACCTCAACGATGTTTCCGACACACATAACACATTTTCACCAGCTAAATCCACACAGGGTGAGTGATTATAAGAAACACAACAAACATCATGTCAACTCCAAATTACGCAACAATTATCTGGCGATCCACTGTTATTAATTATTCTCAATCATATTTCGTAATCATATTTATCATCAATATCAATGTATTCATTTATTTACGGCTGAAGAGACACAAGTAGTGTCGAAACGTTCCGTTCTAACAAATCATGTATATCTTTTATTTTTAATAAATTCAATTCTTTGTTAAACATCACTATATGCTCGGAATATTAATTATCGCTAATATACGGGCTTGGCCCTCGCGAAATCACTAACACGAAATTCGCGACGACGTCAGAACGACGCGACTCGGACACACTGTACGCGGCTCACACAGACTCACGACGGGGTAGACTCACGACGGGGTAGCCTCACCGGTACGGTTGCTCCTCGATCCTTGGGGGTAGGGCTTGCAATCCCGCAAAGCGGGATCCCGCAATCCCGCAAGATCCCGCACTTTTATTTTAATCCCGCCGATGACAGTTCAGATGTGTGGGATCCCGCGGGATTTGCGGGACTGTCCGCACTATGATTAGAAACAAAATAATACGAGTAGGAACTCGATATTTGATAGCAACAGATGAAGCGCGCGATGGCGCGGCGCGATTAGAGCGTGTGTTTATTTATGTTTATATTCTTTATCGCATCGCACGCTTCACCATTACATTGCCGACGCCGCCAATCGTCAAACTCAACAGGGTCTTTCGTTAGTTTAAAGCAGTGCTGGGATTTACTTGCAACTTTTGGCCCGATTCCGAGACGCACGCCTATTGTCCCCCACTCACCGCTCGCGCATTAGCAACGAGTCGCCAGATACGCGTAACTAAGGACAACAAGTAAATACTGGTTTAAAGCGAAGAAAACTACACGTAACACGTATTTCAAGGCGCGTGTTCGAGCGTAATTTTGTTTTATTATATTGCTGTTAGTAATACAACTTACAAAGTCATAAAAGAATCGCATTGTGCAATGAGTGACGAAAAAGTTACAGTGTGGAAGTATTTTGCAAAAGGGGAACATTTAGATAATGCTAAATGTCTAATGTGTTCTGCGATTTTAAAAATAAGTCAACGGTCAAGAAAAGGTTTAGTGACGCACTTGAAAAGCAAGCACTGTATAGACTTAAAATCAAATCCCTCCTCAAGTCAACAGATTATATCCATACCATCTACTTCTTCGACCAGGTCGGACAATGAAGGTGAAAATATCATGCCAAAAAAGAAAGCAAAAATTAGTGATTTTTTTTTTAAAGAGAACACCATGGAAGTGATGATTTTTCGAATGACTGCCAAAGACGGATTTTCCTTTAATTCTTTCTGCAAATCTTCAGATTTAAGATATTTGTTTCAAAAAAGTGGTCATAAACTTCCATCATCTTCAAATACTATAAGGTCTATAGTCATTCAATTCTCAGAATCTGTAAAAGCTAATATGATAAATGAAATCCAAAAATTGCAAATGCAAAATCAAAAATTTTCATTAACATTCGATGAATGGACATCTCGAAAAAACCGACGTTATTTAAATATAAATCTACATAGTGATAAACAGCATCGCAATCTTGGTTTAATCAGAATTCAAGGTTCTTCTTCAGCAGAACATTGCGTGAATTTGGTCGATGAGCATCTCAAGATCTTTAATATAAATATTAAAGACGATATTGTTGCTATAACTACCGATGGTCCGAACGTGATGATAAAAGTTGGGAACCTAATGCCTTGCTTTCAGCAACGTTGTTTTGCGCATGGTATACAACTTGCAATTATTGACATTTTATACAAAGATTTACCAGAAGAGGAGGCTCAAGATCAAGAAGGATTAAGAAGATTTCAAGAAATTGACAATGCCGATCAATCTGAATTATCTGACGTTGATGACGACGACAATGAAGGAAGTTTTATAGTAGATTGTATTCCTTCATCTGTGAAGATAGCTTCGAATTATAAAGATCTCATTACGAAGGTTCGAAAAGTTGTGAAGATTTTCAGAAGATCACCTACGAAAAATGATCTCATTTTGCAGAAATATATTCAGGAAGAGCACGATAAAAGATTAGAATTAATTCTAGATTGTAAAACTCGTTGGAACAGTTTAGTAAATATGTTAGAACGTTTCTACATTGTAAGATTATGCATTAGTAAAGCCTTGATCGATTTACGATCGGAAATCAGATTCACCGAAACAGAATGGTATGCTATAAATGACTTGAAGAATTCTTTGCAACCAGTAAAATTACGTGTTGAGGTATTATGCAGAAGAGATGCAACGCTGATCACAGCCGAAACAACAGTGCGGTTTATATTAGAAAAACTGGATAATCAATCTACTCCTCTTAGCACCAAATTGGCTGCAGCACTTCGTCGGAGAATTAAACAACGCCGCACTGACTTAACTGGAACATTGCTGTATTTACAAAATCCGATAAAATTTGAAAATGACTTAAAAAATCCAGATGATACATTCTTACTGCCTAAAAAAACTATTATACGCAAAGAAATAAAAAAACTGTTAGAAAGAGTTCTGAGCAATGAACATGGAGAAAAAATTCTATGTGCATCCAATACTGCTTCATGTTCCAACAATTCTGACGAAGATCAAGAACAAGACGAATCTCGCACTTTATCTTTGAAAGAGGAGTTAGAAATGAAATTACAGAAGGAATATCCCGAAGTAAAAGTGATCGAATCGAAGGTTCTTTCTAAAAACTTAGAGAATGTATTAAAAAAAAGAAATGATTGCTTTTGAAAATGATGGTACTAAAGGTAGATACCTTCGTATGGCATATGAATATTTGCTCACAATTCCACCGACAAGTGTAGAGGCTGAGAGAGCATTTTCGGCCGCAGGATACATATGTAACAATCTAAGAACCAGTCTGGGGGACGAAAGCATTAATAGTCTGTGCTTTTTAAGATCATACTTTCAAAATAATGACATTTAATTTTTACGGTAACTTTTCTTATTAATATTTTAATATTTTATCTTGAAAGATTTTAATTAGTTGATTTAATAAGAATTTTAATAAAGAATATTAAGTTTATTTTTATAGCTTTTTTATCATTAATTAATTAAGTACAAATTGTTACTTGTGTTTCTTCTTAATTAATAATTATAATTAAAAATTAGTAGCTCTTCCAAAGCATGATAATGTAAATGAAAATATCATTCATTATTAATGTTAATTAATATTATTAACCAGAATAAATGATTATATCTTTGAAAATGCTTTTTTTTAATCTTTAATTAAAAATCCTATAAATCATTCTAAAATAAGTTTAAAAATGGCTTCTTTGGGTTTGTTTTCGAATCTTCGGAGCGGATTTTAAATATTATTTTAAATATTATTTTATTTATTACGATTTTAAAAGGTATCATTTATCTCTAAAAATATGTTGCGGGATCCCGCGGGATCTCGCGGGATTGACAACAATCCCGCATTAATCCCGCGGGACTGAGAACGATGCGTAATTGCAAGCCCTACTTGGGGGCCTCCGTGAAGTCAACGTCCGACAGCTCCCAAGATCCGCGACAACGTTAATTAGCTCTCAGTTTCGACACACCTGTCACGTCAAGCGCTCGCGCCAGTCTAACCTGTAAGGATCGATAATCCGGGGCCAGCTCCTAGCTGCGCGCCCGGGGTGCGTAATCGCGCGACCAATCACGTACGCGTGCCGCTTATCGCCGCCGCGCGACGAACATAACGCTGTACCGGGGGGTCTACGCGCCCCCGGCCTTTATCTGCCGAATCCTTTTGACAGACTTTTTCGCCTCTTCGGCGTGCCGCAAAATACATTCCTACGGCAGGGTGTATCGCCGTTCGCCGATGGAAGTCGGCGGGTCGGGTTGCGCCGGCTCCGCGAACAAGTTCGCATTTTTCTTTAGGGCGCCTGCGCCGCCCGCTCGTCGAGGCGGCCTTGTCCTGCGAGGGTCCGCTTACTTCCCGACGTCCTGTGCCGGTGTTCGCTTCTAAACAAATATTCTCAACCGACGTGACCTTCTCCCGGATTGCCAAATAATTATTATGCCGAAGAATCGTCGAAGCGGACTCGTCCCCGAATTCCGGTGAT
Organism: Lasius platythorax; assembly: GCA_963971435.1. Taxonomy (NCBI): domain Eukaryota; kingdom Metazoa; phylum Arthropoda; class Insecta; order Hymenoptera; family Formicidae; genus Lasius; species Lasius platythorax. Next base: position 10,522,472 of record OZ020549.1, on the reverse strand, counting down.
TTTCCATCGTTTGACTGGTTTCCTTGCTGCTGTCACGGCCGCTGGCCAGGATGCTCGCTGAGGCTCCCCTCGTCGTAAAAAAAATAAAACGTAAAATTAAATTAAAACTAAAAAATAATGAACACAATTCTCTCGACCGTACTGGCAAATTCTATTTATTATTAAGTGCACATCACAACGTTTCGACCTTAATTTTAGGTCCTTATCAAGTGATCTATAAATAAATGAAAAAGAACGAAGAACAATTAATATTACAAATAGTAGTTTACGAATGATTAAAATAAGATATTGAAACATAGATATGTACTAACGAAATATAATTATACTTTATAGATGTCAAAAGATAGAAAATTCATTGTGTCAGATAGACAAACACGTCAACTACATTAGACGAAATGATGAGACTAAACAACCTTTATTATTAAGTCGTATATGTTATTTAAATTGTCTGTGTCCTTTTGTAAATTTAAAGTGTTGTTATTTTTCTTGATGAAGAACATTTCAGCAATCTCTCTTTTTCTGACATGTTTTTCATTATGTAAAATCTTGGGATTTGCCCAATCAAGGTCATGATTAAATTCAATTTTATGTTTACTGATAACCGAAAGATTGCTAGAATGCATTTTAATATTATTAAAGTGTTCTTTAACGCGAGTCGTTAAATGTCTCTTCGTTTGTCCAATGTATGATGACTTACAATTTTTACAGTTAATTTGGTAAACTATCTCGGTCTTGTTATCGGTGGGCAATCTGTCCTTCCCAAGTTTAATTACATTATTTATCTTATTTGGTATGTTATGTACAACGTTAAACCCAATCTTTTTAAAAATTCTATCAATATTGCCTAAGCTTTCTACATATGGTAATGAGATGAAGGAGGTGGTGGTGATCCTATCATTATCTATGCTCAGGTTATTGACAGAATGATTATTTAAAAAATGAAGTCTCTTATTAACAAAACGATCAATAATATGTTCTGGGAAGCAATTATTAAACAATATTTGTTTCACTATTTTTATATTATTATCGTGGAATTGATCATCCGATAATAAAACCGCATGGTCAACGAGATTAAAAATAGTGTTCATTTTATATTTAAAAGGATGATTAGAATAAAAATTAATATATCTATTAGAGCAAGTGTTTTTTCTATACCAATTAGTTAAAAGTTTCCCATTAGAACGTATGATCGTTGTGTCTAAAAAATTTATACATCCATTTACTTCGACCTCATAGGTGAAACTTAAACGCTGGTGATAGTTATTAAATGTCTCAGTAATTTCATGAATTTTCGTACTCGGGATGATGGCAAAAATATCGTCAACATATCTATAGTAAGTCCGAACATTAAAACTTAATTGAGATAAGCACTGAGTCTCTAGGTCATCCATCACAATATCAGCCAAGATAGGTGAAAGAGAAGAACCCATTGGGCTGCCGAAAATCTGCTCATAGAACTGTCCATTAAACGAAAAACTGGTCGAATCCAAAATAAATTCAACTGCGTATAAAAATCGAGGTAGACTAAAATCGGTGTTAGGGGAGATGTCATTCCACCGTTTATCGATAGCGCTCAAAACTAATTCTTTAGGGATATTAGTAAATAATGTAGTGACATCGAGTGAGATTAAAATTTCCTCGTCATTAATCATTTTGTCTTTTAAATTAGAAGTGAATGACCAGCCATCTTTGACATGAGATTCTGAAATGGACTGATGTAAGATACCATGAACATATTTAGCGACATTGTATACAGGACTACCTAGTGACGACACAATGATGCGTAAAGGAAAACCATTTTTTTGGACCTTCGGCAATCCATAACAACGTGGCAAATTGCCATTAGTGGTATTTAACTGTTTATATGTAGAGTCATTAATCAAATCATTATTGAGCCAAGATTTAATAAGCAAATTTGTTTTATTAGTTAGTAGTATAGGGGCCACTATGTGGCGTCAAAACAAACCCCCTCCACTCGGCCACTGGCGCCAGAGGCGTGGTCAGGTGGTGGGGGTGGCGGCTTTGTTTATAGACGCAGAGGATAGGTATGACCCGTGACGAATGAGGCTTAATTTTTATGGTTTTCAGTGTTTATTATATGTACAGAATTATATACAGTGATACTATGTACAGTGCCGAAATCTAGGCTTGGTGTGTCGAAGTCTAGGCCTGGCCGTCGGCGTGCTTGTCCTCGCGTTTCCAAGCTTGCCCGGATGTTCTGAGTATATTTACTGGTGGCCCTGAAAAGGGCCGTTTTAGCCCTAAAAAGGGCTGTTTGTGTTTAGTCCTGAAAAGGGCTATTAAGGCCTCCTCCGCTCGCGATAGGCAATGACTGGTTCGGCCCGGGTGAACTGGGCCGGTCCCCAGCGACTCCTAGATGGTCTGGAGCGCCCTGGCGGCTTGGCTGGTGCTGAACGCGCCCGTCGCAGTGTTGGTGGCGTCCCGGGTGGCGTGTAGCTCGGAGAAGCCTCTCGGACTGCTGGCTCGACTGCGTCCTCGGTTTGTGTAGCTGAGGTCCGGGTAGTCGGCTCCCAGTCGCTATCTGACTGCGTGGCCTGGTCTACTTGCGGTGTGGATGTAGACACCTGCGTGCCACGGTGTACTCGTGCTGGTTGTGCAGTCTGCGTGGCTCGGGTACCAGCTCCTGTCGGCGATGGTGGTAGCGGCGACAGCAGGTGAGGGACTCCCAGGTTTCCCTCGGGCTGGTGTACCTTCGCACACGAACGTCCCACGTCGCCAAGAGACTCCGCGGGGGCCTTGTACGCCTTGGTGGAGGTAGCTCCAGGCGTGCCAGTGTCCAGGGCAGGAGGCTCCACTGCACGTGGCGTTCGGTCCTGGCTGGAACCGGCGATCCCTCGGTGTCTACTTGCCGCTCTGGGCCCGGTGATGAGGGCGGCGGTAGTGACCGTGGTCGTGTGGTGAGACGTTCTTTCCTCGACGGCTGCAAGGCTGTGAGGAGAGAGCTCGCGGCGAGTCGAAACGACTGCCAAAAAAGTCGACGGTTCTGGCTCGGTGCTAAGCACTACGGGCGGTGAACTGCGACTGATGCCGTTGACCGAAGCGCGCTGTCTTATATGCCGCGCTCGGCGACTTTTGTCTGCGGAAAGACATTCCGCCGCTGTCTGGGCTCTGATTGGCTCGCCACATAGTGGTCAGCGTTCTGATTGGCCGGAAAGCGTGTCCTACTATAGTGTGTCTGAGCTGTGATTGGCTTGCCACATAGTGGCCAGCGTTCTGATTGGTCGGGGAGTGTGGTCTGCTTATGGTGTCTGAGCTCTGATTGGCTTGCCACATAGTTGCCCGGTGTTTGGATTAAGAGAGAGCAATAAAAAACAGTTATTTAACAGAGGTTCGGGTCTTCTTGCTACGTGTCGCGTTGAAAGAAAGGATTGTCGTAGATTACGAAAGTGAATTTATTGGTGAAAGAGGCTACTTCGGTCTAACGGAGTATGATGAACAGGAATGTGCAAGTACGGTAGGCTGTTAAAGTTTTTTGGTTAGAGAGAAGGGAAGAAAGAAATCGACATTGATTTTGAAGTACAAACATGTATGATATATATATATAAATTTTATATTAGAAATAACGCGAATAATGCCTATGACAATAGTTTGTCCGTTGTAAGAGGACAAGACTATACTTCGCAGGGAAAAGTATGCGGGGAGAGGATAAAAAATATTACACGAATTAAGACATGAAGTACTGCATTTATTAATACTGATTTTTTTTTTCATAATATAACTCTTGTATCAAGTTAAATGTGTTACTTAAGAATATATTGTTTTTATAGCTTATTACACTTTAAATTACAGAAATAAACATGACATCAAGCAGTTTCACGCTGTTTCTCACGTTTCTTGTTTTCGCGATGTAAAATTTTACGAAATAAATGTACTATTAAACGATCGTTATATTCGCAATTTTCCGTAAAAAGAGTAAGAAACTGATTAAGATCGTAACCGTTGTACATATAATATAGAAATACACAGCTGTATTGGCCGCAAGTTTGAGAGAAAATTCCTTGAAGTTGTTGCGTATTCCAACGATGGATGGTAGAGTTTCGGCGAAGTCGGAGAAGAAATCCAGGATCCAAGGGTGGTATTCCGTAGCTGTCGAAGTATGTGCCTGTGCCGTGTTCGTCGAGGAAGAAGGCGACTCAATGTTCTCCAGGTCGATTGTGCTCGTCTGTATTAGCGACAATTGCTGTCGATCGTGTCCATACCCTCGGGACTCTGTCGGCAGGATAGACTCCCACATGTCTGGCATTGAGATGACGCAATGCTTGTAGAATTTCACAAGAGTTCATTTTCTTTTGCCCCAGAAGACGAACGAACGTATGGTATTATTTGAATAATTTTTACCTTTTTTGCTGACGTGTTTTCGACGTTACCGGTGTTTTGTATCACAGGGTTTTCGATGTCGGTTTGTGAGAAGATAGTAACTGTTTCTCTCTTATTTCTATCCGCCAACGTCGATGAGTCGAGTTTCGCAAGATTATATTCTTCTTCTTTTCCAATTGCCTGTTCGACTTTTGTCCAGGTGTTTTTCTCTATTTCATTATTTGACTGCGTTTTAATATTTTGGTTTAGAATGGTATTTTCATTTATGTTGTTAAAAGCGTAATCCTTGTTTTCGTCGTCCTCGGCTAGTTCCCAATTTTCGAGAGAACTACAAGTAGTTTGACTAACGCTGTTCGTATCGCTGTTGTCACAATTATTTTGCGCAACTAGCCAGCGTTTTAATTTGTATGCGTTACGTAATGCGCAATAAAAGATGCCGAATTTTCGAAATCCGTGATGGCTGCAATATCGTCCACGCTCTTCCTCCGACAATAGATTTTTGAATGCCGGCGAGATACCTTCCAAGTTATATATATTTCTGGAAAGTAGATTCTGCAAGTAACGTGCTTTTTCGTTACCTCTGGCATAAATGTAACGTGTATTTCTTGTAATTTCACGCAGTTGCAATGTAAAATATTTTGGATTAGCTTCGCCGTCGTACCATTCAATACCGTGATAATTTCGTGTAAGCCAATTGTTTTCTTGTCTTACTCTTTCGGGTAATTCACCAAACGGATGCGGCGGCATCATAATCCAATGACCAACGATTGGTGCGTTAATCGCGACAACGGCAACTTCCTTAGGAATAAACTTATCGTTGACATCTCGAAAACCCTGTATATCGATGACTATATCCATAATGCAAAAACTGAATCGCTTTCGGTAGAGCGGTTTTAAATTCTCTAAACGAACCGACGACGTCCGTGTCTCATACGAAACTGAATCCTTCTCTTGTTACATTGCGTGTTTTTTTGAAACGTGATGATGATGTCGGCATTTTGAATAGATGTAGAGGGGGAAAAATGCGGAGAAAATTTTTAATCGAGTATTCGTATGGCGCGTGAGATAAAAATCTATCCGGCAAAATCAACGATGACTTGACGAGACGAGTCGATTTCTATCACATTATCAAATTCGGCATAAACAATGCAGTTAATGGTCTCGGTGAGAGCCTTTTCGAATCGTACTTCTAATCGTAAACTGCCATGTCTCACGAGATTCCAATGTCCGGCGCAATTAGCGGACAAATCGGGTGTAAGGTCAAAAGCGAAAAGCGAATATCCCTTGGAATAATCATCTCTACTTATAGAATTTCCCTCGTTCAAGAAATGGATACCCGTTCCCGAGAAGAGCGTTTGATAAGCTTCGACGTAAAGCGATTCTTCCGACGAGAAAACCGGTTGTAGCGGTCTGCTAGGAATTTGCGTGCCGTCGACGTAAAGTGAGAAGAAATTTATGCCGTAATTTTTGAAATTGAACGGATTTAACTTTCTATCTCCATTAAACGCTTTATTATTGACGAAGCCAACTATTATTCGTTTCGGTAGTTGTCCGAGTATTACGTTATCCAATGATTCGCCCACAACTCCGATGTGAATCGTGAATGTTTTAACCTTGACTCTCGTGAGTGGATACTTCGCCGTAACTTTGCTCAATATTCTAGCATGTGCGAGTAACACACCGGCACTTATTTTTGCCCTTCTCACGAGCAAAGTAGCATCGAGAATATGAATTCTCGACATACCGCTACTCTCCATGAGGCAGAACGAATCTTTCGAGCGGACTAGTCTCATTCGTACTTCCACGCCGTTAATTACGAATTTGTCTTGATTGAAAACGTCGCAATGGAGATGTCCTATAAGATCTAGAGCGCGACCGCTGCGAATGTAACGAGCGCGTCTCACGAGAGCGGGATTGCCTTTCGATTCCAACGCTTCGTCCATATGGCCGGGTGTATCCGCGTCCCATAGACACGAAGTTAGATGGGAAGTTTTTGCGGGTGAAGAATAATTTAACAACGCCTCGATGTACGCACGGTACGCGTAAGCGTTGTTTGGAGGCGACACGAGCTTTTGATTGAAATACACATCGATCTGATTGAAGATGGAATGAAGTAAATGATTTACGGGGCCTACGTTGGTTTCGCCGGAGCTGCTCGTTCCTGGAGTTTGTCTCGCGGAAACGGCGGACGTTTCTACGCGTACGCGAAGACTCAGCATGGTATGCGTGAGATCTAGATATTCTTCTCCATGACCGGGGACGACGAATTCTATCGGCGAGTCGTCCGAGAGAGAGGTCACTGGTTTGTAATGTATCCATTGCGAACTTTTAATACTAGTTTGCGTAGGTGGCAAAGAGAAGAGATCGAGTTCGCTCTTTAAACACTCGCTCGAGTGCGTGTGAAGAAAGGACATGCTTATTTTACACAAATTTTTTCGTCGTCGTCCTCGTCGTCGCTAAATGTATTTAGAATAGTATCGTTTAAGAAAATATATCGGATACGGTACGTTTCTTGCCTATTTTACGACGTTTCGCGTTCGTCTTGAGTCTTTTTACCGTTGCACGACTTTTCTTCCTCTTATCCTTCGATGATTTTGTATTTGTTCTTTTCTTCCCTCGCGCCTTGATTTTCGACAAACTTTTCTCACTCGACCGACGTCGTTTACGAACCGTTTTCGTTGATTTAGCGAAGTGAGTGTTAAGCCCGCCAAAGGGAAACTGAGCTACATGTATTTTTGCATCCGATTTATATCCCGAATCTTTCATAAGGCTTTTTATTTTTTCTTTAGCTTGTTTTTTGAGATTGTTACGCAATTTTTCAAAACGGTGTTTGGCCGCCACCTTCAATGGGGTATCGTTTTCAACATCTTCAATTATATTAACACCGACGTGTAAAGCTTCTTTCCCCACCGCGCGTGCGCCTCTACTCAAATAAGGTAGTATGCGTCTGAACAATCCTCCGAGAAAACTTCCGATACCGTGTCCGCGTTGATAGGGCGATCCGACGAAAACGCGCGGAATTCCACCGCCGCGAATATCGCCGTTCTGTAATTGATCGTAATACGCCGAATAATAATCCATTAATAGTGAACGATCGAATTCTCTTTCCTTCTTTTGTTTTTTCTATCGTAGACACCGAATATTCTTATAATATCTAATCGATACGCCTAATGCAATGTCACCGTCAACTTTCCGAATTCGAATGGTATACTTTGCCCTAGATGATCTCTTATATCTATTTCGATTGTATGGAAACACGTTTGACGCAGAGTAATGTATTGCGCGGGTGAGAAATGTATTATCTGAGTGGATGCGAACGCGTAATCATTTCGAGTGTCGAGCGCGACTATTCGAAGAAGAGGAGATTGTACGTCCCCGGTAATATAAGGTTCGCAAATATCGCAATAGACAAAGAGCTTGTCGGGAATACCGCGCAATAAACTACCTGGTTCGTCGGATCTTATCAGACGATTGTGCGTAAGTTCGTAAAATAAATTTCATCATCATAGACCCACGATGGTAGAACATCATTTATAACGGAACTACTTTCGATTTTAACGAGACCTTCGCTGTTATTATATATATCGATACCGATTTCATTATAGAACCATAACGATAAAGAAGATGCTACAACGGGTGGTTCGCTATCGAGTTGAACAAGATCCCTGCGCTTATTGTGTACATCGAAGCCGAGTATGCGACGAAGTTTTTCGGAAAAATTCACATAATGAGTCATGGAACATTTCTCATTTTCACAGAAAAGTTTCATAAAAATTTTGCCTCCCATGATAACGTCGAATTGCCAAACGATATGTGAATCGACAGATTTGGCTGCATAATTTACGGCCTCTATAATATCACGCATAGTTAAATAAATTCCCGACGGTACTTGAGATTTTATAGCCTTAATTGTCTTATCGCGCTCGTTAATATCAATGAATCTGATTGTTCCCTCTTCAGACCGAATATGTAAAAAAACTACACGGAAACTGAATCTCCGTGAGTGCCACTTCCCAACGTCCGTGTAAGTCTACGTTGAGGTAATTCGGTGGTGAAACACGTGGTTTTATTTTCAGGAAAGTAGCGCATACTACTATTGCTCGGTAGAATCATATAAAATTGATCCTCCTTCATTTTGACTCAAAGATTTTAAACTCGAAGCGGGTATCCAAGAGTCGAATTTGGAGGGATATCCTTGCCAGCTAACTAATAATTGTTTATTGTTGCCGCGTCCGTTGCTTTTTATCACACGTTCGACGATAAATTCTTCCTCTTGTAAGTCTTTATTGACCGGTGCTAATTCTTGTTCGTAAAAAATTCCGTCTATCACTTCGTCCGCTAAATCACTTAGTTCGTATACGCGAGGTTTTCTCCATTCGAGAACTCGGTGAATTCGAAATATTTCTTCGCTCCACTTTGCCTCGTATCCTTTCTCAAAGGCTACTTTTGCTCTACTGACACGTACGAGATCGCCCGCGTTATATTTAGCCTTTTGTTTATTTCCGCGTTTCTTTTTCTTCTTCTGGTCGTTCCAACACCGATTCATATTTTCACGAGCGATACGCGCATTTTCCCGCGTAACGACCGCTGGTTGCATTTTAATGGAGGAATGGCGAGTATGATTGTAAGCGCGAACGATATCCTGCAAAACATCGATGTAGCGTCGCGTATTTTTATGCGTAAAATATCGCCACATCCGTTCCTTGAGCGTTCTATTGAAGCGTTCCACTACAGCTGCTTTAACATCGGGATTGCGGGTTACGCGAAAACGAATGCCTTTTTTTTTAAGAATTTTTGTACAAGAGAGGCTATAAATTCTTTACCTTTGTCGGTCTGCAGGTATACGGGTAGACGCTCTTTGTTTCTCGTAAATACACGTTGAAAGGCTTTTATGACGCACGCAGCCGTTTTGTCACGTAACGGTTCTACCCAAACGAATTTACTAAGAACGTCAATAATTGTCAGCAGAAGAATATCCGTCGTTATAGCTCTTGAGATTACGAAGATCGATCAAATCAGCCTCCCATAAATCATCGATATTTGTGACGTTATAATGTAAACGCGGAAATTTTCGTCGTACTGGCCGATGCAGCGTGTACGTGTCTTGTGATTTAAGCCATTCGGTGACATCGTTACGCGTAAAATTCGGTTTAGCGGCTCGCAATAAATTCTCCCTCGCGGAATATCCAGCGTAGTGAGAAGGATCGTAATACAATTTTTCAAGTTCCATTATTCGAGTTTGCTCCAATCGAATAAACCCCTCTTTCTCTTTGTCAGTGAATCTGCGTTATTAGTTAATGTTTTATCGACGTCGTCGTCGTCGTCATCGTCAGTGATAGATTCCAACTGCGTTTCTCCTTCGGATTCGTCTAACTTACGTCCGTATGACTTTGAATGCGCGACCGGAGTTTTCGGAGTGGAGCTTCCACGCGGAAACGCTGCTTTAATACGCTGAGATCGTGCGGACGTAGTCTTCAAATCGCGATTTCCTATAAGATTGGAAGGCGTGCCTACGTCACGCAGTAATCGTGCAAACGGAATTCTTCCGATTGCTTTCACCGTTTTTCTCTCGCGTATTGCATCGTTTATGAGATCAGCGATATTCAATCCTGTTACGATGACACCGTCTATAGTTACGAGTCCTCGTCTATCCCAACTAATCTTTGATGGAGGTATATCGAGCAAGTATTTTAATAGTGCGTGTGCTTTGACGCGATAAGTTTTCGGCACGTTGTTGAGTATTTCTTTGATCATTTCCGCCGATTGAGCGCGTTTCTTCCCGAAACTATTATCGCTATTGCCACCATCACCGCTAATTGAAGTTCGTGTGTCCGTGAGATCGTCATCCAAGGTCATGTCGACATCTACGTTCTGATCGCCATCGTCGACAATGCTACCGGCGTCGTTGTTACCGCGCGTATCGTTGCGCGAATCATTGCGTAAGCGTCTTTTCGCTTCTCGAACAAAGTGAAGATAACGTTGAAGTACTTCTTTATACAATTTCCATCTTTCATCTTCATCGACAGGAGTCGCGAGGTTAAGAATACGCCACATCTCCGCGTCGAGTCGCGATAAAGGGGTTCCTGGTGTCCGTACGGAGTTATTAAAATTTTCTGCATCTGATATCTCCGTATTTTTTTTCGTCGAGTTATCCGTCGATACGATAGACGATATTTCCGGTTGCCGATGGTGTTGCATTTGTTGCATTCTCTCGAGATTTTTTGTTGAAATCAAAACCATTTTTTTGGCCCTTTCCATTATCCGATATGACAAGCGCTCACGTTAGACCTTCTTTTGTTTCCTTTCCGTTTCCTTTTTTTATTACTATGTTTAGTGAAGTTTGAAGAAAACAAATGTACAGGATTGTATTTTTCTTTTTTTTTTCACTCACCAATAAGCCGGGATAATACAGCACCAAGTATAGGGGAATAAGATATGGCAAGAATCCTCCTTGTTGCACCAACAACTTTCTCTTAGCTTTCCAATTGTCACGTTTTACAGCGACACGTCGTAGGACTGTTTTATGTTTGGCTAAATGTTTTTTCTCGTTACACCCGAGCGGCACGTTACCCTTGAGCGTATTAAAAATGCACTCTTGAATACACTTTATGAACTTATTGTCGGCGCTGCGTAAGAATGACGCTCTTTGATTTTTTTCAGAAAACATAAAGTTTTTAAAAGGCACACGTTTCTCTTGCCAATGGAACGCCTTGCGATCTTTATTGTCTTGTTGCAGGATGAATTCTTCGGCGTCTCTTTGTTATCCTTTCCTCGTGTTACCATTACGGTGAAATTATGCGACTGACAAGACGCGTATGCAAATACTGACCTTTTATATACCCCCACCTCTACTGTTTGATCTACGTGGAATGTACGCGTAATACAGCGTATCGTCGGGGAAGATGCACGTGCGAAATCGATATTCGTCTGGAGTCGATTGTTTCAGATCGAGCAATAAATACCCGTGGGGTCGTGAGGTTGCGTCGTAGTATGCTTCTTCCAGAAATTTCGGATCGTTGGGATATACTTGACGTGCGAGATGACGTATTTGAGCGCGATCTCGCGGATTTTTGAAAACTACTATGTAATTCGCGTTGAGAGATATGTCACGTTGTCCGCGTCCCTGATGGAAGAGATTTTGCGAGATGAGTACAACACTGAGATTCTTATGATGGCTTCCTTTGGTAAACAGATCTACGATAGCGTCACACGATGACGATTCCCTCATAAGATCGTCGATTATCACTAATTTCGGAGAAAGTGGATCACTGGAATAATCTTCCGGTCGCGGTAACCCCTCGCGAAATTCGATTATATTTTTCTTCGTTTTTAGCAAAGTATTATTAGTGTATCCGTCCTTTCGTGTATTTTTCTCTCTTTCTTCTTCTTTATTTTCACTCGTGTCACATTGCAGACGCTGATACGCATCTTGCCACTCGGCGTAATAAAATAAAATTCTCTCGAATCGAACATCTGACATGACGGATAAATGTCGAAGAAAAGTTTTTACGAAAATCGTTTTTCCGCATCCCGTAGGTCCGCAGACGATCGACGTCCAAGGATGTTTCCAGCGTAGGTCCATTTCGTAAAATGATCAATTTAGGTTCTACACACGAGTTCATAAATAAAAAACTAACTGACGAATTAATATCAATAATGTGTGTGTGTGTGTGTGTGTAAAAATACGCATGTGTAGCGTATATTATTAAATATTTAAGGTATGCCTCGGCGATGAGCTTATCCCCGCGCTTGGGCCCCCCGCGGCGGCCACATGTTCGCGCCAGCGTTTTCCCGGACGCTAAACGAGTGGAAAGCACCGCGGCACATTAGCTAATACACAGCCGCGAGTGCGACGCGAGTAAGCGTATTCGCGGGGGTGTGCTCGCGCTAGCGTTTTTCCCGGTACGAGCACCGCTGCTAATGAGCTTATACGCGGTGCTCTACGCACGAGCACGTGCTAGAAATAAGAAATGTTTGTTTAACATCCGAGTATCAAGCGATAATTTACACTGCAATGTTCGCTACGGCTCTCTGAGAGCGCAGAAGGAGATACTAGAGGAAGGGAAGGGGGTAAAAGAAAAAATATTCGACAAATTAAGATAAAAAAATTTCACATTTATTGTTAATAATTTTTGTTTTTCGTAAAATTAAGATTGGCGTTTTAGCAAAATTATTCGGGCAATTTTATTAATTCGAAGTGAAAGTAATTCTTCAAATACAATATCAAAATATACATCTAAAAATGTCAAGTTATTTATCTGCGTTTGTACATTACGCTTAATTTCTTGATAATTTCCCTTAACTGTAAGTTTTATAATTTCACAATCTACGTAAGACTCGGGAAGTTTTAATTCTATTTCTGTAATAAAATATTTAACGCACACGTTAACAGTGTCGACGATGGAAATCAGTTGCGCCAATTCGCATGCACACATTTTACAATATTTTCCATGCCGAGAAAAGTAGCTTTCTGCATCACGACCGCTACGCTGTAAGTTTTTCGCTTCTTCAACGGTGGTTGTGATGGCTCTTCTCGATTATGCGTCTCGTCATTTTCCGCAGAATGTTCAGCGTTTTTTTCCTTGTAAGTCACAAGTATCGCTCTCGCCCCGTAAGCGCTAGTGAAGCTGATAGAAATATTGTTAATAATAGTGGGACTCGGTCTGGTTTTTTGATTCTCGCACAAGTACTGTCTCATATCCTCCATACTGCCTTGAAACTGCTGCCACGTGTCGATGTCTAAGCAAATTCCATCCGCGTAATTGCCGGATAATAATTTAACAATCGGTACGAAGCAATCTTCGTTCGCAGCTTGCATTCCCACATGTATCTTCTTAGTGTGAGATGAATTAAGGCTATACGTTGTTGATAGCAATAATTGTTGATGCTCGTTTCTTCTACTATCATTGTCGGAGTTGATACCAATGCTGTCCGTCTTGACGATGTCTGTGCACACGTACTCAGGTTTCGCAAAATCGAATACTTTCTTCGGTGTAGCCATTGTTATCACTTTTCGCGTAAAACCGTGTGAAGAACAGTCACGACTAGAGATGTAAGAGCTGTTTCTCGAGGTATTTTTCTCTTTTACCGCTGCCGAAATTAAGGCTTTAAACGAGCAGTCACTAGTGAATACGGATTCGCGTCTTCTCGCGAGTCTTATAGTCTCGAAGAACGGAGAAAAGTGGGGTGAAAAATGTGCGTGCGCAAATAAAAAAAATCAAGATTTTTCCTGTTTAAACTTGTTCAAACTTTTCCGCTAAATAACGGAAAAGATAGAAATATCTAGAAATATTTAAAAATTAAATTTGATTCGTATAACAGGCGACAATATTTTTTCTCTCTAAAATATAGAGAAAGTATTTAAAAGTTCGAAAGTGTTCCACGAGTAAGAGTTAGTGTGGATAATAAATTAGAAAGTAAATCTTAATGATTTTTTTTTTATGAGCCATTTGCTGTTTTACAATATATAATATTGTATAGCGATTTATGACCGTCATTTGCTTGTAAAATGTTTGAAAAGGTATTGTCGGCAACGTATTATAGTCGCTAATAAATTTTTTCCTCGAGACGTTACAGGGTTGCAACGTTCAAAACGTCCCCAAAAGAGAAAGGCTTAAGGATTCTAGCTAAAAAATTGGAAGAAACTAAGAAAATCTCCGCCCGTCAATGAAATAGCTAGAAATTTTTTTTTTCGCCAATCGTATTTGTTTTTAAGAAAGTAGGGTAGACTGGTTATTGAAAAAATGAGTTCGCAGCTTTTTGGAAACAAGGTAAGCGATGAGATTGGTGCTTTTTCACCACCGCCCTTTTTCGAAAAACAGTGGGAAAATGTGGATAAATTGCGCTCTTTGCGAGAGGAAAAGTCAGTATTTGGCTTGTTCCTCAGTCAGAGTAGATTTCCGCACACGCGATTTTCGAGTTAAGAGGAAGCCGGAGCGGCGGCCGAACTCCGACGGGTTAGCGCCCTCATCTAAGCGTAATTAAAATGGTCGATAAGTACCGATATACCGACAATTTTAATTCCGCTATTATCGACAGCAATCTATAATCATAGGTTTACATGCATGTCATAAAAACAATTTCGAATTGTGTTCAACATATTAAAATCAGACAATATTGCATATTTTTACTGTTTTAGCATCTCGCACGCGATTTATCAAAGCGTGTCGATGACAGTGAAACAAATATGTGTCTCTTTATCACATAGTTTAAACACAATTTCAACATTGTTTACATATTGACATGCATCTTTTCATGTATCTTTCAAGGGGAATAATCTACATTTATATATGTATATGTTTATGCGTGCATATATATATGCATCTATGCATGTAAGAAAAATATATATACATATGTATGTGTATGTGATACATATATATTATTTATATTACATGTAACTTTTTATAAGTTACAATGTATGCAGTATAGTTCGCTATTTTTCCCAATCAATATAATCGAGAAAATAGAAAATATACTCAAACAACCAGCTCACGAATAGATTGCCTCTGGAATAAAGTATTTTGAATAATCAGAGCGCACATGCAAATCGCATCTGGAGTGAAATATTTCAACAAATAACCAGCTCACGAATAAATCGCCTCTGGAATAAAATATTTTTAATAATATATATAATATAATATAATATAATTATATAATATAATATTTTAGATATAGAGGATAGAATGAGCCCCTCCATCGCCCATTCCCGTGAGAACGCAACCACAATATACATATGTATTTTTTTTTCGTCTCTTCGATTTTAAATTGCAAACGAGACATTTGCATTGAAGCGTCTTTTTGTAATGATATTTATTGGGATATCACAAATTTCTGATATAGTGATAAATTTTTATTATTTTGGAAAAGGCGACAGTTTATTTTCTGCTACAATTTTAAGAAAATGTTGCCTCATATATTCAACATCATTAGAATATGTCTCATTACAAGGATTTCTTCCTAAGGCTATAGTTGTAGCGAATGCTGCAGCATAAATTCCACAACATGTGCCATCAGGTTGTGCTTGAACTTTTTCAAATATTATATTATTTTTATTTATTTGTGGATAACGGCGATGAATGTAATTTTTTTCTTTAGGCACTAATTTATCGTATGTACAGCCGGGTAGGCTGTCGTATACTCGAAGCTTGGTGCCGTCAAAAAAAATACATCGCCAGTGATCGCTACAATTTCCTCCAATAATTTGCAAGCTTTTGTCGCTACGACTTGCTACAATTATATGAGGATATTCCAAATATAGCACACTTTGTGTTTCAAAACAAGAATTTTCTCTTATGACGCGCAAAAATCGGTCCAATGATTCGTCATTTATTTTACTATGTAAAGGTAATACATTATCCTTTACTAAATAAAAAGGAGCAACCGAATTATCTAGAAATTCTTTTTGTTTTGCCATATCGTGTTCAGTTAGCTCTTGTGTATTTTTCGAATAACTAACAACGATGCAATCATCATCTTGTTCTGCATTTAGAGCAGTAATAGTTGCTTCCATTGATAAAATATTTGATTCGAAATATTTATTTTTTTTGACAATGTTTTTGTCTTTTATATTACATTGTCCAAGATTTATTCGATTAATTGTTTTGTTGGCTGCTTTTTGTTGAGCTTCTATTATATATCTTGGATTTCTAATTGGCATATGTCTATTATGCCGACTATCCAAGATTTCTGGAAGCATGCAATCGTAATAAAAACGTGTTAAAAAGGGCAGCATTTGATTACTCCAAAATACATTGTCCCTATTGACACGTACTATTTTCAAGCTTTTTGGCGTCCACACAACGAAAATACAATAATCTCGCTGCGTTATATTTAACTGGCCTTGAACTTGATAGAAAAATCGATGATTTTGATTCATTTTATCTGGATTTTTTTGATTAAAGATGCCTTTCAGTTGAGGCAGTGTCTTTATGGCCTCTTCCGCTGCTAAATGCTCAGCTGACAGAGGACATTTTATTTCCACCAGATCATCTTCATCTATGAGTCCGTCAGGAGAAGCACCCAAGCATGGATTTTCAATATCAATAAATAATCCGCAAGTTTTAATCTCCTTCTTCAATGTTACGGCCAATTCTTTTATCGCAATTTTTTCCATCTCGCGACCATATTTTATAGGCGCAGTATCGATAGAAGGAGGAAATAAAATGTTCTTTACAGTCGCGGCGCAAGACGTTGTCGGTCTCATGCGACATACGATTCCAAAATTAGACGCCGTCAACAATTCCTGTCTCAATGTATGCCATAAATCTGTGTCACTTTGCTCCATTGTATTACGTTCTATTTGTCTCCAATTTTTCCCATTTTCAAACAACTTTTCCAAATGATTTTGTCGAAGTTGTTCAAAAACATCGGGTGGAAGATCTGGTTTTTGTGATTGCGGTCCATAATGACAATCTGTTCCTGACTCCCTTTTAAATTTCTTTTGCCTTCCATTCACTTCACGAGATTCTCTAGTTCTTGCAACTTTTCCTTGTCGTCGCTTTTCCAGAATCTCGACAATGGAAGGAACATTATTACCCATGTTATTATGTATTTCCGTGAGAACTTGTTGCGTATTAAATTGCACAACTGCCCCCGCAATTCTAGCATTGTAGAAGCCCCGGTTACCAAAATTAATGCGCTTGTTGTGCCTCGGGGTGCGAGGGCAATAAATTTCGGGATCGTTGCCGAATTAGGAGTGGGGACTCCGGGATGCCAGGGGCTCGATAAATTGACTCACTTGTCGTTGTGCTAATTATATCACTTTTATTTTATTAAACGGTATTCACAGTATTCACTAGCGCGTGTTTATTTGATACACCTTTCTGCGCTAAGTTATAAAGTATCGTTCGCGGCTCACGGCGCGTTAAATTATGTTTCGTTGATCACTCGCGACTTTGGCGCGTTAAACGATTCCCGTATTAGCGATAATTTAATTGATCTGGTATTACTCAGATTTGATATACGACTGCCCGGCGCGCATCCGCGGCGGGCTTTTTATCTCTTCGTTATTTCCGGGATTTTCGGGGGCGCGACCAAAGTCCAAGTGCAAGCGAAGCAGGTTTAAAGTTGAACCTCTTCGCTTGCACTTTCGCAAGTTTTTTGGGCGATCGCGCGTGAATTGCTATGCGAGCATTCCGCGCGGTCAATGCCCTTTTATTTCGACATTTCATATTGAAAAATGTGGTTATAGCTTCCGGGCTATAACACGCTTACCACCAATTTCTTTGCAGATTATCGAATTGAACGACTCTGCAGGATTGTTGGTAAATTTCAACAACAAGCTGTCGGAATAAGCGCTTAAATATATGATAGCACTCTCTACTTTCTGGTAAAGACCGTGCAACTTGAGAAACGGTACATAATTTTTATTCGTTTCATCAAGGTCACATATACGACCACGTTCCTTACATCGTTTATGTTCACCAAATATATGGCTAGGAATGTTTAATATATCTTTCTGTAATTCTATAGCCTTATAATGGTCAGGTTGCTTTTCTTCTCTTCGTAAATCAATTGCTTCTATCACTTCTCTTCGTATCTTCAAAATGTTGTTTTTTACAACATTTCGTAACTGGACGAAACCACGCTTTCTATGCGTTTTTTGCTGAGTTGTCTCTGCTACAGCCCTCAGTTTTTTGCATAGATTGCGAAGCAAATGATTGGTACATTCTATTTTTTTCACATTCACCATTTGTTCGCGATATGGTCTGCTATTAACGATGGTCTGATATACGCTGCTATCACCATCGGCAATAATCGTTCTATAAATCATTCCATGCATTTCCAGGCTACTTTTAAAGCCTTCTGCAATGGCGTCGCTCTCCATGCTTGTGGAGCTTGCGTTACGATCGAAATTTTTATAGCATTTATGGTCTCTTGGTTCGATTCCGTTTCGTTCCGCTACATCACATATCGTGCGAAATTTATTGCGGACACCGACGAAGAGAATCTTTTTCGTGCGGTAACCAATTATAGCACCAACACCGGAAAGAGAATCATAGGCGTTGCCGTACGATCTCTTCATCCAACTACCATCCGCTATAACAGTTATATATGGAATACCGTTTATAACATCGTTCTTTTCGAGAGCGAGTTGCTTTTCAACCTCACCAGCCATTTTCATATTTTCCGTGGCTGTTTTCTCAAAATCATTGACTAGCTTTTCTCGATTTTTAATATAAGTTTTATCGGACATACATGGAATATTCATGGCTGCACACAGCTCATCCAGCTGGGCATGGCCAATTCCCACTGTAACAGTTCCTGCTACAGCAGCCGTATTAATGTCCAATGTTTTTGGCTCTGTGGGTTCTGACCAGATGTTAGCTTTATAATTGCACATTTGGCATTTGAAGAAAAACTGTGTCTTTAATCCATGGCGAAGAGAATTGACAAGTTTCCAATCTTTAAATTGGCACTCTATTCCTCGCGCGTGATTATCAAATGTTCTGTGGATTTTATTCCACATAAAAGAAATGTCGACAATGCGACGGCCTTCAGGCATGTCTTCCTGGATACGATCTATATCCAGAGGGCCATTTTCGATAACAAAATTATTGTTATCTTTGCAAAGTTCGACAATGCGACGGCCTTCAGACATGTCTTCCTGGATACGATCTATATTCAGAGGGCCATTTTCGATAACAAAATTATTGTTATCTTTGCAAAGTTCGACAATGCGACGGCCTTCAGACATATCTTCCTGGATACGATCTATATCCAGAGGGCCATTTTCGATAACAAAATTATTGTTATCTTTGCAAAGTTCGACAATGCGACGGCCTTCAGACATGTCTTCCTGGATACGATTTATATCCAGAAGGCCATTTTCGATAACAAAATTATTGTTATCTTCGCAAAGTTCGACATTTTGACAACACCTACCTGTATTTAAATTTAACTCCAAGCATTGCATCGTGGGTACTAACGTTTGGATACTAACTTTTGAATCCATCGTATCGGAGAATAATTCCACCGATTTCTGAAAATCGATGGATTCGTTGCTAGTATCCTTAGTAAACGTAGTACTCCTGGAGTCATTTTCTTCTTGGTTCTTTACCAGCTTCAGCAACCGTCGCCTGCAAGGAAAAATAATGTTAAATATTGTTACAAAAATAAGATGTCAGTTATATCACTTTATATAATCAAGAAAAAAATAAAATCTCTGAAAAATAAGTGCAGTCTTTTGTTTATAAATCTGTATCTAATTGAAAATTAATTATATTATATGATACTCTAGATAATGTTTTAACAACATAAATGTCTTATATTTTATAATAACCAGAGTGCACAAGTAAACCGCATCTGATGTGAAAAACAATCAGTTCACGAATATATCTATCGTCTCTGGCATAAAATATCTTTTTTTAATAACCAGAACGCATATGCAAAACGTTCTGGGAGAAGATATTTTTAAAAGCAACCAGCATACATAAATATACTGTCTCTGGCATAAAATATCTTTTTTTAATAACCAGAACGCACATGCAAAACGTTCTGGGAGAAAATATTTTTAAAAGCAACCAGCATACAAAAATATACTGTCTCTGGCATAAAATATCTTTTTTTAATAACCAGAACACACATGCAAAACGTTTCTGGGAGAAGATATTTTTAAAAGCAACCAGCATACATAAATATACTGTCTCTGGCATAAAATATCTTTTTTTAATAACCAGAACGCACATGCAAAACGTTCTGGGAGAAGATATTTTTAAAAGCAACCAGCATACAAAAATATACTGTCTCTGGCATAAAATATCTTTTTTTAATAACCAGAACGCACATGCAAAACGTTTCTGGGAGAAGATATTTTTAAAAGCAACCAGCATACAAAAATATACTGTCTCTGGAATAAAATATCTTTTTTTAATAACCAGAACGCATATGCAAAACGTTCTGGGAGAAGATATTTTTAAAAGCCACCAGCATACAAAAATATACTGTCTCTGGCATAAAATATCTTTTTTTAATAACCAGAACGCACATGCAAAACGTTTCTGGGAGAAGATATTTTTAAAAGCAACCAGCATACAAAAATATACTGTCTCTGGCATAAAATATCTTTTTTTAATAACCAGAACGCACATGCAAAACGTTCTGGGAGAAGATATTTTTAAAAGCAACCAGCATACAAAAATATACTGTCTCTGGCATAAAATATCTTTTTTTAATAACCAGAACGCACATGCAAAACGTTTCTGGGAGAAGATATTTTTAAAAGCAACCAGCATACAAAAATATACTGTCTCTGGCATAAAATATCTTTTTTTAATAACCAGAACGCACATGCAAAACGTTTCTGGGAGAAGATATTTTTAAAAGCAACCAGCATACAAAAATATACTGTCTCTGGCATAAAATATCTTTTTTTAATAACCAGAACGCACATGCAAAACGTTTCTGGGAGAAGATATTTTTAAAAGCAACCAGCATACATAAATATACAGTCTCTGGCATAAAATATCTTTTTTTAATAACCAGAACGCACATGCAAAACGTTTCTGGGAGAAGATATATTTTTAAAAGCAACCAGCATACATAAATATACTGTCTCTGGCATAAAATATCTTTTTTTTATAATTACTACTACTATTACTACTACTAACTACTAAAAATATTACTACTATTTCTACTACTAACTACTATTAAAAAGTACAGTTAATTTTTAGTAATAGATTTAAAAATAAACAAAAGACTGCGTAATTTTTCAGAAATTGCTATTTTTCGAGATTACACACACACACACACACACACACACACACACACACACACACACACACACACACACACACACACACACACACACACGCACACGCACGCGCACGCACACGTACACACACACGTACACACACACGTACACACACACACACACACACACACACACACACACACACACACACACACACAATATATATTCAATTAAAGAAATAAATTTTCAAAATATTTTAAATTTATACGAAGATTTTATTAATAATTTTACAATAAGACCTTTTTATTTAATATAAAAAGAAATATAGACTCCACAGTATTTAATAAATAAATCTTGAACGCATCGGTGCATCTCGAAAATTATTCTCCATAGTTGGAAAGCCAGGAGGTAACGGAGATGAACAATGCATTCCAGCAAGTATGCTTAAAATTATCTGTAATTGATTCAGGTCACGATTGACGAGAGAGATTAATAATCTATAAATTATAATAAAATTAGAATGAGGTGACTTACATACGATGTATCGACTCGGTAATGATGGTGTAATGGAATTCGCTTGCCACAGTTAATTAAAATTACAAAGTTCTTCACAATTAATTAAAAAATACATAGTTCGAACTAGACTAGTCTCGTTGACGTGTCGAGAGACAATGACGAATCTTTCTCGATATTATAAGGTGAAAATCGTAAATGAAAACAAATCTTGAGTACGTGTAAATATTGTCCGAAAGACATGTGATTTAAATTTTGGAAAGCTTGTCAATAACTGTGATATAATTGTCCGGTAAACAACCAGTGTCTGTCTGTAAATTTAAACTGTTTTTTTGTCTTTTGATAAAAACCATTTCAAATATTAGTCTTTTGTGAAGAAACGTCTGAAGAAATATCTGAAATGGTTTGATTTTCATTTATATTCCGGTTTTACTGAATCGACATTATTTGTTGCAGCGATTAATTCGAATGACTCATTTATAACGATCAATGTTAGCATATATTGATATTTCGTATGCGATGACCTATTTGAGAATACTGAGATGTGTATATGTAATTATATATATATATATGTATATACCATCGCTGAAGATGGTCCAATGTGAGACCGAAACGTTCAATTTTTATATCATTTTATAACACTTTATTTACTATAATAAAAATCATTGCACGTACATCCAGCGACGGCTCCCTGCCCTTCAATTTATATTTTAATTTAATAAAAGTTTATCGCAAATAGTTCGATGACGATTGACGATATAAACGATTAGACTAAGGCTGCTTAATTAACGATTGATATGACGAAATCAATTGAAGGTCGTCCGATTGACAATTGATATAAACAAAATTAATCGACGATATTTTATTAACGATTAGTATGAGCGAATTCAATTAAAAGTCATTCGATGGACGATTGAATCGAGCAAATTCAATCAAAAATTGTTCGATTGACGATTAACATATATATATAAAATATATTAATATTTATGTTTTTGTACAATATAAAATATAATTAAAATTGCTTTATATCTTGAATATAACGGCTCCCTGCCCTTTAATTTATATTTTGATTTTTATTGCGAGCCTTAATATTTGTCATATTTATTTTATTAAATTAATCGTTAATCCAAAAGACTTAATTAAAATTGTGTACATTAATTGATAATTAAACATGATAATTAATAAAAAAGTAATTAATTAATTGCAATTCTGTAGAAACGTAATATCAGTATAATAGTAACCATTATTATTATCAATTATGTAATAATTATATACCGGTATTAAGAAAATTTTAGTAATATTTCAGAATTTTACATTCTGTTGATAAAAATCCAAGTTGTAAACTTAATGAAGAGGAATATACACATGTTACTGGTAAATTACTAACATGATTATAGTTCGATGAATAATTATTTTACATTTACTATTCATAAAAAAAAATTGCAAAAATATGGTCCTGGGCCCTTTTAGCTAGTGCGGGGATATGAAGATATTATCCTGGTGCTACGGGCGGTGCGGGCACGTATCCTGGTGCTACGGGCAGTGCGGGGGGGGGGGGGGGAAGCGACATCCGTCGCCATTCTCGTGTCCGCTGATAGCGGCGTCAATCGCCATCGCATCATGCGAAAAAGAGCAAAGGTTCTCTCAAGACTTGAACCCGAGTTCGCACAGTGACAATCCCACGTACTAGCCTTGAGGCCACAGGACCCTGTGTAGCTTTTTATTGTATCAATATGGATATTATGATACAATTAAAAATAATTCTACAAATTGTTTTTTAATAGGAAACATTTTTATAAATATAAAAAATCTCATTAATCCACTTATTTTAAAAATATAAAATACAAAATAAGTTTTAATTTTTGTTTATTTTAAATTTATTTGATAAAATATTTATTTTCCGGTTAGACATATTCACATATTCATTCAATTTATATTACTATAAACTAATATAATATAAATAAATGATATGTCTTTTTTCACTCTTTTTTTCTTATTGTTATCTTTACTAATTAGATATACATATATTACATTTAATATATATTAATTAGACATATATTGTTTTTAATTTTTATTTTATAAGCTATTTACATTTGTAAATTAATATAAATAAGAAAAAATCCTCGCGTGCTTCGCCGAAAGTGAAAGCAAAAAGGACGCTCGAGAGATAGAACGTGAGTTATTGAATGTGTGTGTGTGTGTATTGTGTGTCGCGCGGCGACACTTGATCTTACAAACAAAAGACAATCAGCCGCGCTGCAACAACGCACGTGCTCGCACGAGCTCGCGAATCGGCAGTCCGTTTTTTGTCGCCGAAGTGAGTGGAGCTATTTAGAACGATGCCTAGACGTAAGTATTTACTTTTACTTTTAATTATTTTACTTTTTCACTCTTTCTCTCTCTCTCTCTCTCTCTCTCTCGATCTTTTATTTTTATATATATTGTATAAAACACTGTATAAATGTTTATATATTTATATTTTTTATTTTAGCAAAGAGTAAAGGATCGACTTCCCAAGAATATGGGAAGCAGTACATCCCAAGAATACGGAAGACGGCGACGGCGCCGTCACCAACGTGCAAGAAGGTGGTGACGGCGTCGTCGCCGTCACTCGCGTGCACAAAAGTGACGACGGCGTCGTCACCGTCACCCACGTGCACAAAAGTGACGACAGCGACGACGCCGCTACCAGCGGACACGAGGATGGCGACCGCGCCGCTATCAATGAATACGAGGATGGCGACGGCGCCGCTACCAGCGGACACGAGGATGGCGACGGCGCCGCTATCAGCGGACACGAGGATGGCGACGGCGCCGCTACCAGCGGACACGAGGATGGCGACGGCGCCGCTATCAGCGGACACGAGGATGGCGACGGCGCCGCTACCAGCGGACACGAGGATGGCGACGGCGCCGCTACCAGCGGACACGATGGCATTACAATATGTGCACGCACAGCCCGTAGCATCAGGATATGTGCCCGCACAGTCCGTAGCACCAGGATACGTGCCCGCACCACTGGTAGCGCCAGGATATGTGTCGGCACCACCCGTAGCACCAGAATACGTGCACGCACCGCCCGCAGCACCAAGATACGTGCACGCACCGCCGGTAGCACCAGAATACGTGCACGCACCGCCCGCAGCACCAGAATACGTGCACGCACCGCCCGCAGCACCAAGATACGTGCACGCACCACCCGTAGCACCAGGATACGTGCACGCACCACCCGTAGCACAAGAATACGTGCACGCACCGCCCGCAGCACCAAGATACGTGCACGCACCACCCGTAGCACCAGAATACGTGCACGCACCGCCGGCGCCGGTAGGATACTTATACGCATCGCCCGCAGTACCAGGATACATGCCCGCACAGAAATAAAACGTGCCGAGAACTCATCTGCTGTCCGAGCAGGAATGAAGAGCCATCGGAGTTTTTTTTTAGTTTATTTTGTTTTTCTTTCTAGAAATTTTAATTTTAATTTTTACTTTTGCTTTTTCTCGTTTCATCTTTTCATTTAGCATGTGCGATAACATACTTATGCGCACGAATGTATCGCGTTTGTTCGTCCAAAATGCAATCTGCTTTTTTATCATCGCACAACACATGGACAGTATAAACTTAACTAAGCAGTACTAACTAATGATAGCCTTCAGTTACTACTATCCAATAATTGATCGTTAGGTTTTTCTTTTTTTTCTTTTTTCTTTCTTTCTATTCGGGATCTTTTAGCTATTTATACTCTTGATTTGTAATAAGAAACTTTTACCTCTATATGCATTTCTCTTTTATTATGGTTATATTAAAGTTTGTACATTTTTTTTCTTAAAATAGACAACTCGATTGTGGATAAAAATTTGGACGATATGCTTGCGCGAGATTGGAATCAGTGGACTTTTGATGTATCTCAGTCAATTTTATAGATATATATATGTATATGTATATCTGTAAAAATGTTTCTCTTTTATCTATATATACAGATATATACATATAATGTTTCTCTTTTGTCCATATATACATATATATGGATAAAAGAGAAACACTTGCTAGTCGATTGATTTATGTGAACGTGAAACATTCGTGCGCCAGTCATTCTCCGTATTTCATTTTGTTTGTACTTTATTTTGAATTAATCTCTTGTGAAATCGATAAGATATATAACAGGAAAAAAGTATTATTAATTTATAATGTTACGCAGCGCGTACATTTTAACGTATAGCAATTATCCTGAAGTATACTTGAAGAGAAAACTGTCCATGGTAAAAGGCTATGAGACACATAAGGCAATTTCTTTTTCTTTTAGTAATTTATGCCATAAAGTGGTTGCCAATTACTTTAACTTTTTATCCTTACTGTATTCTTATAAAGGGTTAAATAATTGGCGATTTTGCAGCGCGTTTTCATACGCAGACGTATGATGTAGCACTATTTCTCGAGTTGTATATCTCGCAGTTTCAGTTGCGCTAACGCAATATTAAATTAAAAAGTGCTTCAATTTTCAATGTTGTTTAAGCTTTAAAAAATGTGTAATTACTTTTATAAAATAAAAAAAGAAAAAGTATTACTAATATTATGTCAAATAAATGCCCCCAAATGACTCCCAATTCTTCCAATTAACTTACAATTATTTTTCCTTTTAATTATTTTTTCTTTATTTTCCAATAAAGAGTTTAAATATAAAAATCATATTCATTATTATCATTATTATACACATTATATACATATTATAAATTATACTTATAATAATGTGTATACACATATACATTATTATAAATCATTTCATGCACTCTCTCTCTCTCTCTCTCTCTCTCTCTCTCTCTCTCTTTCTCTTTCAAATCGCTCGTTCATAATTGTAAGCGAGTGATTTGTGTGTGTGTGTGTGTGTGTGTGAGAGAGAGAGAGAGAGAGAGAGAGAGAGAGAGAGAAAGAGAGAGAGAGTGTATGTGTATACACATGTTATTATAAATCATATTCATACACTCACTCTCTCTCTCTCTCTCTCTCTCTCTCTCTCTCTCTCTCTCTCTCTCTCTCTCTCTCTCTCTCTCTCTCTCTCTCTCTCTCTCTCTCACACACACACACACACACACACAAATCACTCGCTTACAATTATGAACGAGCGATTTGAAAGAGAAAGAGAGAGAGAGAGAGAGGGAGAGAGAGGGAGAGAGAGTGTGTACGACGTAGAGAAAGAAGATATGACAGACAGCAATGTTAGTGTGTATGTTATGTATACATGTATACTACTCTACATGTATATTACTCTACGCATGAGAGACGAAGATAATATGATTGTCTGTCCTTGTCAACTACACAGATTGCACCTCTCTCTATCGCGATATCACGCAACTAATTTACTGCTCTGTTTTACTCTTGAGCCTCGATTTCGCACACACACATATGAAAGAAATTTTTATATACTGAAATCTTTTTTATTAGGCTTCTAAACTCATTTCTGAAAGTTCACTGATACTCCTTCATGCAATTCTTCATGCGAAGCATTCTTATTTCGTACGTACAAATTGCAAAACTTTTATATTAAGCAAGTATTGTTGTGACCTGACGTCAGAAGCCGATAAAGAAACTGTAATTTTCTAATTTTTTTTGTTTTTACTACAAATTCGGATCGCTCCGCGGTTAATTGTAATATGCAATTTAATCGTGGAAAAGCATTCGTTAATCTATTAAACCAATAAAAAGATTTCGGTCTATAAAAATATAATCGTTTCGGTCGGTAAAAAGTCAGTCCGGCATCCTCTTAACCGAAAAGTTAGTGCCGTGACTTAGTGAGTGCATGTGTGAACATTCGTAATATAAAAATCCAAATATGGCGTGCCTCAAAGAAGTCGTCAAGAATTGCATACTTCTCGCAGGCAATCTTAAGCCCGTTTCCCACGATGCGATTTTTCGTGCGAGTTTACTTGCGAGGAGCCCTGCCAGCCACCGTGCAGGCTGCGCAGCGAGAAAAGTTGCTTGCTGCGAGTAGCGCTCCGTGCAGCGCTGACGGTTTTACGTGATAGAACGAGTGCTATTTTCTCTGCGTGTTTTGCTACTAGGCGCTGTAAGCAGCCAATGAGAACTAGCGATTTTAGATCACGTGATAAAGTCGACATGATCTTGTTGTTTTCTTGCGATTATCACTGTGTGCCCGCCGTTGATTGCCGTTGATCGAGTTTCTGCAAAAAATGGAAGAATCGTCAAAGTGGTCCAAAGAGCAAATAATGACTCTCATTGAAGCGTACAGGGAAGAGCCTTGCTTATATGCGGTAAAATCTCAGAATTACCATAATAAAAACTTAAGAGCAGCTGCCCTCCAAAGAGTCGTGAACGCCGTTCGTGCTGTTCGGAAAACAGCAACAGAAAAAGAATGCCAGCAAAAGATTCATAATCTACGAAGTCAGTTCAACATTGAAAATGCTAAGCGCAAATCGTCGTTGAAAAGTGGAGTCGGAGCAGATGACGTGAGTACAAGTATTAACATAACCTTTGATTAACCTAATTTCTCTGTAGGTGATTCTTTTTAAAAATATTGTGTGATTCTTCTCGAAAATGTAATAAATTTTTAAAATATTGTTTATTTGCAGGCATACATACCGAGCTTATGGTACTACAATCATTTAATGTTTTTGGAAGAGCATTTTGTTCCTCGAAAAAGCAAGGCATCTCCGATTGGAATTACTTCAAAGAATCCTATTTACCAAAGTATTCAACTCGATTCCCAGGTATTATATGCATTTTATATGTATTATATTTTCCATAACTCACTATGAATTTTGAATTTAAAAAAATGGGTAACATAATTTAATTTTTTCCGCTCAAAATACAAAGAAAAAGATGTTTCTGATTGTAGTTAATTAATAAAAGTAATTGTTACTTTTAATGTACATTACAGCTCTAATACTGTAATGTAAGTAGTAAAAAATATTGCTAAAGTCAAGACATAGTTGTTGATATGTTAAAACAATTTCGTCATTTGAATTTTGTAATAGATTTTTACAATAGTTTCTGAAATGTTTGCTATTACACAGAAAAGTGATAAATTGATAATAATAAAAACCGTAACTTCTTACAATTTTAATTAGGATCTTGACAGCCAAGTCGCATGTGAAGTCAATGAGAGCTTCAATGAAAACAGCCAGCTCTACGTATTTGTGCAAGACAAGGAGGGTGATACGGAGAACATCTCTTTATCTACAACGTTGCTAACTCCATCTTCAACATTATCGTCGACAAGCTCTTCTGGGCCTTCATTAATTGAGACAACAGCTGGGTCCCTACGATCAATACCGGTCTATAGCCCTGTGCCGGCCTGTAGCCCTGGACTGTCCTGTAGCCCTGGACCGTCCTGTAGCCCTGGACCGTCCTGTAGCCCTGGACCGTCCTGTAGCCCTGGACCGTCCTGTAGCCCTGCACCGTCTTGTAGCCCTGCACCGTCTCCCTTTTCTGTCTTCTCGAACTGTCAACCTCCAACCTCCCAAGAATCTCGGGCTCAAAGAAAAGAAAGAGACAGTCTGATGACTTCCAATCATCCTATGTTGGAGCGATAGAGTCTATTGCTGAATCTTTACGGCAGCCAACACCATCAGCACTACCTGCGATTGAGACTAGACTTCTAGATCCAGTGATTCATGCATGCAATTTCTGGGGTCTATACTAAAAGAAATTGATTGTGAAAAGACAAAACTCGAGGTGATGAGCACCGTAGTGCAAACTGTATTAATGCTAAAACTAATTATGTTCGGAGAACGCAGAAGGATACATAGTAATTAATTTCACTTTTTTTACTGATAAAGAGTCATTTATTAAATTATATTTTAAAGTCCAATTTAGCTTTACAAAATATAAAGAATGTAAAGAAATAATAAAACACGCTTATCGCCATTTCTACATTATTTAAGTATTTCTACATTACCCTTTTATTACCCCGAATATTAAATGCGAATATACAACATTTAAAATTAGTTAATAGTTTCCTTTGTTTATAGCCTGATCTTGCCATGGAACAGCACCAACCCCATTAAAATAAGTTTTAAAATGATCTCTAATAGATATTGCAACAGTAGAAGCATGATTCCCACCCTGCTGTTGCACACTTTGCAAATTTGACTGTGCACATTCTTGTAGAGTTCAGCAGAAATATACCACTGTGCATTACGTTGAAGTAAAAAGTTATGTAGTAGACAACACGCGTAAACTATTAACTCTACCTTTTCCACAGAAAGAGGAATAATATTTAACAAAATGCGAAAGCGGTTGACCAGTATGCCAAAGGCATTTTCTACTATTCTGCGTGCTCTACCTCAATCTGTAATTAAATACTTTTTATCATAAGTTAGGTTACGTCCAGGGTATGGTTTCATAACGTTCGATTTTAATGTAAAAGCGTCGTCAGCTACTATCACATATGGTAAAGATATATTTCCTCCAGGCAGAGGATGCGGCGTTGGTAAATTTAGTGCGCCAGAAGAAAGATGTTGATAGAAGGCACTTTTTCGAAATACGGAAGAATCATGCATGCCGTCCATTCCGACCAATGTCCACAAATAAAAATTGATAGTTCGCATTTACAAGGGCGAGCAAAAATGATGCTATCTGTATTTTTATAGTTGCGGTACAAAGACCCATCAGCTCTTGTGGTCTGAAATTTACATGCTTGCCATCCAGAGCTCCTATGCAATGAGGAAACTGCCATTGTGCATGAAACTGTCCTGCGATAGCTTCCCATTCTGAAGGGGTTGAAGGGCATATCAATACCTTTCCTTCTAACACAGTCACAATTGCTCTTAGAGTTTCAATTATTAAACGTGATAAGGTAATGTGAGCAATCCGAGTCGAATAAGATAAATCGACAAATGAGTTGCCTGTGGCAAGAAACGCAGCGTAGCTGCAAGCCTATCGCGTGGAGTAATTGCTTCTCTCCATAACGGTGTTCTGTTTTTGAATAAGGAGTGTAATCGCAGCTAACAATTCTTCCAGAACTTCCTCATCCATCCCGGGTTAATTCCGGAATGACCTTGGATCCTCAGGTCTATACAAAATAAAAATAGTGCTTAAATGTAAAATTGCCGTGTACTTTTTGTTTTCTAACACTGGATTAATTTCAGTCGTATTTTCAATTTTATCATGCAAAAAAAAATAAGATTATGTTTACGTACCCTAGTTCTTCAAACAACATAGTAAGAACTCCACGATTATTTCCGTTCTTCTCGCTAACCCATTTTTTTGTCCAAAGTCTTCTTCTTTGTTGTGTTTCATGACGTTTTTCTTTCCACTTCTAAAATTAGCAAAAGAGCAAGTGCTCCTAAATTTCTCCTGCGCACAGCGTTCCATTTTCCAACAATTTTTTCATCCGCTAAATCGCTAAGCTAGCTTCACACCTCGCTCCGTGTGAAGCGGAAACCTGCAGCGCGCCCAGCTCAGGCTTCACGCAACGTAGGCCGCAGGGTAGCACGCAGCAAATCACGCATGCTATCCAGCACAAAAAATCGCATCGTGGGAAACGGGCTTTATGCGAGTGGATCCCAGCGCCTACATTAACGTGTTGTCCGATCAAGATGAAACGAACTATATATTGTTTTATTCGTTCATGCTTAAGTGCCCTAGCGCAATGTTGGCGATTTTATTTTCGCCTAGGACATTTCGCTGGGCAGAGTAAGCTCATCGAAATGGCGGGTGCGATTATCGTAAAACGCCAAGCTGATCCGAGGCAACACGAGGAAGATTACGGGGGGCCACCCCGCCAATTTTTTAGTAAATTTTAGGAGAAATCCACTGACTGGTGAGTTATAGAATTCGGTATTCATTTAAATTTTGTGTGCTATAGAATTATACATTTACATTTAAATAAAATTGTAGGCAGCCCACTGAACGTCTGCGCTGTGGGGCCCATCCGTGGACAAGGCGGCCAGCGGAAGAAGAGCTCGAAGCAGGTCCTTCACGTAAGTTCGCTTTAATATTAAATATTGATAGTTAATAATTTTTTATTAAATATTGATTTTTATAAAAAAATTTCAAAGCATTAAGGGGATCCTTAGGTCGTCTGTTTTACCGATCAAACCGATTATTTTTTTGCGCACACTATTTTTTTTATTGGATGAATGGAATAATGAATGCTTCTCCACGATTAAAGTACACATTGAAACGAAGCCCAGACTACTCGATTTTATGTCAGAAACCCCCAAAAATTATAAAATTACAGTTTTTTATCGGCTTCGGGCGTCAGCTCGTAACAATAATTGCTTAACATAAAAGTTTGCAGTTTGTACGTACAAAAGAAGACCAGTCTGGCTTCGAATTGCATGAAGGAATATAAGTGAACTTTTAGATATGAGTTTAGAAGCCTAGTAAAAAAGAATAGGTGTGCGTGAAATTTTCGTGCATATGTGTGTGTGCGAGATCGAGGCTGAAGAGTAAAACAGAGCAGTAAATTAGTCGCGTGATGTCGCGATAGAGAGAGCTGTAATCTGTTAGTTGACAAGGACAGACACAATCATACTGTCTTTGTCCTCTTTCATGTGTGTAGAGTAATATACATGTATGTACACCCTACATTGCAGTCTGCCATATCTTCTTTCTCTTCGTCGTACACTGTACACGAGTCGCAACTAAGGGGTGGCGAAGGGGGCAACTGCCCCGGGCGCCACGTCCTCCGAAGGGCGCTGACGATGCTGCTTTTAATTTAAAAATGAATTATAATTTATTATTTCCGAGTTTATGAGTAAAACATATTTTAAATATCACAAATCAGAAAACAGAAAAACAAGACTCGACTCGTATAAGGGGCGCCAAAATAAGGTTTTGCCCCGGGTGCAATAATACATAGTTGCGGCCCTCACTGTACACTCACTCCGTCTCTCACTCTGTCTCTCACTCCGTCTCTCACTCCGTCTCTCACTCCGTCTCTCACTCCGTCTCTCTCTCTCTCTCTCTCTCTCTCTCTCTCTCTCTCTCTCTCTCTCTCTCTCTCTCTCTCTCTCTCTCTCTCTCTCTCTCTCTCTCTCTCTCTCTCTCTCTCCTCTCTCTCTCTCTCTCTCTCTCTCTCTCTCTCTCTCTCTCTCTCTCTCTCTCTCTCTCTCTCTCTCTCTCTCTCTCTCTCTCTCTCTCTCTCTCTCTCTCTCTCTCTCTCTCTCTCTCTCTCTCTCTCTCTCTCTCTCTCTCTCTCTCTCTCTCTCTCTCTCTCTCTCTCTCTCTCTCTCTCTCCCCTCTCTCTTTCTCTCTTTCCCTCCCTCCCTTTCTCTCTATTCATTATTTTATATATATATAATTTATATATATTATTTTATATATATATATATACATAATAAATTTATATATATGATAGATATATAAAATATATATGTGTAAAATTAATAAAATATTAATAAATAAAATTGAAAATCAGAGGATGTAAAAATATCCTCTGGATGTCCTCTGAACATCTTTTGAACATCTGTGCTGTTAGGGAATGTGGAAATAAATGAACTAGGAATATATAAGTAAATATAAATATAAATAAGTAAATAAATATAAAAATACATTAAAAACTATTTTATTAGTATTGTCATAATTTTTTATACAATTCTTACATACTATTACTTACATACTACTTTCGGAAAAAAAAATTCAAATTATTATATTATCTTATACCTTATATCTTATATCTTATACTCTATATTTTAAACATTTTATCAAAGTAAAAAAAGTAAAAAAAAATAGGAAAGCTTCAAGTAACGCAACAAACATAAGTAATAATAATTCAAATTTAAAACTAAAACTAAAACTAAAATAAAACTAAAATATAAAATTAAAATAATAAATAACTAAAATAATTGTATGAAATATTAAAAATACGGGCACGTATCCGGATGGTGCCGGCGCCGCGGGCACGTATCCGGATGGTGCCGACGGCGCGGGCAAGTATCCGGATGGTGCTGGCGGCGCGGGCACATATCCGGTTGGTGCCGGCGGCGCGGGCACGTATCCGGATGATGCCGGCGGCGCGGGCACGTATCCGGTCGGTGCGGGCGGTACAGGCATGTATCCCGATGGTCCGGGCGGTACAGGCATGTATCCAGTCGGTGCGGGCGGTGCGGGCATGTATCCCGATGGTGCGGGCGGTGCGGACATGTATCCCGATGGTGCGGGCACGTAGGATGGTGCGGGCACGTAGGATGGTGCGGGCATGCATCCCGGAATGTACGCCGGCATGTATGCAGGTCGCTGCATACCGGCATACTTCCGTTGCCTCCTCCTTTCTCTCTGCACTGCTCGCCGCACCGCATCATTAATTCGCTGAAAAATAATTAAAATATTAGTATTTTGTAATAAAAATATTAGTAAATAGTGTTTTTACACACACACACACACACACACACACAATTTATCCGATCATAATATTGAATATTTTTTTCTTCATTATCGAAACATATGCAGAATTTTTTTTTCTTGTTTTCTAGTAATTGCATACATGTAGATATATATGTATGTGTGTGTATGTGTATAAAATATGCGCGAGCACACATATACATACTGAAACACATGTAGATGTTTATATATATATATATATATATATATGTATTAAAAAAAATGAATTAAAAAAAAAATTTTTACGAATTTAATTAAAAATTATCCGATTTATGTCGTGTTTGATATAATTTTACTCGCAAAAATGTCATTAATCCATTAAAATTATTTTCAAATTATTAAAATGCGAAATATAAAATTTTATTTTTGATGGTAAGATGACATATACATATATACGAAAGATTAGAGATAAAGGAGGATATATATATATATTTATTTATTAAGAATGTCAAATTGTGTCATATGCAACTAAAATTTTTCGTAATATCAGTTTATGTATAATTGATGATAATACTGGCTAATATTATACTGATATTATTTTTATATTATTAAACATTGTCATAATCTATATTTCAGGAAATAATCACCCGCGTGTATATAATATATATAAAAATATTTTTATGTATATATATAGTATTTTTATAATTATGCGAGCAAGTACGACTCGCGCTTCATCATTGTTCATATAATGAGAATTATATAAACAACAATTGAAAAATATAACTGTTCGTGAATCCTGCGTACGATATTATTACGACTGAGCACTTGAAGCTTTACTATGTAATTTTAAATACAACATTATAATCATGTTCACCGCATATTATCACGCGCGTGCGATATTATAATACCCATCGCCAAATAACGACATAAACGTATCGCGAAATAAATCTTTCAATCAAATTAAATTTATATTCTAAAATTATATTTAATATGCGAGAAGAAATGAAGAGAATGGAAGAAGATTACAAATATACGTATTATAATTAATATAAGGTTATACAATATATGCAACGTGAACAAGATTGACTAGTTACAATAATGGTATATGATAAAATATTATGGAAGATATATTATAATTAAATTTATACGCGTTTATTATTTTATTCATTTTTTCTAAACAAAAAATTCTTTTACAATTGTACTGAATTATAATCTTTTTCTCAAAACAAATCTATTTAACTTTTTATTAATATTACCACGGATATTTTTACGTATTATTATGCCCATTTTGTAATTCCATTTATAATTGCGTGAGATAATGTTGATTAAAATGTTATTTAAATTAGTTAATACTGTCTAATTATATATTATAAATTTCAAAATTAGAATTTATAAAAATTATCGCTCGTATGCTATTGTAACTAGTCAAATCTTATATATGTACTTATTTATTTTATTACATATTATTGATGCTATCGTTTTAATAATATGATAAAAATCTTGAATTGAGATTTTATAAAAGTCTTGGTATCGAACCAAGCCAAATATGTGCCCTGTGCACAACGAATCAGTTTCAAACATTAATTTTCTTTTAATTAATTTTCAGTAATTTTTTATTATATTTACGCGGTATTACATGCTCACGGAATAAGCCGATTCATATACATGCATGCGGCGATCCATTGCGCGTATTGATGCCGCGTCGTGACGTACGCGTAACAATAAAGCAGCGCAAACGAAGTCGACTGTTATAACGCATTATAACGTGTCGAGCGAAAGTGATAGAATAAGATAAGATAAAAAAAGATAGAAAAAAACATTATATATATTATAATTTATACTTATAGTTTAAAATACATAGTTTGTCCACATAATGGGACGAAGCTATAATTATCATGTGCCTCTCAATCGGCGCAGACTTTCCATGAAGAAGGCTGGATTAAAAGGTTAGTATATTTCTCCATTTATGTCAAAATTAAAAGGAACTGTTTTTGTCATATGTTATTACATATGATTTAATTTTATTTTTGTATGGACTTCCATGAAATATACAGACATACATACATACACGCACGCATGCACGCACGCACGCACGCACGCACGCACGCACGCACGCACGCACGCACGCACGCACGCACGCACGCACGCACGCACGCACGCACGCACACACACACACACGCACACACACACACACACACACACACACACACACACACACACACACACACACACACACACAACACACACACACACACACATATGAGCAATTCCACGTCAATCGGACAGGAAATGACCTCGTATCTTTAAATCGAACGAACTTTTTTCACGTGAAATATACAAAATTAGGATAAACGTATTTTTGTATTTGTCCAAAATATTTTTTTCCAGAAGTTATAAACAACAAAATTTTCGGGAAAAAATGAAGAAGTTGTCAACTCTAAAAATTAACATTTTTGATTATATTTGTCGTAGAGAAATTTTCAAAATGCATGTTAAAGCTAAGGACACAATCTTTTTTATAAAATAGTTTAAGTTACAATAAATTGCTAATTACAATTATTATAAATAATTGAAAGGTTAATAAATTTTTTCAACAAAAAATAC
>OZ020549.1:10435601-10485842 GCA_963971435.1 Lasius platythorax | reverse complement strand
ACACCAATACACACAATAATTTTATAGTTTGTACAAGCTACCGCAACGATGTTTCCGACACACATAACACATTTTCACCAGCAAAATCCACACAGGGTGAGTGATTATAAGAAACACAACAAACATCATGTCAACTCCAAATTACGCAACAAATATCTGGCGATCCACTGTTATTAATAATTCTCAATCATATTTCTCAATCATATTTATCATCAATATCAATGTATTCATTTATTTACGGCTGAAGAGACACAAGTAGTGTCGAAACGTTCCGTTCTAACAAATCATGTATATGTTTTATTTTTAATAAATTCAATTCTTTGTCAAACATCACTATATGCTCGTTACAGGCTATTTTATACCTATATATTAGTTTATAACACGAGCTAAATAATTATTAAATTGTATATATATATCTATATATATATATAAAATTGTTACGGGTGGTGTATGTTTGAACGTTAATAATTTAAAAACTACTGGACCGATTTCGATAAAACCTTCACCAATATGTTCCTTGAAATCTCAGGAGTGCTATAGGGTACATATCATCACCCTGCGACACGCGGTTCATTTTTTATAAAATTCTGAATTCTTCAAAAAAAGGGCGTGGTTGCTCTAACTACTGCAAATTTTGATATATCGGGCTAAATTTTTTTACATGGATAGATTATCATTAAAGGTTGGTTGGTATTGAATTTGGCTGGGATCGGATACGGGGTTCATTTTTTATAAAATTTTTAATTCTTCAAAAAAAGGCGTGGGTGTTCTAACTTCCGCAAATTTTCAGATATCGGCATAAATTTTTTTACATGATTAGATTATCATTAAAGGTTGGTTGGTATTGAATTTGGCTAAGCTTCTAATTTTTCAAAAAGGGCGTGGGTGTTCTAACTTCTGCAAATTTTAAGATATCTGCTTAAATTTTTTTACATGAATAGATTATCCTTAAAGATTGGTTGGTATTGAATTTGGCTAGAATCTGTTATGGGGTTCATTCTTTATAAAATTTCTAATTTTTCACAAAAAAGGCGTGGATTTTCTAATTTTTCAAATTTTTAGATATCGGCTTAATTTTTTTGCGTAAATAGAGTATCATTTAATCAATATTCTAACAGTGCCCTTAATAGCAGGTCATCAGTCCGTCATCTAATACTAAAATTTTTTAACACTGAGTACTTTTATAAACATCGGGTTGACATTGTGCCGATTGTAAAAACCCCAATTGGGACAATACTAAGCTCACACTCTATTAATTCTCTTTCTGATTGTCAGCTCACAAATGACTATATAAGTTGCTGGTTTCATATATTTTATGTCATTTTCGTAATCGGTCGTGACTTTTTGTTGTGTTTATATTTATTAAATATTAAACCAATATATATAACGAAAAATTAAACCAATAAATATAACGAAAAATAATGGACGCAAGTTATGAATCCGAAGATAATAAAAATCGTATGAACGTCAT
This sequence comes from Lasius platythorax, assembly GCA_963971435.1. NCBI lineage: Eukaryota > Metazoa > Arthropoda > Insecta > Hymenoptera > Formicidae > Lasius > Lasius platythorax. Next base: position 10,484,371 of record OZ020549.1, on the reverse strand, counting down.
GGAGGAATTCCAAAATAGTGAGTGAAAACATTAATTAATTAATTGATTTTTGTATAGTTTTGTATAATTTTGTAAAAAAAATTTAGAAACAAAATTTCATTTAAAAAATTTTTAATTTGCACACTTAAAAAAAAAATAAATCGTATGTATGTAGTTCTATAAATTATAGTCTTTTAAAAATAAATTAATCATATATCTCTATATATATATATATATATATAGTACTCAGGTTAAAAAAATTTTAGTATTAGATGATGGACTGGATGACCTGATCTTAAGTGCAATGCTTGAGTTTGAGAAAAAACAAGCCGACGAAGCTGCAATGTTAAATTCTGAGAAAAAGTAAGCCGACGAAGAGCATTTTTCAGAAGATGGTGAAAAGAAGAAAAAAAAAAAAAATAACAATAAAAGAAGATAAAAAAAATTAAAAAGAGTAAAGACATATAATTGTTTTATAAAAATTTAAATTTTTATAAATAGAATATTAATAAAGGATAGTTGTTATATTATTTGCGTGTTTTTAATTTAATTTCATTTTGTTTTGGTATGCGCGTTAAGTTAGAGCAAGACGTCCGGTATATTATAAGTCGCAAAACGTCTTAGCAACGAGTAGAGATCGTTTATAACAACGCTAGAGAGATTAGATATCGTACCGTCGGATCATTCGGACGTATTTTTGACGACTATCATATTCTAATAATTCGGATCATTCGGACATATTTTTCCGACGGCTATCGTGATATTTTAAAAATTCTGTGTTTTCTTTCCTGTTTTCTAATTCGTTAAAGTTATTTTGTTTATATTACGAATAAGTGTTATTATTTCGTTAAAGTTATTTTGTTTATTTTAAAAAAAAGTATTATTATTTGCGTGTTATTATTTGTGTGCGAGTGTAAGTGTTTGAGAGAGCGAGCCGTGGACGCAAAATTTTGGAAAAATATATAAAAGTAGACGAGAAACGAGCGAGTGAGAGAGGAAGATATTGGGAACGGCATGATGACGTCAGCTGTTCAATATGGCGGAACTGAGCCGGCTCGTAAACACGCGGAACATATGTGTGCTCACTCAGTTTTGTCGATAAAATTGTAAATAAAACCATAAATCAGTGTAGTGAAAGTGAATCATGTTTCTAACATTGTTAGAAATCTGCAGATATGCAGACTCAACTTTGTCATCTCGGAATATCGTGGAAGGAGAGAAATTATTACAAGCTGGACATCTCGTATCTTGTGGTCGTTTACCGCAAGGCAAAGAAGGAACAATACAATTAATTGCAAGATGTTTGCAAACATCTAGCTTGAAAAGTGGAATTCCTCACAAAATTGAAGGAAGCATCTCAACGAATGGAGAAATCGTTAAAATGCGCTGCTCCTGCAAAGCAGGAAACAGCGGACGATGTAAACATGTTATCGCAGCACTCATGTTTTGTCAAAGGTATGTATGTTTTTTATGTAAGTTGAATCCCATAATTTTTTATAATAAGCTTTTGTATGATATACATGTAGTGTAAGTAAAGTTTATAGTATACTTATGACTTTGACAACTAATATTTTTTCTAACCTCAATGAACAGAAAGTTTTAAAATATAATCAGTTTTTTGCATATATAACTGTCAATTCGCATGCAATTTAAAAAATTATTCTAAGAAAATTAATTAATGCATAATTTAAGTTTTTTCTATTCCAATGTTTCATTTCTTTTTATATTTTAAGAGTCGAACTTTCAAAGCTTGACGAACTGTCATGCACTGATGTCGAGTGTTCCTGGAAAAAGAAAACCAAAGAAGCATTGCAACAGTATGAACCGATGCCTTTACTGGATCACCCTTGCATGCAAACAATAAAAGCAAATGTAGTTAATGTATCTGCGGAAGAAAGGGAGGAGATTAATCAAAATTGGCTTTCACTCTCATCAAGTGCAATCAAAAAGCATTTGTAAGTTGGTCTAGAGTTGTTATCATTGTACACAATTTTTTATTAATTTATTTTTATACATTTGATTATATCGAATGAATTTACAGTAAAAATGTATATGCAAATGAATTTCAATCAATCATGACTGTTTAATTAGGCGTGGAAGACATGATGCAATAGAACTGCATGATAACAGTGTCTCCCACGATTGCACGAATAATATAGACGTAATTATAAGCCGGGCAAATACTTCAGAATTGATGAAAAATCTATCAAAATTAGATGTAGGGACCCTTAAAGAGTGCTGTCAAAGCACAACACATAGACTACGTGAGATTACAGACAGATTTGCATAGATAGTGTAAGATCATTTGCCACATGGAAAGAAGAGCGTAAATTTAGAATCACAAGTTCCCGATGTTATGAGTTGTACACATACGCGAATAATAAGAAACCCAACTGGGAAAGGAAAAGTTTAAATTATTTTTTTCCAAAAGAACACTCCAATAAATATGTACAACACGGAATACAAAACGAACCAATTGCTCGCGAAGTATATCAGAATCGTTATCAACTGAAAGTGCACCAATGTGGCTTGGTAGTTTCTAATGATAATCCGTGGTTGGCATGTTCGCCAGATGGTGTTATTTTGGACGAAAATGAAAATGTATTAAAATTAATTGAAATAAAATGTCCTTTTCATGGAAAAGATCATAACATTGACGATGTGGTTCCGAAGTTAAAATATCTCGATGAAAATTGTACTTTAAAAAAACGCCACAGGTACTACGCGCAAGTTCAAATATGCATGGCTATAATAAATGTTCAAGTCACTGATTTCATGATTTTTGCATCTTCCGACAATACTTTTTTAGTTATTCCTGTTCCGTTTGACGAAGAATATGTGACTGATTTAATATATACCTTAAAACGTGTTTATTTCCAGCAAATGCTGCATTTTGTATGTACGTTCGAAAAAAATAATAAATAATTCTTGTTTCAAACATTTGTATCAATTTATTTGTAGTAAGTAAAAATTGATTTTTACACAGGAAACTTATCGTCGTTTTAAAATAGGTGAACATACGTTTACAAGACCACAAATAATTATAAAAATATCTTCACAAAGATGTATCAAACTAATGAGAAACCTGCCTTTCAATATATTAAATACTTTTAGCCTCTGATTACTGCGTTCAATATGAACTCTCGCTTTTGCTATTTGTTGGCTAAGAAGTGCTTCTTCTGCTGATAACTGACTCTTATTTTTTAAGAATGGAGGCCTAATGATTTGAATATCATGTTCTTTGCATTGTGCATCTATAAAAAATCCTCTATCAATCATTATTCTATCACCTTTTTCTAGCAAACTGAACAAGTTGCTTTGTTCAAAAATTGCTTTGTCCGAAAATAGACCTCCATAGCAACGACTTACGAATGAAATTGTTCCAGCTGGTGTAACACCTGTCATGAACTTTTAAAGCATAGTTTGACTTATAATGGAATATGTTATCGCTTGACAGCATACAGATTTAGGTTTTGCAAAAGTATTTCCGTACAATCTAATATTATACGAATATCTGGAAATGGAAGGAAACAGTTTGGAATATTTCTAAGAATTTCTTGTTTTGAGGGCCAATGTATGCAATCGTAGAAACATGCACGCAGTACGCTAATCATGTTTACAAAAATCCTTCGACAAGTTTTTACAGAGTAGCAATTGAATAAAGTGGCCAAAAAAGCAAATGAAATATTTTGTTTCAATTTAATAAATGTCAGCATCACCTTTTCCTCTACTGATAATTTACTCTTAGCATTGTTATACAGTTTCTTGACATTACTCACTATTACATGAAATATTTCAAAATTGGAAATATCCTGTAGCTGTACTTAGTTCGCGATCACTTTTTATTTGATGATAATGTAACGTTGCTCTTTCGCGAGTTTCGCTCGAATTCGCTCGGTCGGGATCAGGGCTCGTGAAAGGGTTTAGCAAGACAACAGACGTGGTGTACGTTTAAAAGAAAATGTTTATTCAAAGTAAATGATAGAGTGCATGTACATGTATGACGCGTGAGTATTTACAGATGCTCGAATTGATGTGTGTAAGATGCGCGTGTATCAAGCTTCGGTGTGTGTGTGTGTGTGTATAAATGTGTCGGCGGCGTGCATGTATACCGGTATATAGTGCGTGTATAAATGTATATATAGTGCGGATATAAATGTGTATGTAGCGCGGGTACAACTGTGCGTATAGTGTGCGTATAGACGTATGTATAGTGCGTGTATACAAGTATATGTAGCGGGCGTATAAACGTGTATATAATGCGTGTATCTGGATTCGGTGTGTCGGTATCAGAAGGTATATTCGGTGCGTGATGCGGTTTGAAGAATGTATATTCGGTGCGTGATACAGTTTAAAGATCCCGTCGTGTGTTGTTGTCGTGTCAGCTGTCCGGGCGCGCGGGGCGCGAGAGCGCGTAAGGCGCGAGAGCGCGTGAGAGCGCGGGGCGCTTGAGAGCGCGGGGCGCGAGAGAGCGCGAGGCGCGAGAGAGCGCGAGGCGCGAACGTATCGTTCGATACGGTTTACGTTTCGGCTGCGTATTTGATTCGTGCTTCGGGTGGTAGGATGCAATGAGGATGCAACGTCTGGACGAGATCGCTCGTCGGCGGCAGAGATCTCTCTACCCGCTGAGTTTTTACGATCGTTGCAGGTTTTTGTCGGATCTTTTAGCGAAAGTGTCGAGATCTCTCGACAGAGACTGAGTTCGCTCAACCTCTGTACTTTCGGTTTAGGATTGTCAGGAAACTCTTGCAAGACGTGCCGCGATCACACGGCGGAGACTGAGTTCGCTCAACTCTTTTATCTCGTCGAGAGCGTGTTCGGGATCGGAGATCAGGTACTGTACGAGTACTTGATCGAGATCTGGAACGGAGTGATCTTCTCGGTATCGGCTCGCCCTTTTTATACCGGGAAATTACCCGTTCGTGTAATTTCGGCGAGACTCGTTAGGCCCGATTTGTTTTCGCCTATCCGAGCAATTATCGGCGCGCGCTATCTTGGCGGCGTTCGGGCGGTGCGGCAGGGAGCGTTGCTCGGCGGCTTCCGTCAGGATTCGGAGCGGTTCGGAAGCGCCGAGACAACGGCCCTGGCTTTTCGATAACGACGGCCGTATAACGGCGCGGTTCGGTCGCGTTTCGAAAGAATAAAAAAGGGCGCATAGCGCCGCTGCATTTGCCCGGCTGGTGTTCGCCGGGCGGCAGCCTTCCGGCGGATCGACGGCCGGGTAAAACGATCGCTCAGGGGGATTGTTACAATAATATGAAGTATATAAATCCGTTTGAATGCCGATGTCCCTCACTTTAGTTTTCTCCTCATCTGCGATTGATAACGTCTCATTGTTTCCCGCGCTGTCAACTCCAACGTCATTAATACCGATGGCAACAGCCTCGTCTGTATCTTTCACTGTTTCTTCTTTCTCCTTTTCGTTTGCTTTTTTCGCTTCTCGTTTTGCAACTCGATGAGTCCTGGCTGTTGAAGCAGTAGAAACGACCTTTTGCATGGGAAGTTGAAGTTTTTGGAACAACAGATTGTTTTAAACGTGGATTTTGACATTCTAGCTCTAAGAAAAATTAATACAAAAATTTATAATTTTAATTGCATTTTTATATATTTATATAAACAACGTAAACCAAATTGAACAGAAAGTAATCATTTTACCTGGGAAAACGTAGTCGCTAGCACTAAAATGTAAGGAGCAAATTTTCATTCTGCTTGTCACCGCTTTTCCAGTGCGTATAGCCATTATCCAAGCTTTACGCTTATCAATTTTTTCTATTGGCCAAATTTATTTGTAACTTCCACTGTCACTTTCCTTCCTTTGGAAATTTGTGGAAAGATATTTCCCGATTGTCACAAGCTCGAGATTTACAGCCGTACACACAACAGTACTCGCGGTTAGAAATTTTCATTTTTGAAGAAATCACTTTCATTTTGTCCCGAATTTTTTTACAGTCCACACTTATATATTCAGACACTCCGTGAGGATAGTGACTGCATTTTTATACGCGTTTTTCGTTTTTTTACAATTTTATCGACAAAACTGAGTGAGCACACATATGTTCCGCGTGTTTACGAGCCGGCACAATTCGGCCATATTGAACAGCTGACGTCATCATGCCCGTTCCCAATAACCTTAATTGGATTTAAAGAAAAATAACTGGATTTAAAGAGAATTATAAGTAAGTTTTAGTTACTGCTAATATGAAATATAATTCAAAGAAATTGTAAATAGATATATTAGCGTTTTTTAAAGGTTTTTTTCTAATATTAATTGTATTCGTTGATTCAATTAATTTAAAAAATTATTATTTTTCTTAATATAAAATAGAATAATAACAAAAGAGATAGAAGGGCAACAGAAAGAGTACAATAGAAAAAAAGAAGCGGATGTAATAGTAAGAGAAACGAGGGATCGTGAGATTAAAGAAAAAGAAGTAATAACAAGGAATAATAGGTAATATTGGACAATAAACGAGCGATGATTAAAAGAGAGATACAACGTCAACTCGAATGAAAGAGAATATTAAGTAAGTTACAGCTACAATACATATTTAGCAACTTAACGTCAAGGAAGAGAGAAATTAAAATCAGCTTGTGTAATAGCTTTAACGCTATTTATATATAACTTTAATTAATTACCGCCAAAAAAGTAGTGAAAGGTATCAAACAAAAAAGTTTTTAAGTTAATAACGTTCTAACATACATCACCCGTAAGAATTTTATATATTAGTATAGATAAGTTTTTAATTTTTCAAAAAAGGGCGTGGGTGTTCTAACTTCTCCAAAATTTCAGATATCGGCTTAAATTTTTTTACATGAATAGATTATCCTTAAAGATTGGTTGGTATTAAATTTGGTTTAGTATTATTTATACCAATATATACATAGGCTATGTGCCATTGTGCTGCAACGTCTAAAAGCCGAGCAGTAAAGAAGAACGTGCGTACCGAGCGCGCGAAGCGCGCGAGGAACAAACGCCAGCTAGTGTGTGTGCGTGCGTGTGTGTGTGTGTGTGTGTGCGCGCGCGCGCGCGCGCGTGTGTGTGTTTTATTTTACTATAAGTTTATTTTACATAACTATGTTGACTAGTTAATTTAACATTCACTTTTTTAAGCAAAAATTATGCTTAATACAAATTTTATTATATTACAAATTACAATTACTTATTACAAATTATAAATTTATTAGATTTAAGAGTGGATTACAAATTTTTTTAGATTACAAGTTTATTAGATTACAAATTACTTATTACAAATGTTATTAGTACAATTTTTATTTTATTACAATAAATACAAATACAATGTTTAACTTAAGATGTATCTTTATTTATGTCAGTGGCTCATCAAACACCCAATTAAACTATGTACAATTAGAGTCAAAAATTCATTGAAATAAATGTGAATTTGTCGAGTTCAGTCAGTGGCTCACTTACGCGCTCAATTATTATGTTATTATAATTAGAGTCATAAATTCATAGAAATAAATGTCAATTTCGTGAGTCAATTTTCAGGTGGATCTTGGCTGTTGAAGCCTCGATGTATATACTAATATTGCCAGAAACTTCACCTGCTGGAGTTAGAAAATAGTTTGCCAGTGAATCTCTCTGATTATACGCCTCTCTAGTTACTCGATGGGCACGTGTTGGTCTGAGATTTGCTCTTTCTTCTAATGTCTCATTTCTCTATTCCCCATTCCTTATTTCACCGTTCTGAGATTCGACGTTGACGAAATTAGTTGGACAGTATCGTCTGTTTTGTGGTGGTAATAGATCATTTTCTATTTTAAGAAAGTTATGGAGACAAATGCATGCCATAATTATATTATCTACGGTAGTAGGCTGCATGCATATGGGTTTTCTGTAAACTCTCCATCGAGACACAAGAATTCCGAACGCATTTTCAATTGTTCTTCGGGCTCGTGACAGTCTGTAGTTGAAAATTGTCATCTTTTCATCCAAGCCACGACCTGAATAATCTCATCATGTTTTTTGTCAATTGAAATGCCTCATCTTCGACGAAGAAACATGGTGCCTCGATTTCACTTTCAGGTAATTTAGCTACACCTCTTGGTAAGTTGAGCGTCTCATTAAGCAAGGCTTTACCAAATTCCGATCGAGAAAAGATTCCAGCATCATTATTGCTGCCGTAGGATCCAACGTCTACCAGTATAAATTTGTAGTTGTGGTCGCACGCTGTCATCAGTACTGAATGTCTTCTTATAATTATAGTACAGACTACCAGAATTGGGTGGTGCTTGTATCCAAAAATGTTTCCCATCTACAGCTCCCACACAATTTGGGAAATTCCAATCTTTCAGATATCCGTTGCATATATCAATCCATTCTTCTTGTGTTGGGGGTTGAAGATATATGGGTGCTAGTACTTCTATCAACACAGCACATGTTTCTTTTATCACGTTGTATGCTGTTGATTCTCCAATGTGATAAGCCAAAGCAATCGAAAATATTTGATCACCAATTGTAAGATATCTGTAATTAATAGTAAAATTTTATGAATTAATTTCCCTAAATATATTAAAAAACTTTAAGCATGTAGTTGCAAATAATTGAAAGAAATACTTTACCGAAGAGTGATGGCAAGTCTTTGCTCTGGTACCAAAGCTCTGTGGCTTTGTTTTCTCAAGTATGGTCTTATTATCTCTAATAACTTCGTGAATTGTGGCAATGACATTCTTGTATATCGAAAAAACGTGTCCGGGTCATTCTTCATTTCTTGGAGTAAATGTAAAAAGTCTCCTTGATCACGTCGTTTGAGGTTGATAGATCGAACCTACCATCTGCGATTTAACCATTTAGCTGACTTCTTCTTTTGTAATGTAATTAGCCCTGCAGCCAGAATCAATAATCCAATAAGAATTTCATCTTTACTATCCATGATTTCGTAATTTTGCTGCTGATGACTAAATCCCTGTAATAATTTGTTTGGCATTAAACCTAATCTTGATCTTTGTCTTTTTTATATTATAAAATTGAATAGTTTTTGCTTTAAAACAACATTTGGTTTTTATGGTGTAAAATTAAATGCCTCTCAATAATTCATTAAACATTTTTATAATTAATATTGGTAAGTTGAAAACATCAAATTTTTTAAACAAGACAAGATGACATATAAACGATTTGGAGGTTAGTTGGTTAACGAATCGAATAATTAAGGTATTACGATATTTATTTATCTAGATATTTTGCTTTTCAATGCCATGATCATTTTTCTTTACATTAAACTGCTGATTGAGTACATTATTTTTTCATACTTACTTTTTAAATTACACAATGTTTATAACAAATACACTGCACCGATTGAAAGATTTTTCCAAAGACTGTGTAGACGCTTACGGCTACGTCGACTGTGTGTGAATGGATATTGTGCTTTACCTTTTATGATTACGTCTTACGTTGCTACGGAATTCTATGTGTGATGGCCTTTATCGCGACCAATCCCGCGGCGGCACGCGATAACGCCGGTAAGCGGCACATTCAAGGCCGTGTCGGAGGTGCGCGCACCCACGGTATTGCCGACTATAATTTTTGCGAGGCCTGTTCGACAGAGCCGTCGCAGAGTTTTCGCAGAGAAGTTCCCTCCCTATGAAAAAAAGTCTTACGATCATGAACCAAAATTCGTTAGAAAGCTCTTGAAATATACTTTCAGATGCCGTTGAGTTTATTTAGAAACCAGTTTTTTTTATCCCGCAAAAAAAATTAAAAATGGCCAAAAACGCCATTTTTGACCATTTTCATTCTAATTTACTCAAAATCCTGACGTGCTAGGCAAATTCTGACAACGGCACCGTGTTCAGCGCGAAAAAATCTTCGGGAAACGTACTATCGCACTTCGGAAAGAATTTTGTGTACCACTGTGTTTTGGTAATAATTACCCAAGTAGCAGAGCTGATTTTATAAACGTTCTTTAAACGTTTATGAAACGTATCTAACGTTTTATAAACGTTTAAAAAATGTTTATAAAATCAGCTCTGCTACTTGGGTACTGTTTAAGTCGAGCGAATTACCACGAGCCACGAGAATCGAATCGCAACTGGTAATTGCGCCCGCATTATTTTCTTTTATAATAATTAATTTTTTGTATCGCTAGTAATTTATAAATCAAAGGTATCTTTATATAAATTCGACCAATACTAGCTATAAACTTGTTTATTTATTACGACGTTTCGACCATCGGTTTTGGTCCTTTTCAAGTACAACTGTAATAATTATCTTAATATAAATAGTTTTTCAATTGTTATTTGAATAATACAATATAAAGAAGATAAAATAAAATACATACGTTATAATGATAGCATATCCGTCAATATTTCAATTTTCACAAAGATATATCAATATTAACTTCATCACAATTATAAAGAGAAATCGTTGTGTCATGTTAGAATTCAGTTAAACATATGAACGTTTTTCAAGTATCACTTTAATCTAGACGACCTTTATTATTTTGTCATAAATATTGTCTAAACTATCTGTGTCTTTTTGTAAGTTGATTGTGTTATTGGTTTTTTTAATGAAAAACATTTCAGCGATTTCTCTTTTCCTTACATGTTTTTCGTTATGTAATATGTTCAGTCGAGTTTAACCATGAATTTGATTGGTCAGGAACAAAAGTTTTACACTCTGAAAAACAAAGAAGAAAAAGAGAAATTGCTGAAATGTTCTTGATTAAAAAGCATACGAATACGATTAATTTACAAAAGGACACGGAAAATTTAAACGCGATTTATGACAACATAATATTTGACACATGACATTAGCTTGTTGTTTATGAGTCATTTGTGATGTGTTTATTTAGTAATCTTAACATTAGTTTGACAGTTTCGTTGCTTTACGCGAGACGTACCGAAGAACTCGCCCTATAACAATATCATGGGCTGACTCATTTTTAAATTTTATTTAAGGTAAATGTACAGTAGCGTAGTACTTATGTAATGGCGTGTAATTGATTTTTGTCAGATTTAATGTAATATTATTATTTTAGTACACTTGAAAAGGACACGGACCAAGGGTCGAAACGTAGTGAAATTAATAAAAATCTTTGCCAGTCAGGTCAATTAAAATTAATTATTGTGTATTCATTTAATACTGGCGACTCATATGAAATTTATTCCTGTTTAAAATCGCACTTTGACCGAAATATGGTGCTACAACAGAAAGAAGGTTTTTTCCACCTTATCTCGAAACAATATGGAAATGACAAGAAAATACTCATGAGAACTTGGATGAGAATGAAGATGAGATTTTGCATCGCTAACCAACAATTGATTTTCCTGCTTCAATGTAGGAGACATGATGTTTTACCGCCGCATATATATAATTCGCGCACTAACATTTCCTTTGTGAGTAACATTGTTAATCGGAAATTCATGAATATATACAGGCGTAATCAGTTGCGTTTTTTAAATTTAGAAATTAAGGACCAAAATTTAAATTTAAAATTCTTAAGGTCTAAGATTGTAAATATAGAAGGTCGACTTCACAATTGTTTACCGATCAACGTACTAACTAAGTTTTTTGAGTTGAATAATCGCAAACTAAGAAGTTTTAATCAGAAAAAGAAAAGTGAGTTAATTAGCAAATTTAATCGGTTATTACGTCAACAGAACTCTATTGTGGAAACTTTTGTTAATTCTGATAAATCGAAATGGCTAGTTAACGTTAGTGATAAAGAAATGCCTAAAATTGTGTCGGATTTGTTGAGTTTGGGGGATAGTTTCGGTTTACCTATCGATTTGGCAGATAAAAATGACCGCTTGGACTCGGTTCTTGAGGTGGTTAAGAATTTTGAATTGTGCACCAACAAAATACCACAATGCAGCATTGAAAAGACACGCACAACTGTGGCTAGCTCGGTGCATAAATGGTTGTCCAAACAAAAACATGTCACGGCCATCGACAAATATTTACTTAAAGGTTTTTCTATATGCAAGAAATTCTTAAAAACAAATAACGACATCTTAGTTACGAAAGCGGACAAAGGACAAGTTACTGTGGTTATGAATCGAGCTGAATACATGGAAAAAATGAATGTTTTACTTAACGACCAATCTACTTACAAAAAATTAAACAAAGATCCGGTAAATCGCGTGAGAACGACAGTTAATGAATTGGTAAAATCATGGCATGAAAAAGATATTGTGGACGACGCGACTTGTTACCACCTTAAGAATACATGCGGAAATTTACCTAGATGCTACGGTTTGCCAAAAATACACAAAATGGGGTACCCATTGCGTATTATAGTGTCGTCGATCGGCAGTCCTACTTATAATTTGGCCGCGTTCTTACATGACATACTCAATAAATCTATACAGAGACCGAAATCACATGTTAGAGACAGTTGGACTTTCGTAAATAACATTAGACATAAGAACATCTGCGACGCGAACATTATGATATCTTTAGATGTAACGGCGTTATTCACGAACATTCCAATAGATTTAGTTATGAAAGCTGTGGAAAAAAGATGGATCCAGATTACGCTTAACACAGAATTGACGCTACAACAATTCTTGTATGCATTGGAAGTGGTTCTTGGACTGAATAGCTTCTCTTTCAATGGTGAATATTACGAGCAAGTCTTCGGTTGCCCTATGGGGTCACCTTTGTCACCGATTTTAGCGGACCTTGTTATGTACGATCTTGAGACACAATGTTTGAGTACTTTTGATTTTGATGTACCGATGTATTATAGATACGTAGATGACATTTTCACGATTATACCGAAGTCACGAATTAACGATGTTTTGAATGCCTTTAACAATTATCACCAACGTTTGAGGTTCACGTACGAGACTGAGGTTAACAATAGCATAAACTTTCTGGACATGAATATCATTAGATGCAACGGTACATTAATAACCAATTGGTACAGGAAACCCACATTTTCGGGTAGATACCTGAATTTCCATTCTAACCACCCGTTAATATATAAAATAAATACTATCAGAAGTTTAGTAGACCACGCGATTTTATTGTCGGACGAACGCTTTCACAATGATAACATTAAAATTGTGAAAGATATTTTAGTTAATAATGGTTTTCCTGCGTCATTGGCTAGACAACAGATCAAAAAAAGAATTCAGATTATAAAACATCGTAATAATTCCCAGCATACTGACAATAGTGGTTTCGACATAACAAGGTGCGTAAAGATTCCGTTTATAAAGAATGTTAGCGAGAACGTAAATCATGCACTTAGTAAAGTTGGTCTAAACGTTGTATACACGATACCAAAAAAGTTAAATAGATTAATTAAAAAAGGGAAAGACGAAATCGATAAGATGCACAAAACTGATTTAGTTTACATGATAAATTGTAATGATTGCGATGCGAAGTATATAGGACAAACCAAAAGACAATTAAAAACTAGAATTAAGGAACACTCCAGCAATATTAAAAAACATATAAGTAATTACAATGTCATAAGTAAACATAGATGCGAGTTTAACCATGAATTTGATTGGTCAGGAACAAAAGTTTTACACTCTGAAAAACAAAGAAGAAAAAGAGAAATTGCTGAAATGTTCTTGATTAAAAAGCATACGAATACGATTAATTTACAAAAGGACACGGAAAATTTAAACGCGATTTATGACAACATAATATTTGACACATGACATTAGCTTGTTGTTTATGAGTCATTTGTGATGTGTTTATTTAGTAATCTTAACATTAGTTTGACAGTTTCGTTGCTTTACGCGAGACGTACCGAAGAACTCGCCCTATAACAATATCATGGGCTGACTCATTTTTAAATTTTATTTAAGGTAAATGTACAGTAGCGTAGTACTTATGTAATGGCGTGTAATTGATTTTTGTCAGATTTAATGTAATATTATTATTTTAGTACACTTGAAAAGGACACGGACCAAGGGTCGAAACGTAGTGAAATTAATAAAAATCTTTGCCAGTCAGGTCAATTAAAATTAATTATTGTGTATTCATTTAATACTGGCGACTCATATGAAATTTATTCCTGTTTAAAATCGCACTTTGACCGAAATATGGTGCTACAACAGAAAGAAGGTTTTTTCCACCTTATCTCGAAACAATATGGAAATGACAAGAAAATACTCATGAGAACTTGGATGAGAATGAAGATGAGATTTTGCATCGCTAACCAACAATTGATTTTCCTGCTTCAATGTAGGAGACATGATGTTTTACCGCCGCATATATATAATTCGCGCACTAACATTTCCTTTGTGAGTAACATTGTTAATCGGAAATTCATGAATATATACAGGCGTAATCAGTTGCGTTTTTTAAATTTAGAAATTAAGGACCAAAATTTAAATTTAAAATTCTTAAGGTCTAAGATTGTAAATATAGAAGGTCGACTTCACAATTGTTTACCGATCAACGTACTAACTAAGTTTTTTGAGTTGAATAATCGCAAACTAAGAAGTTTTAATCAGAAAAAGAAAAGTGAGTTAATTAGCAAATTTAATCGGTTATTACGTCAACAGAACTCTATTGTGGAAACTTTTGTTAATTCTGATAAATCGAAATGGCTAGTTAACGTTAGTGATAAAGAAATGCCTAAAATTGTGTCGGATTTGTTGAGTTTGGGGGATAGTTTCGGTTTACCTATCGATTTGGCAGATAAAAATGACCGCTTGGACTCGGTTCTTGAGGTGGTTAAGAATTTTGAATTGTGCACCAACAAAATACCACAATGCAGCATTGAAAAGACACGCACAACTGTGGCTAGCTCGGTGCATAAATGGTTGTCCAAACAAAAACATGTCACGGCCATCGACAAATATTTACTTAAAGGTTTTTCTATATGCAAGAAATTCTTAAAAACAAATAACGACATCTTAGTTACGAAAGCGGACAAAGGACAAGTTACTGTGGTTATGAATCGAGCTGAATACATGGAAAAAATGAATGTTTTACTTAACGACCAATCTACTTACAAAAAATTAAACAAAGATCCGGTAAATCGCGTGAGAACGACAGTTAATGAATTGGTAAAATCATGGCATGAAAAAGATATTGTGGACGACGCGACTTGTTACCACCTTAAGAATACATGCGGAAATTTACCTAGATGCTACGGTTTGCCAAAAATACACAAAATGGGGTACCCATTGCGTATTATAGTGTCGTCGATCGGCAGTCCTACTTATAATTTGGCCGCGTTCTTACATGACATACTCAATAAATCTATACAGAGACCGAAATCACATGTTAGAGACAGTTGGACTTTCGTAAATAACATTAGACATAAGAACATCTGCGACGCGAACATTATGATATCTTTAGATGTAACGGCGTTATTCACGAACATTCCAATAGATTTAGTTATGAAAGCTGTGGAAAAAAGATGGATCCAGATTACGCTTAACACAGAATTGACGCTACAACAATTCTTGTATGCATTGGAAGTGGTTCTTGGACTGAATAGCTTCTCTTTCAATGGTGAATATTACGAGCAAGTCTTCGGTTGCCCTATGGGGTCACCTTTGTCACCGATTTTAGCGGACCTTGTTATGTACGATCTTGAGACACAATGTTTGAGTACTTTTGATTTTGATGTACCGATGTATTATAGATACGTAGATGACATTTTCACGATTATACCGAAGTCACGAATTAACGATGTTTTGAATGCCTTTAACAATTATCACCAACGTTTGAGGTTCACGTACGAGACTGAGGTTAACAATAGCATAAACTTTCTGGACATGAATATCATTAGATGCAACGGTACATTAATAACCAATTGGTACAGGAAACCCACATTTTCGGGTAGATACCTGAATTTCCATTCTAACCACCCGTTAATATATAAAATAAATACTATCAGAAGTTTAGTAGACCACGCGATTTTATTGTCGGACGAACGCTTTCACAATGATAACATTAAAATTGTGAAAGATATTTTAGTTAATAATGGTTTTCCTGCGTCATTGGCTAGACAACAGATCAAAAAAAGAATTCAGATTATAAAACATCGTAATAATTCCCAGCATACTGACAATAGTGGTTTCGACATAACAAGGTGCGTAAAGATTCCGTTTATAAAGAATGTTAGCGAGAACGTAAATCATGCACTTAGTAAAGTTGGTCTAAACGTTGTATACACGATACCAAAAAAGTTAAATAGATTAATTAAAAAAGGGAAAGACGAAATCGATAAGATGCACAAAACTGATTTAGTTTACATGATAAATTGTAATGATTGCGATGCGAAGTATATAGGACAAACCAAAAGACAATTAAAAACTAGAATTAAGGAACACTCCAGCAATATTAAAAAACATATAAGTAATTACAATGTCATAAGTAAACATAGATGCGAGTTTAACCATGAATTTGATTGGTCAGGAACAAAAGTTTTACACTCTGAAAAACAAAGAAGAAAAAGAGAAATTGCTGAAATGTTCTTGATTAAAAAGCATACGAATACGATTAATTTACAAAAGGACACGGAAAATTTAAACGCGATTTATGACAACATAATATTTGACACATGACATTAGCTTGTTGTTTATGAGTCATTTGTGATGTGTTTATTTAGTAATCTTAACATTAGTTTGACAGTTTCGTTGCTTTACGCGAGACGTACCGAAGAACTCGCCCTATAACAATATCATGGGCTGACTCATTTTTAAATTTTATTTAAAGTAAATGTACAGTAGCGTAGTACTTATGTAATGGCGTGTAATTGATTTTTGTCAGATTTAATGTAATATTATTATTTTAGTACACTTGAAAAGGACACGGACCAAGGGTCGAAACGTAGTGAAATTAATAAAAATCTTTGCCAGTCAGGTCAATTAAAATTAATTATTGTGTATTCATTTAATACTGGCGACTCATATGAAATTTATTCCTGTTTAATATGTTCAGCTTTGTCCAATCAAAATCATGTCCAGTTTCTAGTTTATGTTTACTTATTACTGAATAATTTGATGTATGTAGTTTAATATTATTATAATGTTCTTTAACACGAGTGCGCAAATGGCGTTTTGTTTGACCTATGTATGTAGTATTACAATTTTTACAATCAATTTTATATACAACATTTGTTCTTTCGTTATTAGGTAATTTATCTTTGCCAAGTCTTATTAAAGTATTAAGTTTTTTATTAATTTTGTAGACTATGTTCATACCGTTCCCACTCAATGTACTTTTTAAATTATGACTAAAATAATTAACAAATGGTAATGAGATAAAAGTCGTTTTGTCATATTTTTTAATAATAATTTTGTGTTCGTCACTATTTTTATTGCGATTTTTTAAAATATTCCTTCTTTTTTGTATATGTTGTTTAATTATGTGTTTTGGGAAACAATTATTAATTAAAATGTCTTGAACTATGTTAATATTATTATTATGAAATCTATCATCAGACAAAAGAATTGCATGGTCTACCAAATTGTAAATTGTATTAATTTTGTATTCTGTAGGATGGTTTGAGTGAAAGTTTATATATCGTCCAGACCATGTGGGTTTTCTGTACCAATTAGTAATAAGTTTATTCTCTGACCGAATGACAGTAGTGTTTAAAAAATTAATGGAAGAATTGACTTCAACCTCATGAGTGAATTTTAACCGTTGGTGGTAACTACATATTAAAAGTCGTTAAAACCTCATCCAATTTTTTACGTGGAATTATAGTAAAAACATCGTCTACATATCTATAATATACAGGGACTTTGAAACTTAATGTATTCAAACATTGTATCTCTAAGTCATCCATTACTATGTCTGCCAAAATTGGTGATAACGGAGAACCCATCGGACTGCCAAAGATTTGTTCATAAAAACATCCATTAAAACAAAAACTAGTTGAATCTAAAATTATTTCTATAGTGTATAAAAATTGTGATAAGTTAAAATTAGTGTTATTAGCTATATCATTCCAACGTTTTTTAATAGCATTTAAAACCAATTCTTTTGGGATATTCGTAAATAATGAACCGACATCTAATGAAATCATAATGTCATCCTCATTAATAGAAACATCATTGATAATTTTAGCAAAGGACCAACCATCCTTAACATGTGAATCTGGTTTTTTAATAGATGTATGTAAAATATTGTGAATAATTGGTACAGAAAACCCACATGGTCTGGACGATATATAAACTTTCACTCAAACCATCCTACAGAATACAAAATTAATACAATTTACAATTTGGTAGACCATGCAATTCTTTTGTCTGATGACAGATTTCATAATAATAATATTAACATAGTTCAAGACATTTTAATTAATAATTGTTTCCCAAAACACATAATTAAACAACATATACAAAAAAGAAGGAATATTTTAAAAAATCGCAATAAAAATAGTGACGAACACAAAATTATTATTAAAAAATATGACAAAACGACTTTTATCTCATTACCATTTGTTAATTATTTTAGTCATAATTTAAAAAGTACATTGAGTGGGAACGGTATGAACATAGTCTACAAAATTAATAAAAAACTTAATACTTTAATAAGACTTGGCAAAGATAAATTACCTAATAACGAAAGAACAAATGTTGTATATAAAATTGATTGTAAAAATTGTAATACTACATACATAGGTCAAACAAAACGCCATTTGCGCACTCGTGTTAAAGAACATTATAATAATATTAAACTACATACATCAAATTATTCAGTAATAAGTAAACATAAACTAGAAACTGGACATGATTTTGATTGGACAAAGCTGAACATATTACATAACGAAAAACATGTAAGGAAAAGAGAAATCGCTGAAATGTTTTTCATTAAAAAAACCAATAACACAATCAACTTACAAAAAGACACAGATAGTTTAGACAATATTTATGACAAAATAATAAAGGTCGTCTAGATTAAAGTGATACTTGAAAAATGTTCATATGTTTAACTGAATTCTAACATGACACAACGATTTCTCTTTATAATTGTGATGAAGTTAATATTGATATATCTTTGTGAAAATTGAAATATTGACGGATATGCTATCATTATAACGTATGTATTTTATTTTATCTTCTTTATATTGTATTATTCAAATAACAATTGAAAAACTATTTATATTAAGATAATTATTACAGTTGTACTTGAAAAGGACCAAAACCGATGGTCGAAACGTCGTAATAAATAAACAAGTTTATAGCTAGTATTTTCTTTTAAATAAATTCTCTTAATCAATTAACTTTAATATTTTAAATTTTGCATTCAAGATTTTCTTTTAAATATCTAGTAACTATTACTTAAAATTCTATTAACTTTAATTCCATCACATTTATTTAATCTCATCATCCTACTACATACTCCCTTGTAGATAGTTAACCCGGCATACAAACGAACTATCCGAAAGAAGCGAAAACATAGAGCTGGCAAAAAGACACGTGCTAATCGGCTTGCCTCACATTTACGTTGGCTCAAGCGACAAGCGTACGAAGCCAAGTTTCATGCCGAGTTTATTGAAAAATTCTCTTGGACTCCGAGCACTTCCACATCTACATCTCAATCTACGACACTTACAAGTTCCCCTCAGAAAGTATTTAATCCAGAAACTGAATTCAATACAAAAGTTACTAATAATTTTGTTGTTAACTTACCAGTAACTGACGATCCTAACGATTTAATTACATATTTACCAGAACTTAAAGTATCTCAAGAATTATACCAAACCGCAGCCAATTTAGAAGGAAATATTAACGAACATAATAAATTAGAGATCTTATCGGAAGATTTAATATCCCAATTAAATTCTTGTTAGAAATTATTTATGTGAACCACACAAATATATAGCTGACACAATACATATTGTTATAACCCGAGAAGCTATAGAGATAAATTTTATATAAGCCTTAGTTAAGAGTCCAAGACGCAGAGGAATGCGCGAAACGCTAACGCAGCGAGCCACGCGCGGAAATCGACCTTGCGAGAAATGCAAGCGAAGGAGTTCGACTTCCTCGCCTGCATCCAGACGACGAAAAACCCTTACGTTTAAAAACCTGTTACCAGGCACCCCCTCTTATGGAAAAAACCGCGATAATAAAGAGGCTCGCGGCTAACACGCGCGAGCCAGTCGATCAGTAAAATTCGCGAAATAAAGAATAGCGAGTTAAGCGAAAGATAATTGTGACCGCGTTACAAGGAGGGAGACAGGAGTACGCTAAATAAATCATTAACCAATTTATGTTATACTGCGAGTTTAATTGAAATAAAAAGTTATATAATTGAAATAAAAAGTTATATAATTGAAATAAAAAGAGATATAAGTGAGTAAAAGTGTGTAAAATTCTTGAATGAATTTCCGGGATCCCAATCCCGAATTTCCTGGCAACGATCCCGAAAAGAGCACGTGCCCCCACCGTGAGGCACAACAATATGTGTATTTATTTCAGAGATAGGCAAAGGTATACAAAAGAAAGAGAACTTAATTAATTGTTTCTGATAGATCTAACGTGCAGAAGGCACATACACACGGAAGTGAGTGAGAGACGCAACCAACGTGCGAACAAAAACACAGATGTCGCTATCTTTAGTATAACGTCTTGAACATGAATTTTCTAACACCTCCTCTTGTTCATGACGTCATCCTCAGGATTTCCAGATATGTTGAAATTTTTGTCCATGTTAAACTCTTTGTAAGCAAGTCAGCCACTTGCTCATTTGATGAAATGTAACTAACAGTTACGTTTCCTGCTTCTTGCTCTTGTCTAATACGATGAAAACGTACTCCAATATGCTTAGTTCTCTTGTGGAACTCTGGATTCTTTGACATCGCTATCGCGGCTTGATTGTCTACTTTCAATTCAGTCTCTTTTATTTGTTTTAGACCGAGAGATTCCAGTAGTGGTCGCAACCACAAAAGTTCCTTCAATGCTTCCGAAATTAACATATATTCTGCCTCCGATGATGAGAGAGCTGTAACTCATTGTAGAGATAGATTGTAGGTAGCTGTAACTTGATGATGAGAGAGCTGTAACTCGATGACCAGGCTATCGGTCTACCATGTAACATAAATATGTATCTAGATGTTGATTTTCTTTCCATCAAATCACCAGCATAGTCGGAATCACAATATCCAACTAATCCATCTTCTGTTTGTTTATTGTAACACAATGAAAAACTAATTGTGCCCTTGAGATACTTCATAACATGTTTAACCGCTCTCCAATGCAGTTCAGATGGATTATTCGAAAATCGAGCAAGCGTGCTCACGGCATACGATATGTCTGGCCTTGATATTAATGCAATATAATTCAGGCTGCCCACAGCTTCTCGATAAGGAAATCTCTTCTCACTGAATTTCTCTTCATTCTTCAGCTCCGATAATTTGACAGAATAATTCATTGGTGATGTTGTCGTTTTACAATTCTCCATCCCAAATCGACACAGCATACGAGATATGTATCCTTGCTGATTAATGCAGATTGTCTTCATTTTTCTATCACGATTAATTTCCATGCCAACATAGCATGATGGCTCATGACATGTAATTTCAAATTTTCTTCTTAATGAGGAAATAAAAACCTTTAATGATTCCTTGTTTTTACAAGCTATGAGTCCATCATCAACGTACAAACTGCAACGACTTTTTATCCCCGATGTGAACGGACTTAATTGCCGTTCCGCTCTCGCCGTCGCGCGGATCTTCTCTTTCTGCGCCAACGACGGGGAGTTTCCTCGTTGAACGCGAGAGTCGAGCGGAAAAGTCGCCGACAAACAGGGCGAAAGGATCAAGGGAAATGAGAACGCGCCGAAAAGGAACGGGTTGATAGGAGTTCCGCGCGTGCCGTGTCGAAAACCGAGTATCCCACGCGAAAACCGAAGATTGGGCGCCAGACGCGGTCTTCCACGCGTCAATTCGCGATACCGACGAAATTACGCGAACGTTAATTACCGGTATTCGCCACGGGCGGGCTAGCTCGCCTAACGGCAGAGGGGCAGGCAGTGATGCCAGAAACAGGTCGCAAGCAACACGCAACCGTAGTGGGGAGAATGACGCACACAAGCGAAAACCGCGTACGTGTGAGCTCGGCGTTTCGGCTAGCTTCGGATAGCAGAAGAGAACAGATATACTGTTTTCTGTCTCCTTCTCTACCGAACCGACAACGAAAGCGACGAGCGATGCGGCGACGTTATGTTGCTCGATTCTTAATACGCGTCACAGCGTTAAATGTTTTCTTACAGCCTTCCTGTGTTATAAATAAAATGCTTTTTTTTTCACAACCTTCTAACATTATATATTAAATGGATTTTTACAGCCTTTTGATATAATTTTACCCAAATATTTTTTAACTTTGTTTAAGGAAATATTTATTAAAACGTAGGTACTTATATTATTTAAAAGAAAATAAATTTTTTATTTTTAAAAGAATATATTTTAATTAATAGTATTAAATATTTTATCCGTCTAAAAAAGACATCACAGATGTAAAAAAAAGCGCTAAGTATATCTTTCTCTAGCAAAAATAGTTCTTTACAAAACTTAATCGCCATCAAAGATATTATCTTATCAAAAATTATATAAATTATATATTTTTTACCTTAACAAAAATTAATCGCCATCAAAAATATTTCTTCTCAAAAATTATATTTATAAATTATATTTTATCTTTATTAATAACTTGGAAAAAAACAAAATATTAGCATTAAAAAGACGTGAAATAAAAAAATCACGCTAAGTAAATTTAGAAAAATATAATGTATAATATTCAGATGAATTATTTTCTATAATTAGAGTAGATCTATTTAATGTAAGATGCAGAAAATATTAAAATTACGAAATTTTGCATTCGTTTATCTATCTAATATTGCATTCTATTTTATTTGCAATAAAATATATATATAGCATAGTATGGAATGTAAATATATATATATATATATATATATGTGTATATATATATATATATATATATATATATACCTATAATAAACTTTATTTATATCTTTAAATAATTATTCATATTTATTTAATCCAAATATACTCAAATGTATATTCAAGAAAAGATAATACGACAAAGAATGTAGAAAATTTAAAAATTAAAGTTTAATGCAAAAAATTTAAAGTTAAAGAATAACAGTTAAAAAATTAAAGGAAACATATTTTATGCAAAAATTTATAGTTAAAAGGATAAAAGCTAAAAATTAAAGTTAAAAAAATAAAGGTAAAAAAATTACATTTGTAAAAATACTTAACGCTGTTTTTCCACGTCTTTTTGCAAATGAAATTTTTTTACCTTTATTTTTTTAACTTCAATTTTAGCTTTTATTTTTTTTAACTATATATGTTTATGCATAAAATTTTTTAACTGTAACTTTTTTACTTTAAATTTGCATTAAAAATTTAATTTTATCTTTTTAACCTATTTCTTAATTTTTATTTTTTTAACTTAAAATTTTTTGCATTAAATTTTTTTACTTTAATTTTTTAACTATGTATGTATTCGTATATTTGTCCCCTTAGGGCTTCAAAGGCGCTTTTAAGGAGCGGTCCCAAACCTTTACAAACTTAAAAACCATTCCCCCTCGCGACCTGGCCATAGGCGACCCTTACACTCTCATACCTCCCTCCCTTCGCTTCCATCCCTCTTCCCAATTCCCAATTCCCTCCCCCCTTACTCTCCTTCTTTCTTGTCTTCTTGCGTTTCTCGACCTTCTTCCCTCCATCTCATTCCTCTGATTTCTTTGTCCGTCTGCTCTTCCCCTTCCTTGCATCCTGACGTCCCTTTTTGCCTCTCTCCTTCCGTTTTCCTTTTCTTTCCGCCCTTCCCCTTCAATGCACAACTTAGCTCGCCTGGGCCTCTATAACATACAAAACAGAAAGAATCCTTCCCCCTCCCTCTTACCCTCCCACCCCCTTTTCCTTCTTTCCGTGTCCCTCCACTTCTCCCCCCCTTCCTTCTTTCCTTTCCTTCTTCCTGGTCTCCTGTCTCATTTCCCTTCCAATCCTTCCCCCTCCCTCTTACCTTCCCACCCCCTTTTCCTTCTTCCCGTGTCCCTCCACTTCTCCCCCTCTTCCTTCTTTCACTACCTTCTTCCTGGTCTCCTGTCTCTCCTTTCCCTTCCCTTCCTCGACCCTGTCATACGTCGCCGCTCTCTTTCCCCTCCCCCCTCACTTCCGCCAGCCACTCCTTTACCCCCTTCCCCTTCTTCTTTTCTCGTAGCGTCCTCTCTCTTCTTTTCCTTTTCTTCCTTCTCCTCTTCAGCGTCTTCGGACTCATCCTCCGTCGTCTCCTCTTCCTCCTCGCTCTGCATCCTGTCACTTTTATCCTCTTCTCTCTCCATTATTCTCAGTTCTTCCTTTCTCGTCCATCTCAACTCCTTTGCGATTTCCTCTGCTTCTTCCCCTTCACTCTTGCCCTACACCGCCACCCTCTTTCTTCTCTTCCCCTCCCTTCCACCAACTTTTCCTTTTCCCCCTGCCTCCTCTTCTTTTCTTGTGCCGTCTTCTCTATTCCTCTCGCTCTTACTACCCGCCGCCACTCTCCTCCCCTCACTCTCCCCCGCCCCCTTGACACACTCCCTCTTTACCTCTCTTCCCTTCTCACTTCCTTCTTCCTCCTCTTCTCTCTTCCGTGTGGCCTTCCTCCTTTTTTCCATTTCTCCTTCATCCTTTCTTGCCCCCTTTTATCCTTCTTCCTCCTTCTCAACTTTGCCAAAGCACTCTAACCTCTCATTTTCACTTTTCTCTTTTTCCCGTCCACTCCCCGCACTTTCACTCAAACGCCTTAGTTCCTTCCTTATCCCCTTCAGTCCTTTCCTTATCCCGCTCAGCTCTCTCACTAGATCCTCTCTCCAGTCCGTCACTTCCTCTATCTCTTCGTAAGATTCACTGAACTTTCCCTTTC
This sequence comes from Lasius platythorax, assembly GCA_963971435.1. Classification (NCBI taxonomy): domain Eukaryota; kingdom Metazoa; phylum Arthropoda; class Insecta; order Hymenoptera; family Formicidae; genus Lasius; species Lasius platythorax. The sequence goes on along the minus strand of OZ020549.1, from coordinate 10,459,570 downwards.
ACGCTTACTTTCCTATTACTTTATCAAGATCTAGTACGCAGTCACAACTAAACCGCCGCAGCACGTGTTCCACGCACATGTCCCGCAGGCTCTCCTGTGCCGCCCTCCTCCGCTCCATTCCTGCTCTCCGCCGGTAATACCCTCCATCCTCTACATATCCCTTACTTATCGGCTCCACATCTTCCTTAGTTCCTCTTTCTTCTGCCGTCTTCATCGTCGCTACTATCTTCCTCTCTCCTCACATTGCTCCGAAACCTTAACTCCGATTTTCCCGAATCCTTTCCGGCCGTGAAACTCCCTTTCTCCTGCCTCCCTAGATCTTCCTCCATTTCCTCGAGCTCCTCCGGTCTTCCTCCATCAGCTCCTCTTTCCACATCTTTCTCACATGTCTTCTTCCGTATTCTCCTTTCACGAAAACTTTCACACACAAGCCACACGACTACTCCCTTTAACCGCCATCTTTCCTCCCTCTAATTTTTGAACTATAATTTTTTAATTTTTTTTAACTTAAAATTTTTTAATTTTCTAAATTTAATTTTTTGGGCCTTGTAATATCTTTTCTTAAATATACGTTTGAGTATATTTGAATTAAATAAATATAAATAAATACTTAGAAATGTAAATGAAATTTATTGTATATATGTATATAAATATATTGAAAATATATACATTGGAAACACAGCGCTAAGTTTTTTACAAATGTAATTTTTTTACCTTTATTTTTTTAACTTTAATTTTTAGCTTTTAACTATAAATTTTTGCATAAAATATGTTTCCTTTAATTTTTTAACTGTTATTCTTTAACTTTAAATTTCTTGCATCAAACTTCAATTTTTAAATTTTCTACATTCTTTGTCGTATTATCTTTTCTTGAATATACGTTTGAGTATATTTGGATTAAATAAATATGAATAATTATTAAGAGATATAAATATTATTAATATTTATTATATATATATTATAAATATTTATTATATATATATTTACACCCCATACTATGCTATATATATATATTTTATTGCATTCTATTTTATTTGCAATAAAATATATATATATAGCATAGTATGGGGTGTAAATATATATATAATAAACTTTATTATAACAAATGTAATTTTTTAATATTTTCTGCATCTTACATTAAATAGATCTACTCTAATTATAGAAAATAATTCATCTGAATATTATACATTATATTTTTCTAAATTTACTTAGCGTGATTTTTTTATTTCACTTCTATTTAATGCTAATATTTTGTTTTTTTTCTATGTTATTAATAAAGATAAAATATAATTTATAAATATAATTTTTGAGAAGAAATATTTTTGATGGCGATTAATTTTTGTTAAGGTAAAAAATATATTCAAATAGAGAATATTAATATGATTCGACCCAACTAGCAAATAACTTACACGGACGAAGTTGGAAGAATATTTTTAGGGAAACGTATCTCTTGGTACGAGATTACAAGATTCCCTTGATTATATTTCAACCATACCGTGAATAAATAGGCGAGAAAAATATAGGTCCGAAAAGTCGCTGAAGCAGGAATCGAACCTGCGTCTTTCGCTTGCCGGGCGACTGCTTTTAACCAACTAAGCTATTCAGACCCTTTCGATCCTATATTTTTCAATTGCCTTTTAAATAGATGTTAGTAAACAATAATTTTTTTGAGAACAATTTACCGGCTCTCGGAGTTAACAGACAATATTAGAATTTACATCTTTCACCGCTGAGAGCCGGTAAATTGTTCTCAAAAAAATTATTGTTTACTAACATCTATTTAAAAGGCAATTGAAAAATATAGGATCGAAAGGGTCTGAATAGCTTAGTTGGTTAAAAGCAGTCGCCCGGCAAGCGAAAGACGCAGGTTCGATTCCTGCTTCAGCGACTTTTCGGACCTATATTTTTCTCGCCTATTTATTCACGGTATGGTTGAAATATAATCAAGGGAATCTTGTAATCTCGTACCAAGAGATACGTTTCCCTAAAAATATTCTTCCAACTTCGTCCGTGTAAGTTATTTGCTAGTTGGGTCGAATCATATTAATATTCTCTATTTGAATTTATTTACTAGCGACAAAAAAAATTATTAATTAGTTAATAAAAAATATATAATTTATATAATTTTTGATAAGATAATATCTTTGATGGCGATTAAGTTTTGTAAAGAACTATTTTTGCTAGAGAAAGATATACTTAGCGCTTTCTTTTACATCTGTGATGTCTTTTATAGACGGATAAAATATTTAATACTATTAATTAAAATATATTCTTTTAAAAATAAAAAATTTATTTTCTTTTAAATAATATAAGTACCTACGTTTTAATAAATATTTCCTTAAACAAAGTTAAAAAATATTTGGGTAAAATTATATCAAAAGGCTGTAAAAATCCATTTAATATATAATGTTAGAAGGTTGTGAAAAAAAAAACATTTTATTTATAACACAGGAAGGCTGTAAGAAAACATTTAACGCTGTGACGCGTATTAAGAATCGAGCAACATAACGTCGCCGCATCGCTCGTCGCTTTCGTTGTCGGTTCGGTAGAGAAGGAGACAGAAAACAGTATATCTGTTCTCTTCTGCTATCCGAAGCTAGCCGAAACGCCGAGCTCACACGTACGCGGTTTTCGCTTGTGTGCGTCATTCTCCCCACTACGGTTGCGCGTTGCTTGCGACCTGTTTCTGGCATCACTGGGGGCAGGGTGGTGGTTGACGGAACGCGAAATTAGGCAAGAGGCGACAGATACGGACAGATACCTAAAAACGGACGAACAATACAGACGGTAACGAACGTACAAAAAAAAGAAGCAAATAAATCAGATAAATAAAGCGGGTTTATTACAATAGAGTAATGTAGTAATGCAATGAAAGATGTGTATTATAAAAGATGAAAATAAGAAGATTCCATTAAAGGCGATAATAATAAAAGAAAAGAATCAGATATAATTGATAATAAACAGTTCAGAGTGATAATGGACAGATAAATAATGGTGAGGAAAGCGGCCCAGAAAAATAATAATAAAGAACTATGGAATATTAAAGATACGGCAATCCCGGGTCAGAAAATCGGCGAACAGAATAAATAATATTGAAAGACTTTAAACCCGACACACGAGGCGTGAATAAACTTTAAACATGATCGTTATTAACAATAATATTCGCGAGACAAAACGAAATAACAACGACACGTAAGAATCCACACTCGCCGCGCTCGGCGGTAGCGATTCGCATACGAGACTGGATGTTCGATCCGACGGATCAAATTCTCTCACAACGACGTGGAATTATAAGTCGGGCATTTCCCGACTTCCAGATACAAAGACGATTTTCGGTCACAACGGTTTCGCCAGCCGTGTTGAATCGTAGCGAAATTTTCGATACCGACGCGAAGAATAAGCGAAAGCGAGACGCCGACAAAGGCGGCAACGCGACGCAATTCTCTCACACACATTCACGCTTCGAAGGCGGCTCACGCAATAGCACGCATCTACCGCGACGCTCAATCACTCTATCTCATTCTTACTACGTACTTCGACATACTATATGACGCTTAATTACATGCAACGAAGTATTCGCGACACGGATCTCCAGAGAGACGATAATTCTTTGACGCGCTCGCGATATCTCAACACTCAATATAATACACGAGGCCTGTGCTTTGCAGGCTCCGAGGATCGAGATCACTTGTCGTCGTGGCCGCGACACTAAGAACTTTAATAATTACGGGGCACAACCCGGACATCAAAAATCACTAAAATTACAACGACGACAACAGAATGACGCGATCCCGGACGCGATCGCACGTGGCACAAAGTACGGAGGGCAACCTCACCGGCACCGTGGCTCTCTCAGGTTCGCAGGGCAGCAACAGCTCGTCCTTCTCGTAACGGTTAGCAGAGCGAAAAAAACGGCAGCGGCGGTCCGAGATCCTCTCGTGTGCACGGGTCGCGACAGGCTGATTCCCGGATTCTCGCGATCCAGGATCGATGGCTCGGAGCCTTCCCCCAAGGCTGCGCACGCGGGGTGCGTGTTATCGCGGCCAATCACGCGACGGCACGCGACAACGCCGGTAAGCGACACGTTCAAGGCCGTGTTGGGGCGCAGGTATCCGCGGTATTGCGATTATAATTTGGCTAAGGCCCGTTGGACAGGGCCGACGCAAAGGTTCCCCAGCTGATTTCTCTCCGGCCGGATGCCTCGGGTCTTGCCTCTGGTGCTCCTTTCCGGCTCATGCTCCTTGTTCACCGTTCTCCTTCGCGCTCGCTTTTTTCCCGCAATCTCCGTATAATTTCTCCGTTAGCCGGGCCTTCAGTCTCTCCTCTGCCTCGATTGCCTCCGTACTCATTCGCTCGTACAACAAAAAAAAATAAAAATAAAATTCTATAACGCTCGAAGGAAATCAAATAACAAACGCCTCTCTGGAGGCTGCGGCACGGTTCTCGCTAATTTTCGCCTGACGCGACCCTTCGATCCGCGCTTCGCGATTCGGGAGGAACTCGGCGGACGTGCGCGGAACGGCAACGTCACAAAACATAGAATCATCCAGTCATCGGTACTGGCACCTCTTGTGGAAATACATGGATCCGAGTCCGATTGTGTTAGACTATGTTCCATTGTAAACTCGTTGAAAAGAATATTCCAATTTCTAGATGTCTGTTTGAGCCCGTAGAGACCTTTTTGCAGATGACAAACACGATCAGTTCCATCCTCGTATCCTTCAGGTTGTTGCATGTAAATATCTTCCTGAAGTGGACCGTTGAGAAAAGCCGTCTTTATATCAAATTGTATTTCCATGTCATACTTAGCAACTATTGCTAAAACAGTTTTTACAGACTCATAACGAACTACAGGTGAGAAAGTCTCAAAATAGTCTACTCCTCTAGTTTGATTAAAGCCTCGAGCAACTAATCTTGCTTTATAGCGTTCAATCGTTCCATCGGTTTTTAGTTTTGATTTAAAAATCCACCGACACGAAACTACAGATCGACCTTTCGGCAATTTCCCCAACTTCCATGTTTGATTCTTCGTTAATGACATCTCTTCATTATTGCCCTTTTCCAAAGATCAACATCTCTGGAAATTGCATCTTGATAGGAGACTGGATCCATCGATATCTTCATTGCAGCAATATACGCCGTTTTATTCGACCTGCTTCTTAATTCTCTGTCTGTTGAAGGAGCTGGTTTCTCAAAATTCTTTGAACCAAATGGTCGTCCCTTCTTCCTTTTTTAGGCGATGATTCTTCACTTGTGTCATCTATTGCCTGCACAAAAACATCATCACTTGAGTTTGTTTCAGCTTCATCATCACTTGAGTTTATTTCAGCTTCATCATTTTCAACGGGTGATTCCTCAAGATCCTCCTCTTGCTCGCTGAATGGTAGAGGAAATAATACCTGATTGTTTACATCCGTTGTATCTTGTATTATGACATTAGAAACTCTTTCCACGACTTTCTTTATAGGATCAAAAACTCGATAAATTTTATCAGTTAATCGATCAGATCCGACAAACACTGTCTTCTTGGCCTTAGGATCCATCTTTCGCCTAAATGAATTGGGAATATGTACAAAAGCCTTTGCACCAAAAACTCTAAGATGAGAAACATCAGGCTTCTTTCCATACCATTCGTTATATGGAGTTGTACTCATAATCCCTCGATTTGGCACTCAATTACGAAGATACGCTGCTGTCCCAACAGCTTCCGTCCAAAGTAAATGACGATCCGTCCTTGATAGATCCGTGTTAAATAACAATGATCGAGCAGTATCACACAAAGTCCGGTTTTCTCATTCTGCCATACCGTTACATTGCTTGACGTTAGGCGGTGATAATTCGTGAATAATACCTATAGACTTGAGAACTTCTTTAACATTTTCATTTACATATTCAATTCCGTTATCCGATCTTAAAGAGATTGCTTTTCTTCCTGTCTCTCTTTCTGCATCTATGAAGAACTGTTTTAAAATGTTCGATACTTCATCTTTTGTTCTCATAAAGAATACTCTGCAATAACTAGATGCTTCATCTTTCATCGTCAAAAAGTATTTGCATTTATTCCACGACATTATCCCAATGTGACAAACATCTGAATGAAAATGCTGACCAGGCAGACAATCTCGTTTTCCTCGGGTAGGATGCAAATTGATTGTTTGTTTCCCAAAATGACATGAATCACAATCATTTCTTTCTGTAAAAATTACTTCAAGTCCATCTGTAAGATTATTCTTGACGTTGCTTGTATTACTTTATCACTTACGTGACCAAGACGTTGGTGCCATATTCCAATTTATTGAGCCACCTTTACAGAGATCGATGGTGGTTTACTCGAATGAAAGGAACATATTGATTTCCAATCTCTTTTCCACCTAGCATCATTTTTCGTCCATTTACTAAACATATGATCCCATTTCCGTAATAAAAGCCACATCCTTTTGTCATTTCCATGAACGTTATCGAAAACAGCGATTCACTGCTCATGTCCTTTGAGTAGTATACATTTTCCCATGTTCGTTCTTCCCATTGCTTGCCATTAACTGATTTCTCAATTTCAATGTTACCGACATGAGTTGCCCATAAAGTTTTACCGTTTGCAATACTCAGTACTATCGGTGAAGTAAGCTTGCGTAAAGATGAGAACCACTCTAGAATTCTTGTCAGATGAACGCTTGCTCCTGAATTTGCAATGATACAATTATTAACATTTACCTTAAAAACGGACGATGCTGACAAACCGTTTTCATTCTTGTGATCTTTTGACACTTTCTTTTCTTCAGATGCTTCCGGTTTTTCCAATTTTATCGACTTTGACCAACAGTCCCGCTGCATGTGTCCCTTTTTGCCGCACTTGTGACACTTACCCTGAAAAGTCTTATTGATTGTTTTCTTTGTTTGATTGTTCGTTTATTTTGATTTAACTTTAAAAACTTCATGCGTTGTATCATCCAAGCGTTCCGCAACACTTCTTTCTGCATTTGTGAGTTTTTCTAAGAAAGATTCTAGTAAGACATCCTCTGATAAGAGTGACTAACTTGTAACAAAATTATCAAAATCTTTTTTTGTCCGCGTCGCGAACAATGACAAAAAAAATAAAAGAACGGGTCGCCTCTTTTTTACAAATCAAATAATAAGATAACTAAAATAGCGTCTCCCTACACTCGGCCATCCGACTGCATCTGACCTCAGATGTCCTGGTTTATTTCGGTAAAGCGTTGTTTAGGGACTCGGTCCACGGTTTTATATATTCCGCGGCTGTGGAAGTCTCGCATGGTCCTTCGCCTATCTTTTGAACGATATATCTGTCGTTTCTTAGCTCTCGTCTAATCTGGTAAGGGCCAAAATATTTTGCAGCCAACTTCAATCCGGGTCCGCCTTGCGTGCGTTTTATGGCAACTAAATCTCCTTCTTTATATACGTTTGGAGTTTTCCGGGTTTTGTTATAACTGCGTTTGTTTTCTTCCTGAATTTTTGCAATATTTTCTCTTGCTTGCTGTCGAAGATCCTCACGCTTTTCTAGGAATAATTCCGCTTCTTCCGCTTGTAAAAGGTCACTAATTATTGGATCTTCTTTTATCTTCATTTGCGTCCCAAATAAAAGTTTAAATGGCGATATTCCAGTACTTCGCGACGGTGCGTTGTTCAAATATTGTTGTGCTCGCACAACGTGTTTGTGCCACTGGGTGGGATTTGGTGCCGATAATTTCGTCAAAATAGGTATTAAAATACGGTTAACGCGTTCCACTTTACCATTTCCACGCGGTAGTCCTGTGACAATAGTGGAATGTTCGATGTTCTCTTCTTCACAGTAATTTCGAAATTCATGGGAAGTAAAGGCTGTTCCCCGGTCTGATATTATTCGTCTCGGATTTCCGAAGATAGCACTCTGTTGCATGAGCCTATCCAGTACCTCTCTTGTGCTTGTTGATTTTGTAGGATATAACCAGATGAATTTCGCGAAGGCGTCGACGATTACGAACAAGTGTCGGTAATTTTTCTTGGTAGATGGCAGAGGACCCAGATGATCCACGTGGTAAGTATCGAACGGCTTTTCTCCTTTCGGAATCGGATGTAACCAACCTTCTTTTTTTCCAGATTTTCTTTCAGCTAGGATACAGCTAATACAATTTTGAATGACGTCTTCGGTTTTCTTTCGCATTCCCGTAAACCAATAATTCATTTTTATTAGTTTTTCCGTTTTGTCCGGGCCAAAATGTCCTTGTTCGTGTGCTCTTCGAATGACGCTGTTTTGCATCAACTCCGGAATAACAATTAATGTTTCTCCGTTCAAATTTTTACACAGAAGTTTATTCTTGAGAGTGGACTCTTCTGTTCGGCCTCTTTCCACTTGTTCGCGAAGGTTCGCTATTTCTAGATCGTTTTCTTGTTGTTTACGTAATTTTGCTAATATACTATCGTCGTTTTTAGTGATAATCATGGCTGTCGGCAAGGCGTTCCGGCTCAAAGCGTCGACGTGACGCATGTTTTTCCCGGGGCGGTGTTCCACCGTATATTGGAAATCTTGCAAAAGAAGCGCCCATCTGGCAATTCGAGGACTGGTATCGATTTTCTTCATCGTCTGGGCGAATGCTTGGCAATCCGTGATTATTTTAAACGGTATACCGATTAAATATACCCTAAATTTTCGTAACGCTTTTATAATCGCGAGAACTTCTAACTCATAACTATGGAACTTTGATTCGCTCTCCGTCGTTTTACCGCTGGCGTAGTAAACGGGATGGAATAGGCGATCCTCGCTATCCCGTTGTAATAGTATGGCTCCGTAGCCTTTAGAGGAAGCGTCTGTATGTAACTCGGTTTCAGCTCCTGGGTGATAAATTCGTAATATCGGTCCATCACTAAGAGCTTTTTTTAATTGTTCAAATGCGCGTCTTTCTTTGTCACCGAAATTAAATTTAACGTTTTCTTTTAACAAGTTCGTCAGAGGATATGCGACCGAAGCGTACTTCGGAACAAACTTTCTAAAATATCCGGTGAGTCCTAGAAAACTTTGAATAGTTTTTTTATTAGTCGGCGTAGGGAATTTTTTTACCACGTCTGTCTTTTCGTCGGATGGAGTCACCGTCCCGTCTTGTATAATAAACCCTAAATAATTAACTCTCGTTTTTAGGAATTGGCATTTTCCCCAGTTAATTTCTAAACCATGTGAACTCGCGACTTGTAACACTTCCTCTAAACGCTGAAGCCCTTCTTGTATATCGCTAGATGGTATAATTAGATCATCCATATATAATGATACTTTCTTTTCAACAACTAACTTAGCAAAAATCGCACTAATATACCTTTGGAAATATGCGGGCGATGTACTTAAGCCAAACGGCATTCGTAGAAATTCATAGTGTCCATTAAGGACTATAAACGCCGTATATTTACAGCTATCTTTCGCAACGGGTACGTGGAAAAATCCGTTCTTAAGGTCTATGGTGCTAAATATTCTCGCTCCTCGTAAACGATTGATTTGATCCTCCATGTTTGGCAACGGATATCTTGTTCTAACTATTTTATCATTTAACTTTCTATAGTCAACGCATACACGCATTGTGCCTTTTTTTTCTTAACTAGCACGACCGCGCTGGCATATTCGGAAACCGATTGTCGTACAATACCTTGATCTAACCATTTATATATTTGTTCATCGAGTATTTTTTGTTCTGTTTCTGATAATCGGCGAGCGCGACTATAAACGGGTGTTTCGTCTTTCAAAACAATATTTAATTCGACTCCTACGTCCTGAATTTTCTTGGGCTTATACCCTGATATTAACTCCTTCACTTTATTTTTATATATCTGATCCTTAATATGTGTCACGTCTACTGCGTTTGTTTCGTCGCTCTGATCCAACGCATTTACCGTGGGCAATTCGGAAAATTGTTCAACTATCTCCGCGATTCGAATACTTTTGTCCTTCATTGTTAATTCGACGTTATCTCGAAATAGTATATCGGTACCTATAAGAATTTCGTACTGCAATAGTGTCTCGGATATTATATGCAGCGATACATCAAATGTACATTCGTCAATAGCAATATTAACTCGCGTTTCCCCAAGCGTAATTAATTCGTTTAATCCAATACCGCGGAATTTTATTCGTCGCTGAGTTAACGTCGGCGCCCCGACTTTGATATAAGAATCCGCTCGTATTAGACTAATGTCGCTACCCGTGTCAATTAAAGCCGATAGTTCGATTCCGTTGATCGTAACGTTTTTACAACATTTTTCTATCTTACTACTTGCCGCGTTACAATTCTTTTTATCTTTAGCCGCCGTCTTTTCGCCTTCCGCCGCGGGACACTTTGTTGCGATATGCCCATATTCTTCGCATCGGAAACATTTGACGCCTTTCTCTTTATTCGGACATGACGCGCTTAAGTGATTTTTATTTCCGCAATTAAAACACCGTTTAACGTCTTGTTTGTCACTCTCGGAACGCGTATACTTTTTTTTCTTATCGTCTACTTTACCCGGTCTCGATTTTTTCTTCATCGTTTCGTATACCTCTAATTTCCGTTTTAATTCCGAAATACTTTTAGCACCATATAAAATTACCTTATTTATCTCGTCGTCGTGTATACCGTCTATTATATATTGGATTACCGCGGTGACCTCCACCTTTGCTCTGGCCGCGATCTCCATCATCCTGTAGCAATATTCCTGGTATGTTTTATCCGTCTTCTTCCTTCTTCTTTGTAACTGCAGATGTACGTCGTGGCTGTCGACTTTTTGGGCGAATTCACGTTTTAATGCTACCTTCATCTCCTTCCATATCGTCCCTCTTGTCTCGTATTTCACAAATAACTTCGCCGACACGCGAAGAAGCTTCTTTGCATAAACCGTCTTCTGTACGTCACTCCATCGACATAGAGCAGCTGTTTCGTCGAAATCTCTAATCCATTGTTTAACGTTCTTGCCGTCGTCGCCGCTGAATGTATCTATAGAATCCTCCACGTCCTTGAAGGTTAGCACGTATCTCTTGTGCCCTCGCGACCTTCCAAAAGATGCTCGTCGTTGCTCGTCTTCTTCCGAATCGTTGCTGGAATCGAATTCGCTGTCGTCTTTGTGATCCGTCTGATCGCGCTCGTCGTCGTCGCTAACGCCTGCGTCTTCGTCTTCGGCCTTTTGATCTTCGAGAACCATCGCCGCCCGGAACCGTTCCACCAGATCCGCTTTATTTCCCGTCGTCTTAAGTTTGCGGCGTTTTAGCTCGTCTTTCAATCTAGCCACCGTCATAGATTCGGCTTTCGTAACGCCTTGTTCTTCGTCGTTCCTCTCGGTCTTATCGTCGTTCGTCGACATCTTCCCTTTTTTTTATCGTCTTTTCCTCTGCTTCTGCTCGTATCCCGGACGAGCCCCCAATTTTGTAGGATGATAGGATAGAAAAGAATCTGATCCACCACTCGGGTAAAAGTATATAATTGTTTAATGGGATATGTGCGTAATACAGAGAATACTTGCTATGACGTCACTTGCGTGTCACTCGCTCGCATGTCGTCACACGACTCTCGTGCGTCTCCCCGCCTTTCTCCTGCTCGTCGCCGCGCACGCGCAGTTTCTCTCTCTCGCCGCCTACAACTCGCTCTCGCACGCCGCGTCGCGAACAATGACAAAAAAATAAAAGAACGGGTCGCCTCTTTTTTACAAATCAAATAATAAGATAACTAAAATAGCGTCTCCCTACACTACTTACTTCTAACTTAAAATTAGTTCGCAAGAGAGAGAGAGAGAGTAACCGCTCTTATGCCCTACGACTTCCGGTTCCACCACACATCCCACTCACTCCACATTCAACCTCATTCGATTTACACCTTTCCCTCCCCTCCTCCACATTCCGTCTTCCTTCATTCTCCTCCTCCAAACCCACCCCTCTTTCCTTCTCTAGACCTCTCATCTACCACTCTCCCTCCCCCTCCTGTCCCAGAATCTCCCTCATTCTTTCCCACCAGCATCCTCCCTCTTCTCTATCTCTGCACTCCTCCAGCACATGTTCCCATGATTCAACTCCCCCCCCGCAGACTCTGCATAACTTCTTTTCCTCCGTTTCCCAATATCTCGCATCCTTCATTTGGACTTTTAAAAGGACGCTTTCAAAGTCTTCTTACGGTACTTGCAATGAATAGAGTAGATTTAATTCCTATGCATATTATAGCTTGTTGTGTATTACACAACATATGTTTAATAAGGGGTGATGAGCTTAATATAGAAGAACATGAGGATGTACAAGAGATAGATTGTGCGATAGTTAACGATGAAAACATGCGTGATGCTGTTCACACAAATACTGCAAAACGTGATATGATAGCAGAAACATTACGAATAAGAAATGTGTAATATATCTTTATTTATTAAAATATGTATCAATTTTTAAAAATTAAACATTGCTTATATTTTTCTTATACTAACATTGCTTATGTTTTTCTTAAAATATTTTTGGCATGTTCATATCACAATATTTAAACATATATCTTTATGTAAATATTTAAATTATAATTTTAATATTTACATGAAGATATTCGTAACATTTCAACGTATAAAGTTTCTTATATATTAGTATTATAACGCACTGACGGATCTTGGAGAAAGGGGGGCGGATGAAATTGCAACAATAATGAACAAAGAATATAACATTAAAAAAAAATATATATAAATACACTTCTCACAACAATTAGAGGATCACTTAAATTTCCTTAAAAAATTGGCAAAATTCAGTCAGATGTAACTTTGTTAAAAATGAACCAAATTTAAATTTAAATAAAGAATTTTAAAGCTTGAAATCTCTACTTTCGAAAGCTCATTACTTTTTTTAAGTTTCTGTAAGTTTAGTAATTTTCACATGTAGAAAACTGCGAACTGGACAAAATTATAAATTTTCTTCTCACTTTGCGGACCTATACCGCGTGTAAAAAAAATATACAAAATTTTTCACCTTTTTAGTGTGAAAGCTTGAAGTTTTCTTAACAAAATCGTTTTTGAAAAATGTTTCTACGATTTTTTATTACTGAGTTATCGCCGATTAAATGAAAAATGAGCAAGTTGACTTTAATCATTCATAACTCTGTTAAAAATAATCGTACCGCAATTTTAAAAAAAGATTATTAAAGCTGAAACTTTGCTCTATCGAACGGAATAATTGCCAAAATTTTTACGAAAACATATAGACTGGTTACAAATGAATGAAAATAACGTAAAAATTACCGACTTTTTCTGTTTTCATTTTGACCTAAAAAACAATGTATAGAACAACAACAAAAAATTTGTTCTTCACGTTTTTTTCTACTTTTAAGTACCCTGAATTTGACAAAAAATCGGCGAATAGCTACAAGATATTTTTCACGGTGGCCACTATGTTTGAAAAAGTCAAATCTTCAAAAAATTGCTTAATTTCAATAAGAAAAATGGAAAATAAAGTCAATTAATTTTAAAAATTGATTTTCAGTACACTGACATTACATTGGCCTTTACTAAGTGTTAACCAAAAAAAGAGAAGAAAAATTTTGTTAGTTTTCGCTCTACTGAAATTTAAAAAGAATAGAAAATTACGAGCGGAAATGTAAAGGTTAACCGATCATCATACAAGGTCTACTGGACAGCAACGCGCCATATAGTGCTCGCGAAGCGCTATCGGGAAACTTTCTCGCGAGTGCTCTCATACCGCACGCAAACCGCGACGTCTTACCGCTAGGTGGCTATGTTTCTCGTAAGTGAAAACACTTCAGGTACAATAATTAAAGCCGTGCGCACTGCTAGCTCCTACTCGAATTTGCTGTGATTATGCACATGTGGTTTCGGATGGTCTTATTTTATTGGCGATTTTAATATCTTTACTGTTTACTCTTAATTAACTTAAATTTTAATATCTTTCTGTTTAATCTTAATTAACGGTTATTTTCAATATTAAATTTCTTCTTTTCTGTACCTTTTGCATTACTTTTTTCTTTCTTTTGCAATGCCTCTGCGTCATTTATCTGAAGCAGATTGTGCTCGTATTGTTACTCTTTTAGAGGAGAATAACAGTCAACGATACGTTGCAAATCGTTTTGGAATAAGTCAGTCTGTCGTTAGTAGAATTTATTCTCGATTTCGAGAGACTGGCTCATATCACAGACGGCCGGGTCAGGGTCGTCCTCGTGAAACAAGTAATCGCGATGATCGAGCGATCGTCCGGCAAGCTGTACAGAATCGTTATGTATCTGCACGTATTATCGCTGGCCATATTAATCATGATCGACGACGTCCGATCTCGACTTCAACGATAAGAAATCGTTTAAGAGAAGCCGGATTACACGCTCGTCAGCCAGTGCAGGTTCCATACCTTACACGTCGTCATCGTCGCCTGCGATTAAATTATGCTTATTCTTTAATCAACTGGCGACAAAGACAATGGAATTCTGTATTGTTTACAGATGAATCAAGATTTTCCATTTTTGGCAATGACAGACGAGTCCGAGTTTGGCGACGTTTAGGCGAACGTTATTCAGAAAATTGCAATAGACCGGTTCGTGCTTTTCATGGTGATTCTGTAATGGTATGGGCAGGAATATCTCGATTTTCACGAACACCTTTAATAGTCATCCCTCCACCGGCATTAAATTCTAGACGATATGTTCATGAAATACTGCAACCGTATGTTCTACCAATTAAAAATCGAATCGGTAGACGGTTTCGCCTATTGCATGATAACGCCCGACCGCACACTGCTCGTTACACTCAGCAGTTCTTGAGGAATCATCAAATCAAGACGTTATTGCATCCGCCAATGAGTCCCGATTTAAATCCGATTGAGCATGTTTGGGATATGTTAGAACGCAAAGTACGCGAAAACTATCCCAACATCGCTGACCTAGCTTCGCTTGTCAGAGCTCTTCGGCAAACCTGGCAGCGAATTCCTCAGGCAGCAATACGTCGTTGCATCAATATGCGAAACCGATTGCGAGCAGTCATTTTAAATAGAGGAGGAAACACGCGTTATTAAGTTCACTCACTCACACACAAACTCACGCTCACGCGCACACACATGCACACACGCACGCACGCACGCACGCACACATTACACATACACAAAACGAAGCGTAAATCCGACCGTGCAACCTCCTCGTGGTACGCTTTGGGTAACGCTAATGCCGGCGGCTTTTAAATTTTTTCAAATTTTGGTGGAGACAAAAACTCAAACAATTTGTCTTTTCTTTTTGTTAAGACTTATTGTTAATAAAGGTCTATGTAGTGTCAGTGTACTGAAAATCAATTTTTAACATTAATTGACTTTATTTTCCATTTTTCTTATTGAAATTAAGCAATTTTTTATATTATATATATTATATTATTATTATATTATTATTATTATTATATTTATTTAATTATATATAATAATAAGAAAATAATAAAACTTTAACGACATATATCTTACTTGACTATTTAAATATATGAATCCTGAATAAATTTGCAAGCCAAATAAAAGGAAAATAATGCTCCAATATAATGCTCCAAAATAGTGCTTCAAAAATAATAAGGTTAGCCGCTAACTCATGCCAACGCTACCGTTGCTACGCTAACATCGTTCGCGGAGCTTACTATCGCTATCACGCTATTGGCTCCATGAACAGAGTTGGTAGCGTTTGCGTTTGTAGTGATAATAGCGTCAGCCCGAACGCACCCTATATTTACATATTTTTACAGTGGGTTACATTTGTACGTGTTAGGTAATCGAGGGAGACGTATTTTCTTTGTCCTCCTCGTTTTCTAGTTTGCGTTCACTGGTCGTGAGACGTCTTGGCTGGTGTGTTGGAGACAGGACCTTCGTCGGTTTGTGTGCCCTGGCTGTTGGCGGTGGCGACAGGAACCTCGTCCGTTTGTGTGCCTACTGTGCACTGTTGAGGCAAGGCCCAGGGTGGTAGTCGCCACGGCACGGAGACCACGGAGCGTATCCTCGGTGTCCTCGGCCTCGTTGGGCTCTCGTCGGCCGACGAGAGTAGGATAGGCGACGACGGATGCAGATCCAACTCCGGCTCTGAATATGTAGTATCAGGTATCGGAGTTGGCGCACCACCTCGCGTCGATGTCCCCGTCGATGCTGGCGGCACGTAAGGCGTTGGTGCGGCAATCGCCGGTGGCGTTGCCCTCGGACGCTTAGTAGGCGGTAAGGCGTCGGTGTCCGGACGAGACAGTGTCGTTCCGGGGCCCAAGTGTTTGGCACAGGATCCGGGGCGTTTGTCGCCGGAGCGAGGGCGCTTGTCGCCTGAGCGTGGGCGTTTAGCGCCGGGCAGGGGCGGAAGTGCGCCAGTGATCAAGCGTATGGCGCCAGGTGTAGGTGAGGATACGCCGGAGCGTTGGCGTGGAGCGCCGGATGGTGGCGAGGATGCGCCGGAGCGTTGGCGTGGAGCGCCGGTGCTGAGGCGTAGAGCGCCGGGTGATGGCGAAAATGCGCCGTATCCTTGGCGAGGACAGCCTGAGCTGTTTGGGCGCAGGGCGCCGAGTGAAGGCGAGGTTGCGCCGGCTTTATGGCGTTCCGTGCCGGTTCCTTGCTCGCCCTTCCTTCTGACGAAGTGGAGAGGCGTTGGCCGGGTCTGTCGGCGAGTTACGACCTCCTACACTGAAGGAGGGATGTTCTCCTTGTAGCCCGTAATTTTGGTGATCTTCGGCGTCTTCCTTGAGAGCGCTGGGCGCTTATTAAATAATGCGTGGGCCGATCTGGTTTAACTTTGCGGGGAGTCCTCATTATATATCCCGCGGGCCGTCTTTTTACTCGTGGAAAAGCAAACTTGGCGTGCGGCGCCTAGCGGAGGTGCCCGGTACTACGCGGCGCGCCTATATGTAGCCGCCCGCGCTGTTTTTCAACTGCGGGAAAGCTGACTGGGCGCGCGTCGCCTAGCGGCTGCGCCCGGTACGTCGGCGCGCACTACTACGTCTCGTGTGGCGTATACCGCCACATCTACATTTAAATAACAATTTTTGACACTTCCTAAAGCTTATTTTAATTTGGGAATTAAGGTGTTTATTACTTTAACAGAGTTTTTGTTTTTTGCGTGAAATAAGATTGCTTGAATTTTGCTTGAATTAAGATTTCTATTACTTTAACAAAAGTACATGTATTTTAGAAACACCATTAATCTTTAGAGGGTCGGTATTAATTCACTACATTTATTCTAAAAAATTCTATATATATCAAATAAGTTTATATAAAATTCTTGTCAAAGCTGGAGCCACACACACTACAGTGGCTTTCTGATCCCTCTAAAGGTTAACAAGTTGTATCTAAGAAAAGTTAGTCACTATATACAGATATGTATAATGGGGATGCCTGTCAAAATAACAAGCATGTATGTGCTGGATTTTTTCGGACTTAATTGTTTAATTGAAGTTATTTAATATTGCATTTTTGTGCATGAAATTAATTTATTCTTGTTTTATACAAAAAATTGATGATCAATAATTAAGTAGATTTTTTTAACTTGATATTATTGTGATAGGTTCGATTCTAAGTAGATTAATAAATTTCTCGAAAGTAATAAAAGATTAACAAAATATTTCTTTCTACAGTTAATTTTACATATCAACGTGATACATTTTAACAAGAAAGAATAATGTTACAATTTCCCCTAAAATTATATCACGTTTAGAAAATATTGTACAAATTGAACGACGTTAGATATACAAAACTAATCATTTTTCAAAAATGATAATTCTGTAAAGTCTTAGCAGAATTATTATAAAAATATTTAGAAAATCTATTGATTTTGCACAATATGTATAAAAGTTCATATTTATTGTTTGATTTTTTAATCAAATGTTTATTTCTATAACAAAAATTCATTTTTATCTATAATTTGTAGGATATAGTGCCTCCGCATGTAGAAGAAATTATTAGAAAAATGATCACGAAGGAGCGAAATGTAACTTATACACAAGAATTAAAAACATTTGCGGTTACCCTGCACTTCCATTCTCCAGCTGCGTATAAGTACGTTAGGTCATCATTTTTAAAATGCCTACCTCACGAAACTAGTCTCCAGAGATGGATGAGAAATTTAAATAATGAACCAGGTATTTGTGAGCAGGCGATACAAGAAATTCGTAATCAAATCAACCAAACCAAAAAGAGAAATAAAGAATTGATTTTTACTTTAGTCTTTGACGAAATGAGCATCAGAAAAAAAATAGAATTTGTGAATGGAGAAGCTGTAGGCTTTGTCGATTTAGGCAACGGAGTCACTAGCCAAACTGAAGCTAGTCAAGCTCTTGTTTTCATGCTTGTCAATATAAATGGAAATTTTAAAATTCCTATTGCATATTACCTTATCGCATCTTTAATGGCTGAAGAGAAAGTGACTATATTAAGCGAAATTTTACGTTATCTTCATCAAAACGAGATAGACGTTCGAAGCGTTACGTTTGACGGTGCTCCTGCGAATATTACGATGTGTGAAAAATTAGGAGCTTGCTTAAGACAACATGATAGAAAAAATATAAAGTCGTATTTTGAGCATCCCTGTACACAAAAACCAGTATATATTTTTTATGACCCGTGTCATATGTTAAAACTTGTTTGAAATAATTTTGCAAAATCTGGTATTATTCGTGATAGAGAAGGTAATTTTATAAATTGGAATTTTATTAAAATTGATCAGACTTATAGAATTTGAAGGGTTGCATCCTGCAGTAAAGATTCGTCGTCGTCACATTCACTTTCATAATGAAAAAATGAAAGTGAATCTAGCTGCTCAGGTTTTAAGTAATAGCGTTGATGATGCACTACTTCATGCAGAAGTTGATAGGAAATTGATAAGAACAGATTCAGAATTTAATTTCAAAGGGGCTTCTACTACAGCAAAATTTTGTAAAACTTTTAATGATATTTTTGATTTATTGAATTCCCGGAATTTATATAATAAAAGTGAATTAAAATGTGCAATTAACAAAACAAATATAAGTATCTTAAAGAGTAAAGTAGAAAATTATATTAAATATATTGCTAATTTAAAAATAAATGATGTACCTATTTTACAAACAAATGTGAGGACTGGTTTTATAGGCTTTATAATTTGTTTGCAAAATGTTATTACTTTAGCTGAGCAGCTATTATCCGAAGACAAAATAACTTTTTTATTGACTTATAAATTGTCACAGGATCACGTTGAAACGTTTTTTGCAATAATAAGACGAATGGGAGGCTGGAATAATAATCCTAGCGTAAGGCTATTTAAAGCTTCATATAGGAAGATTTTACAGTTGCGAAAGTATCGGTACCTCTTAGTGCTAATTGTGTGTCTAAAGATGACACAACATTACTATCGTTATCTGAAAATTATTCCGAGATAGGTGATAAATGTACAAAAAATGATAACATCGATGCCGACAGTGATTTCTTCCAAATTGTACTTCTCGATCATGATTATTTCACGTCAATCAATTTTAATCCTTCTGAATACGCGAGAGATATTATCAAATACGTTGCAGGATTTGTTGTAAGAAGTATAGAGCGTAAATTATCTTGTCAGACATGCTGTGATAAGTTGCGAAATAAAAATACATATTCAGAGAATGTAAGCAAACTTCTACTGCGGAAGAATCGCATAACAAATGTTGACCTCCAAAATGGAAGAGACCTAATTGAAGCTTCAAGCGACGTAATTAATATATGTGAAGTAGCTGAGAAAATTTTGAGGCATAATAGAAGCATTATATTTTCAAAGAAAAATATTGTAGAATATTTAATTTGTCAATGTTTTCGTTTTATGCCAACTAAAATTTTTGATGATGATTCTCATATGTTAGATCAATCTCCATTATTTGATCATCGCCGCCAAGTTATTAAGTTAATTTTAAAAAAATTTCTACAAGTACGTTTACATTATGAAAGTGAACAATTTCAAAATAATGTTAATAGGCTAAGAATGCGTAATAATAAACTAACTCTGTTTCAAGGTCAATAAATAATGATTATTATTTCGGCAAATTATGACTTGATTTTTTTTATGTTCCTATATATTAATAATAAACGACAGTTACGAAATATTTTAAAAGAATAAAATTTCATGTTATTTTTAGAAGAAACATTTTATCAGCTTTCAGTATATGTTGTAATGTGTCCGCAATTAAATGCCAATTGTGAGTTTTTAATTGTTATACTACATTAGCGTCGTCTGCGCATTTAAATCATATCGCGCAGGCTCTTGCGCAGGCTCTCCCCACTTCTCCGGCATTGAAAAGAGAGAGAAACTCATCTTACATATTTTCTCTCTCTCATCGTATGCATCACCGCTTATACAATGGATGCTCGGTCTATACTTACTATGTCTATGGTTGCTCCACACGAAGTAATATATTCCCGACACCTAACAACGTAATCGGAATTACTCCGAAATCGAGCAGAACGCGACGCCGTACATGTATAGTAGCGCCACGTATAGCCGCTCGCGACACATAACTTTTATCACTACGTTATCCCTAGAGATACGAAAGAAGCACATTCAATTGTACTCTCTAACATATTGTAACAAATTTTATTCTACAAATTATTATTTTGACTTCTAAAAACCTAGTCTGACTGTCTTTCCCCTAATCCAATAATATTGTGACGTCCTCGGGTCGGTTTCAATTTCTCGTACCGCGGCTCTCTCTCTCTCACAACATACTAACAATATAATTAATAAAACAATATAATTCTTTCAATCAAAGACAAATAAATTTATTCAGAAAATATTTTTATATAAATTGTTTGATATATTTACATCTATAACCAACTGATGCTATAAAATAAAATCAATAAAATCAATAAAATAAAATAATAAAATAAAATAAATAAATAAATAATTAATAAATAAAATAATATAAATATAATATAAATATATATAAATAAATATATATATTATATTATATATAATATAAATATATACATATATTATATATAATATAAATATATACATATATTATATTATATATAATATATATAATAAACTACTCAAAAAAATTAAAGGAACAAAAAATTTTAAAAATTTGCTGGGTCATTTTTGAAGCGCTGTAACTTCTAGACAAATGATCGTACAGAAACGAAAAAAAAGCATTTTGAAGCTTGAAATCTCTAGTTTACAACCCTTACATTGAAACTTTTTTTGGAGCTTCCGTCGGAGAGCAAACAAAAGAAATATGCCGAAACAAAAATTTTCGAAATTTTGTTTCGGCATATTTCTTTTGTTTGCTCTCCGACGGAAGCTCCAAAAAAATTTTCAATGTAAGGGTTGTAAACTAGAGATTTCAAGCTTCAAAATGCTTTTTTTTTCGTTTCTGTACGATCATTTGTCTAGAAGTTACAGCGCTTCAAAAATGACCCAACAAATTTTTAAAATTTTTTGTTCCTTTAATTTTTTTGAGTAGTGTATAAATGATATAATAAAATAAAATCAATAAAATCAACAATAAAATCCTATTCTTATGCACTAGAGGTGGAAGTAATATCATTATACATATGTCAAATTTCAAACAGAGCGACAAAATGTCGCCAGACAATATGGCCGATCCCCGTCCCGCCAATGTCGATCCCCTCGCCCGAAAATTGACTTTACGCTCCGTCCAGATATTTATACGTCAATGGCTTATACGCAGTGCTCTACGCACGCGCACGTACTAGAAATAGGAAATGTTCGTTTAACATCCGAGTATCAAGCGATAACTTACACCGCAATATCCGCTACCGCTCTCTGTAAGCGCAGAAGGAGATACTATGAGAGAGGGGTAAAAGAAAAAATATTCGACGAATTAAGATAAAATATTTTATATTTATTGTTAATAATTTTTGTTTAGCAAAATTATTCAGACAATTTCATTAATTTCAAGTGAAAGTAATTCTACAAATACAACATCAAAATATACATCTAAAAATGTCAAGTTATTTATCTGCTTAATTTCTTGATAATTTCCCTTAACTGAAAGTTTTATAATTTCACAATCTACGTAAGACGTAGGAAGTTTTAATTCTATTTCTGTAATTAAATATTTAACGCATACATTAACAGTGTCGATAGAAATCAGTTGCGCCAATTGCGCATCCACACATTTTACAATATTTTTTAAGCTGAGAAAAGTAGCTTTCTGCATCACAACCGCGACGCTATAAGTTTTTCGTTTCTTCAACGGTGGTTGTGTTGACTCTTCTCGATTATGCGTTTCACCATTTTCCGCAGAGTGTTCAGCGTTTTTTTCCTTGTATGTCACAAGTACCGCCCTCGCTCCGTAAGCGCTGGTGAAGCTGATAGAAATATTGTTGATAGTAATGGCACTTGCGGTTTGGTTTTTGATTCTCGCATAAGTACAGCCTCATATCCTCCATACTGTCTTGAAACTGCTACCATGTGTCGATGTCGAAGCAAATTCCTTCTGCGCAATTGCCGGATAATTAACAATCGGCACGAAACAATCTTCGCTCGTAGCTTGCATTCCCACATGTATCTTCTTATTGTTAGTGTGAGATGAATTAAGTCCATACGTTGTTGATAGCAATAAATGTTGATGATCGTTTCTTCTTCTATCGTTATCGAAGTTGATACCGATATCGTTGCTGTTCGTCTTGATATCTGTGCGAACGTGTACTCAGGTTTCGCAAAATCAAATACTTTCTTCGGTGCAGCCATTGTTAGCACTTTTCGCGTAAAACCATGTGAAGAATAGCCATGACGACGAGACGAAAGAGCTAATTCTCGAGGTATTCTTACTACCGCTGCCGAAATTAAGGCTTCGAACGAACAGTCACTAATGAATACTGTTATGGGGTGCGTGATAGATGAAAGAAAAAGAGTGAAAGAAGTAACGCCAATAAGATGCGCGAAACGTTAGTACGCACGTATACACGTGTAATCAGGGAAGGGAACCGTGCGAATGCGCCGGTGATATACGCGCGGCTCACTTTCTTTCTTCCGGGACATCGTCGAGGCGGATGCCTCTAGCGAGAACTCAGATGTATATGCTACTTAAGTAATAAACGAGAATTATCATTACTCCCGTGTGTTACATTTCGGCGCTCCTGACCACGAACGACGATCCGCGCGAATCTACATTTAATAAATACTGATTCGCGTCTTCTCGCGAGTCCTATAGCCTTGAAGAACGAAGAAAAGTGGGGTGAAAAATGTGCACGCGCAAATAAAAAATCAAGATTTTTTCTGTTTAAACTTGTACGCTAAATAACGGAAAAGATCTAGAAATATCAAGAAACATTTAAAAATTAAATTTGATTCGTATAGCAGAGAGGCGACGATATTTTTCTTTTTTAAAATATAGAAAAAGTATTTACAAGTTTGAAAGTGTTCCATGAGTAATAGTTAGGGTGGCTAATAAATTAGAAAGTAAATCTTAACAACGATTCATAAACCAATCGCTGTTTTACAATACATAATATTATAAAACAGTGATTTATGACCGTCATTTGCTTGTAAAGGGTTTGAAGGATCTGTCGGCAACGTGTTATAGCTAATAATAATTTTTCCGAGAGACATGACAGGGATATAACGTTCAAGAACACCTCCCCCCACCCCCCTCGAAAGAGAAATGGTTAAGTATTCTAGTTAAAATTGGAAGAAACTAAAAAAATTTTCGTCTGATCAATGAAGTAACTAGAAATTTTTTCATCAACGCCATGTTTCTAAGAAAGCGCGATAGGCGGCTAAAAAAAAATGTCCAGCAGCTTTTTGGAAACAAGGAAAACAATGAGATTGGAGATTTTTTATCACCGCCTTTTTTCAAAAAACGGTGGGAAAATGCGGATAAACTGCGCTCTTTGGGAGAGAAAAAGTCAGTATTTGGCTTGTTCCTCAGCAAAAAAGTTTCGAGTTAGCCGAAGTTAGTTACGCGCGCGCGTAGCGATTTCCGAGTTAGTTTTGTATGCTCTGACTCTCTCTCACTCTCTCTGTATCTGCGTCTCTCTCTCTCTCTCTCTCTCTCTCTCTCTCTCTCTCTCTCTCTCTCTCTCT